>SKCR01000117.1:0-161884 GCA_019454045.1 Zanthoxylum bungeanum
TGTGACCTGACCCATAAGCGAATTCATGGTCATCTTGCTTCCTTGAGTCCATGATATAAGCTGTTCATAAACAATGAGGCAACGGTACTATCATCATTTGTGTTATATGAACTCTACAGAAATGTTACTCATACTTGAGTAAATGAATTTGCTCACCTGTGGTCATGAGAGCGGATTTGATAGCAGAAGACGACCAATTGGGATGAGCAGCCTTGACATATGCAGCAGCAGCGCTAGCATGAGGGCAAGACATGGATGTGCCGGAGATTATGTTGAAATTGACACTCCTGGTGTCATCCGGGTCTATGGAAGGCGTTGCGACGGGAGACCAAGCAGCAAGAATGTCCACACCAGGTGCAGTAAGGTCAGGCTGTACATTATCCATCTAAAGGTTTCAGTACATACTCCGAAACAAATTAACAAGTAACCAATGCTTTGAATTGAGCTTTTGATTCTATTAATACCTTGAGAATGTCTGGGGTGATTGGGTTGGGTCCTCTAGAAGAAAAAGATACAACTTTAGGTGCCATGGCATCCTTCCAAGTCTCACCAAACATGATAGTAGCAATTGGATATCTGTACAATTAAACTTATTCTTGTCAAGATAGTAAACAATAAGAAGTTTTAAGCGAGTTATGATCCATGTTACTCGTTAAGAAAGAGTCACTGTGCAGGATTGTTTACTCTGTTGATCTGATGTAGTCCAAAATTTCCTGGCCATTTTCTGTGGTGACCACTGTTGCTGGTAACGGGTAATTGAATGCTAAGTCAGTAAAAGTTGAATCGGCCATTATGGTACCTAAACCATTAACCGCAAGAATACCAGAACCATCCGAGATGCCTTCACATAAAACAATCTTTCCTGCTACTTTGTAAGAGTTCAAGGCATCAGCGTCGCAAAAGCTTGAAATTTCTGAATTAGCTCCGGCAGAGTAATTGACCGCATCTCCTCCCCAGATCAATGGATATGAGGTCCCGTTGAGCTCAAAGCTATTGATGGAAAGGCCCTTTAAATCATAGATAAAGCGAATATGTCATTAGGATACAATTTTTTTTTTTTAGGGAAAAACAATGCAGTGCAGACAAGTAGCTGCAGATTTCACTCACAGGGTAAGCGATTCCATTGCCAAGCACCACTTGGGCAACAAATTTTCTATCAATGCTACTAGCAGCAACAGTCATTGTCCAGGGTGCATAATTGGCAACTGTATAAGGATAAGGCCCGGAATTGCCAGCAGAATTTGAGGTCAAAATACCATATTTCATGGCATGGAAAGAACCAATGGCAATGGGGTCTTCAAAATATTGAAGTGGTTCGTCAGTTCCGAGAGACACTGATATAATATCGACTCCATCTGCTATTGCATCGTCAAATGCTGCCAGGATATCTGCTGTAGCGCATCCAAATGACCAGCAAACCTTATACATGGCAATCCTTGCATTGGGCACTCCACCTCTTGCAGTTCCTTCAGCTAGTCCATAGTAGCTCGCATGAGGTACTTGCCGGCCAGCTGCGGTTGAGGAAGTATGGGTTCCGTGTCCCTCAGAATCTCTTGGGGAATGGAAATCAGTGATGTCATAGAAATTCTCGCTGTTGTAGTATCGAGCTCCAATGATCTTGCTGTGATGTCAAATATAGTCCATTAGTCGCTGAATGATCAATCCAATTATGTGATCTCTGCTCTTTTTCATTACAGTGAACCACCTTATAGAGAACTTACTTGTTGCAGGTGAAGTTGACACCTGTGCATACTCCTTTCCATTTAGCTGGTGGAGGACTGAGTCCTTTGTCATTAAAGCTCTCAGATTCCGGCCAGATTCCTGCAAATGAAACAATTTTAAAGCTTCAATTTACAACAATCATCTTGGACAGCCTGCATAGTAAATAGGTAAGAGTTTTGAGTCTTTTCATGTAATGACCTGTGTCTAGAAGACCGATAACGACACTTCCTTCTTGAGCAGCTGAAAGCTTGCCTTTGGAGAAATTCATAAAGTCCCATGACCTTGTTGTGTGAATCTTTAGTATATGATTTGGAAACACTGAAATTACACCTTCCATTTCTGCAGTCATTTTAATTCTATTTTTAGTATGAAACAGGCATAACATTCTATTTCCTAGCTAGCAACAGTACTTGTTTGATAATCTCACCCGAAAACCTGGCAACTTCTTCATCTGTTAGTTTAGCTGCAAATCCATTTAAACCCCTTCGGTAGCTGTAGATTAGAGACTCTTTGGCTAAAGAACGACTGCCATTAAAGGAATTTAAATGTTATATAGCTATTTTGGAGGGAAAATAATACAGTCTCAGCTGCATTTTAATTAATGATGATAATCATTATGAATTTAACAGTATTTTTGCTCAAGTTACTTCCTAGTTTGAAAACAGTTAGCATTGGTAAAGCTAGTATTGAATTGAACTTGTTGATTTTAGTAGATGTAGAATCAAATTACTACTAGGGCTGTTAATAACCTTCCAATAACATTTTGCAGCATAGAATGGTGCGCCGACGCAGCAGGAAAATCTCCTTGTGGCCTCTCTCCCATGTACACAATATGAACCTACAAGTACACACACGTTTCTAATTAGCATCAACCAAAGTAAATTATCCAATGACAAAAAATATATATATATCACATCCCATGTACCTTCCTTTCTTGGCCATGACAGTTAATGACAAATGCTGCAAGCAACAACAAGTAGAAAAGGGAATGCAACTTAGAGTCAGCCATTGAAACCAAATATGTGATTTGATGATTCATCTACAAACAATCCCAGGTATTTATGAGCAAATATGATGGTTGTTATGTCCGCAAATTCTCATGCACATATAATGCTCCTCTGTCACCATGCCGTCCTATTGTTTGCTTCAGGTTTTGGTATCTTCGTCAAATTATAAGCTTTTTTAACAATAGTGTGGAATTGGAATGCATTTATTCTCGTTTATTTACAACTACAAAAGACAAGGAATTGAGGTCACTCTTGTTTTAGTCGTCAATTTATTTTTCTAACTCAGTGCCATGATTTGCAACATATTAGAATGTCCATTGATGAGTGTTTGTTCATTGGCCGCTTAGCCGTTATAAAGATAGAGAGATTAGAACAAACATTCTTTGTTTATTAGCTTATTATTATCATTATCATTATCATTATCATTATAATGTGAGTCTCTCATCATCTGGGCAATTTCAGTACAAATATCTTTGTTGGGTCCGTTAATGTCAATGACTTTGATTACAAATGTACTTGCATACGATCAGCTAGATTTTTACTTCTCCAAAGCTCATATAAAAAATAAAAAATAAAAAATAAAACACATGCTTTGGTTTCTTAAGACAAACTGTCGTAGAGGGTTCGTTTGTTGTACGCAACAAATAGTATATTGTGTCTGTCCAAGTGTTGTATCAACCTCAATGCTGTTAATTAGAATTTTAATAGGGTGGTATGTCAAGTTTTTTTTATATATTTTTGTCAGGTATGCATGAATGAGTTGTGTATAAATTAAAAATTCAGCTCAATATCAAATTTAAATCCAATCAATTAATAATCTAATTAGAGTTATGTTATTAATAATCTGATTAGGGTTATGTTCATCCGTTCATAAGGAACCTTAATCATATTTATATTGTTGAATTGCTAGCTGTTAATCATCTGAAAAAATGTATATTTTTCCCTTTTAAAAGATAAAGGGCATGTAAGTCTAAATATATCTTAATTTATTATCTATCCCAAGATTTAAACTCAAATATTATGATTAGAAAAATTTTATTTTTCCCAACCCGATTTTTTCCACTATATAATTATTATCATAATATTCTTTACATTTGTTGATGGTGATTTTTTGTGACTAAGGAAGTTGAACAGTTCGGCGGAGGCAGAGTTGGGTTTTCTCCTTTTGGAGGGTCAGATATTCTGAGGGTTTGGGTTATTCCTCGGCCAGAGATGGTGTTCGTACCCAGTCTCCCAGATTTGGCCGACCAGAGTATACAGCTTGATACAATTACTCGAAGACCGACAACACCAGAGCCGAGACCGACCACATTAGACCGGAAGCTCGGCTTGGTTCAGTCTTGCCTTCTGGAACGGGTAGATGAGTTCGGGTATTTCGGGTCAGGACGGTAACAGTTTGAGAAGCCCGGCAGATCACTTGGCCGACCTCTTGAAGACCGACATGAGACCATAGTGATTGGATTTTCCCTTCGACACGTGTCACGGTTTGAAGGCTCTTTACAGGCTGGCCACAATATATTGCGTGTGGCAGTGGAGAAAACAGAGTTATGTGATAAGCCGTCAGGTGGCAAGGTTACTTTCGACGAGACAGTCTCGGGGCAGAGAGCCCATCAGTCAGCCAGAGATTCATGTGGGTGACGTCATAAAGTTAGAGGAACATCATTGTAATTCCTAAGTATATAAAGGAAAGTTAGATTCATTTACAGGGATAGCAAAAAACTTGTAAACAAAAAGAAAATGAGTATTACTTGTAAAACGCCCTAAGCCAAACAACTCAGTTTTCATTAGGCCATCCGTGAAAACAGGTCGGCTGAGCTGGTTTTGGTAATAAAAGTAACATCTCATTTTGTGCCCGTAGACGTAGGCTGGACTTGCTTCGCCGATTCACGTTAAAACTCTCATGTCGATTTTTTGTGTTTTTCCTTGCTTTCTACTATATTTGCCTTTGGTCTCCCCATAACCAAACAAATTTACAGTTGAAAGAGGATTGTCCCGGGAGCACTATCTCGATATTGCCCCTGAGACGAAAATCATATGTCAACAGTTAGCGCCGTCTATGGGGAAACGTTAACAAAAAACAACTTGCGTGGTAAGACGATGGTAGAAGGTGGAAACCATGGGTTGTTGGAGAGTTCAGTAGCAAAATGGATGAAATAGGAAAGGAATGGGAAGAAGCTGGTCAGAACGGGAAGAGGAAAGGGTTCGCAAGAGGAAGGAAGGTCGACAATATAGGCTTTCCTTTTTTGATTTGTAGAATGGAATGTAAGAGTGGTAGCCAACGATCACCCGTTGGAGCTGAGTTGCAGAATGGAATGTAACGTTGTGGATGGGTGACGTTCGTTGGTAGTGGCTGAACAAGTCCCTCCGGAGGCAGGCGCCATAACTGATCGGACTGCCAGAGTCCTCAATTTTACGGGTTGCCAGCGCTGAAGGGTCGGCCATGAAACTAGTCAACCAAGGGCAGGGGACAACGTCCATCGCCCCCCCCCCCCCCCCCTCAATTGGTGTGGTGGTCTTCCCGGATGAGAGGAAAGGAGAAAAAGCGCACGGAGAGAACCACAAGGACTCAGAACAGAGGACCTCGGCTAGGCTTCCAGATTTGCTCGGGACACGCAAGATCCCGGGAAAATGCATTGTTCAAGAATGCTTATGAAGCATTCAGCGCTGGGAACCCAGTCGACATGGTCAGAAAGCAAGTTCATGCGAATCTGAATAAGCCTTGACTCAAAGATGTGTCGGACTTCAAGACAAGAACTAGAAGAAAATATTGTAAAAGTCTCTCTTGAAATGACCCGCAAAGAGTTGTAAGAAGGGCATCAAGTCATTTGAATATGAATGAAACTCTTTTTTTTAAGAAACGTGTATATCTTACTTGTTTGTTAATCAAATGTGAAAGTTGTGTTCAATATTATTGGGATGTGCTCGATGCGAAGGGGTGATCGGTGGTCGGGAAGGACACCAAGCCTGTGGCACGATAATCACGAGTGTCATTATCAAACCCATGGGTGGAAATGTTTCGACCAGGCTCCTTTCATTTTTGAGGATCCAGAATGCGTCAAGGGATGGAGGGCATGTGGGAAAAGCACGAACCCATCGCGGTACGCCAATCACGGGTGTCATTATCAAACCCCTGAGGTCGGAGCGTTACTACCACATGACTCGCATTTTTGTGGAAAACCTCGGGATGGCGACCGTGGGGAGGTTTTTTCCCCATGAAGAAATCTGCCTAACCGAGTCAGTATTACCACCTTGGGATGGTGATCGTGGGGAGATTTTTTCCTCTGTGAAGCAATCTGCCTAACCGAGTCAGCAGTACCACCCCGGGATGGCGACCATGGGGAGGCTTTTCCCCCATGAAGCAATCTGCCTAACCGGTTTAGGGGAGGCGACTGCGGGGAGTCTTTTTCCCCGTAGGTTTAGCTTGACCGCTCGGATCAGGAGAAGCATGGCACATGGAGGCTTCTGCCCTCGTTTCGTGTGCAAGCTTCAGAGCAGCCCAACATGAGGAGGTTTTTACCCTTAGGGTCTTGGCCGATCACCGATCCATATCTTGGCTTGCCGGGACACTGAATTGTAAGGTTCAGAATTGTGTTTTGGGAAGCACCGGGCATGACGATGTCTCGGAGCACCCGAGTTGTTATTTTTAATTCTTGAATTTGTGTGGAGTATGTGTTAAGTCACCTCCATTTTGTTAACTTTACTTTGTTTCAATTTTTGTTTTTCACTGATGTCTGGCAAGGTGACGCCCGCGCCAGGATCCGCATAGCCTCAGAGGTTGAAAATCTTTCCTCGTGTAAGTCTCATATGTCCCGCCAGCTCAGGGCTGGATTCATTTCGCCGAGTCTGTATTTTTCCACCAGCTCGGGGCTGGATTCGTTCCGCCGAGTCTGTATTACTCATCCAGCTCGGGGCTGGATTCGTTTCGCTGAAGCTATCTATTCTTCTACCTCGGGGTCGGGTTACGTCCCACCGAGAGGTTCATCATTGGCATGGGGACGGAGCATTCCCCCATGGCCGGATCTTTGTTGGTCTGAGGAGGTGACATTCCCTCAGAGCCAAGTGATTCTTCACCTCGGGGTCAGGTTACGTCCCACCGAGAGGCTTTTCATCGGCATAAGGACGGAGCATTCCCTCATGGCCGGATCTTTTTTGGTCTGGGGAGATGACATTCCCTCATAGCCAAGTGTTTCTTCACCTCGGGGTCGAGTTACGTCCCACCAAAAGGCTCATCATCGGCATGAAGACGGAGCATTCCGCCATGACCGGATCTCTGTTGGTCTGGGGAGGTGACATTCCATCAGAGCCAAGTGTTTCTTCACCTCGGGGTCGGGTTACGTCCCACCAATAGACTTTTCATCGACATGGGGATGGAGCATTCCCCCATGGCCGGATCTTTGTTGTTCTGGGGAGGTGACATTCCCTCAGAGCCAAGTGTTTCTTCACCTCAGGGTCGGATTACGTCCCATCGAGAGGCTTCTTATCGGTATGGGGTCGGAGCATCTCCCTCATGGCCGGCTCTCTATTGGTTTGGGGAGGTAATATTATCTCGGAGCCTAGTATTATGTTGGCTCGGGCTCGGCTTACGTCCCACCGAGTGCATCATCATCGGCTCGGGGACATGGCTTTCCCCTCATGGCCGGGTTCAAATTGGTCAGGATCATAACCTCTTTTCACATCCAGATTCGAAAGAACCAGTTAGCAAGTTAAAAGTTGGAATCATGCTGAGTATTAAAGACAAGAACTGAAGCATTGAGAGATAAGCATCAGAAGAGGAAATTGGGCAGCAGGTTTATCTTGATCTGGACCGGGAGACATGATCTCTAGTATAGGCTCAACAGAAGGGATGTCAGTTTCGGTCTAGACGATAAGAGGAGCTTCGTTTCTGTTGGGACGACTATTATAAGGGTAAATGGGGAATTTGCTTCAAGTCAGAGAATCATTTGGATAGGTTTCAGAATCCTCAGTGATCGAGCACATGAAGATAGCTAGAGAATACCTGATTGGCAGCAGAGGCAGCTTTCTCCGTGGCTCCTGTAGCCGACCACCGTATAGCTGATCAACACATCACCATCTTTTTATATAGTTCCTTGATTTTTTGTGACTAAGGAAGTTGAACAGTTTGGCAGGGGCAGAGTTGGGTTTTCTCCCTTTGGAGGGTCAGATATTCTGAGGGTTTGGATTATTCCTCGGCCAGAGATGGTGTTCGTACCCAATCTCCCAGATTTGGCCGACCAGAGTATACAACTTGATACAATTACTCGAAGACCGACAACACCAGAGTCGAGACCGACCACATTAGACCGGAAGCTCAGCTTGGTTCAGTCTTGTCTTCTGGAACATGTAGATGAGTTTGGGTATTTCGGGTCAGGACGGTAACAGTTTGAGAAGCCCGACAGATCACTTGGCCGACCTCTTGAAGACCGACACGAGACCAGAGTGATTGGATTTTCCCTTCGACACGTGTCACGGTTTGAAGGCTCTTTACAGGCTGGCCACAATATATTGCGTGTGGCAGTGGAGAAAACAGAGTGATGTGATAAGCCGTCAGGTGGCAGGGTTGCTTTCGGCGAAGACAGTCTCGGGGCAGAGAGCCCATCAGTCAGCCGGAGATTCACGTGGGTGACGTCATAAAGTTGGAGGAACAGTGTTGTAATTCCTAAATATATAAAAGAAAGTTAGATTCATTTGCAGGGATAGCAAAAAATTTGTAAACAAAAAGAAAATGAGTATTACTTGTAAAACACCCTAAGCCAAACAGCTCGGTTTTCATTAGGCCATCCGTGAAAACAGGTCGACCGAGCTGGTTTTGGTAATAAAAGTATCATCCCATTTTGTGCCCGAGGACGTAGGCTGGACTTGCTCCGCCGAACCACGTTAAAACTCTCCTGTCGATTTTTTGTGTTTTTCCTTATCTTCTACTATATTTGCCTTTGGTCTCCCCATAACCAAACAAATTTACAGTTGAATGAGGATTGTCCCGGGAGCACTATTTCGATATTGCCCCTGAGACGAAAATCATCTGTCAACAATTGATAATTAACAAGCATTAAAACTTTTTAGTATCATTTTCGAAACCTTTTTTTCTTCATAGTAGTACCTTAACCAAAACTTTCTTCTTCAAAAAGAACTATCGGATACTTTGTGGATTCCTAGAATGTAGTATTTATAGAACAATAGAGTTTTTTTTCGAAACGTGAATATTTTTATGATATGACTGATTAATTGAGTAATTTTATCATATTGACTTGCAACACAAATTTCTTATGAAATAATAGTATAATTTTTTAGTAAATATATTATGATGTATTAAGAATATATTGAACAAGTAAAATTTATATTAATTTCGTTAATTTGTGACATGTTTAATTTATAATTGATATAGAGAATTCGTGATTCAAGTATATTTTTACAGGACTAGACAGATTCGTCATTGTAAATAAAATTATAAATCACTTGGGTTATAATAATAGAGACTTTTTGATAGCCCTCAAGGGGTATGATTTGATAGTAAAAAGTTTAGGATTTGATTGTCAGGTTCTGGGTTCGAGTTCAATTGGTGCATTTCTTTGTAAGAGTCTGAGACAGTGAGGGGTTTTACCTATTCCGTTTAAGCCCGGATCGAATGATTTGACAGTAAGATTTTCAATGTTTCAAAAAAAAATTGAGACTTATGATATAATTAATTGAACAAGTTGTATTATGGCCTGAAATATTATTACATTTTTTTTAAACGAGGCATATAATTCGAATTATCACCTGTATAAATTAGCATAATATATGTTGATGGTGGTTTTTGTTCCTCAATAAGTCAGAATCTCGAGGAAGTGTAAGATGAGGTTTTGCACTCAATAGATGGTCCGAAATTCTTACAAAGTATAAGAAGTCAGACAGAAGGGACTTAATCTGAGGTGATGCCTAGAAGAGATCATGACCCCAGCCCGAGACACATAGTGGCAACCCGGGGTAGAACTTGGGGATAGATCAGAAGGTTGACCCGAGGTGGTCAGATCCAAGATGATCAGATCTGAGGTGGTCAGGTCAGATCGCCCCAGCATCAGACTCTTAGAGCAGCTCGGCATTCAGAGCCTCGTGTCAGAATGATGATCGACTCAGCAGATCACACCAGACCTGATGAGAAGATGTTCATAGAAGTGAATGGGAACCAAGGCCTCATACCCGACCTGACCCTTTAGCAAGGCAGGGTGACTGTTATTTCATTTGCCTGACCCGATTGTGCAGGTCGGGATAGTAGTTTTATGATCAAATCAAGATGACATAATCCCTACATGTGAACTTGCATCTTCCAAAGAGGTCTGACGTGACAAGAGCAGGTCACCGGTTTATCTTCTAGCACACGCTATCACAAGAGAGTTGATTTACAAACTGGCTTTGGGAGGTAACATGTAGCAGATAGTATAGTAGCTTGGTTTAAAGAGATGTCATGTGGCAGAGCTACTTTCAATAGAGCATATGGGGAAGAGAGCTCTCACATTGATGGCAGATTCACGTGGCTGACATCACGAGATCAGTGTAACAGTATAATTTGTCATAATATATAAAGGGATTGAGAATTCATTATAGGGGTTGGCTAATTCTGTTTCATTCTTCACTTGTAATAGAGAACATAAAGCTTAAGTGTAAGAGTGAATTTGTAAGAAGTCGGTCAGACGAGCTCGAGAGATAGACATGTCGGTCATACCCGACCACGTTATAAAAGCTTCATTTTCTCTTGTGCTCGTGGATTTAGGTTGGATCCATTCTGCCGAACCACGTTAAAACCTCTGTCTTGTTTGTGTGTTTTTCGTCTTTTGCTAAGTTTGTCTTTAATCCTCAAATCAAACAAATTCACAGTTGATGGAAGATTGTTCAAGAAATAAATTTTCCGATTTACCCTTGTATCGAAAATCGACCGTCAACAATATATGATTATTTTTCTTCACATAACATATGGTTATTGAAATTCTGTCATCAAACTCATTGTACTACGGACTTATATTATACATCTTAAATAGTTATAACATAAATGATGTCCTAATTATTTAATTTTTCATCAAGTTTCAAATTACTTATCTACGAGCGTAGGGATATTTATGTTAGGATAATCCATCACAACCTTAAATAATATTATAAGACTCACGCATTCACACACACTAAAAATCTTTCTTGACCAATACTCCAATAGTATATTTTAAATAAAGATCCCTTGCTTTTAACGATTTAATTTTTTTGATATTTTTGATTTAATGAATTAAAAACAATAAAAGATAATTCAAAGAAACAAGAAAAGCAAAGATATTTGTGCTATTTTCTTTATTCACAAGTTGAAAAAAAAAAATTACCCAAACAATAAAATTCACAAATTACACCTACCATTGCCCAAACATCAAGAGTTTAAAGTTTAAACAACTCTAATTTTTTGTTTGAAACGTTGAAAATTTATAACCAGATTTACTTGATTCAGACTTAAATAGAGTAAGTAAATCACTCGACTGTTCCAAATTCTTACAAGAAACACCCCGACTAAATTCGAATCCAAAATCTGAAGGTCAGATTTTGAACTCTACGCCAGGGACTTAAGAATTGTCCTCCAAACCTTAATGGCCCTCAAAACAGAATTAATTATACAAGTAATTAATGGTCGCGTATGCCTAGTTAAAGTGTATCTATTCTTGGATATTTGGCTTGAAAATACTTCTCCTCTTTGGACTAATCTTTTTGGTGGGTGAATTTGATTAGCATTAGACATCTCTATTCAAGCACACTGAAATTCCCCTGTGGTTGTAACACAATACCCCCATTAGGCTTTTGAAAAATTTTTACAAGTACAATTTCTTAAAAGACCATGTTTTATTTGAATTTTCAAAATGCCTAAGTGAGTTGTAAAATTATAAAACTCTCAGATTATTTTGTGAAGTTTCAACTTATCCCTAATCTAAAGCCCAATTCTTTGCAATCTAAGTAGTTGATTTTTATAAATAAAAATAAAAATAAAAATAAAAATGGATTACCCACACACTGTAATAACCAACCTAAAAATAAAACAAAATTGGACCTTTTTTTTTTAATTGACACTTCTTAAAATAAAAACAACTAAAATTGAAACTTAGACTATATCTTCTAAGTTTTTACTCTTCAAAAACCAACAAGTATCAAAAACACAACTTTTGTAGCTATTCAAATCTATATGCAAAATAAAATTATCATACATGAAAACTCGTCCAAAATAACTATAATAATATTACATTTAAATATTATCAATTTATATTATGATCACAGGGTTATATATTAGTATCTAAATTTCTTAAAATTATATAATACTTTTAACATTTCCCAGCAAAACGCCATTTTTGTCCATGTATGTTTACGTCCCTAATCATCCCCCATCCTCATTGAACTCACCACGTCACTTGGCCGGAAAAAAAAAAAAAAAGTCTTCTAAATCTCCACACTGATGTTGTTATTTGGTTGCCAATGAGGTAGTGGCCTCATTGGGGGTTCGAGTCCCCACAAAAACAGTGGAGACTCAAACCTTCATCTTTATGAGGAAGAAGTTCTTCTATATGGGAGTTGATTCACAAGCTGTTTCTTGGTTGATTTAGAATTTGTAAGTCACGAGCTACGTTTCGGTTGATTTCTGGGTAGTGCTATAATTGTATGTATCTAGAATCTCAGTTGATAGCATATTGTAATATATGTTGTTTGTAATAATTCAAAAAAAAATGTTGTTATTTGGTTAATTAATCTTTCATAATTAAGAATCCCCCATGCAATGCTTTACTTAGCCTCCTTGTTTTATTTGATTAGCTTTGTCTTCATAATAATCTAAAATTTTTACGATCTTCATTCATTAATTATTTAAAAATTATAATAATAAAAAGTCTAGAAACCATAAACGGGAGTCTAGTCCGTATTAACTTAGGGCTGGACTGGACATGCTCTTTGTTGGGTGCAAATAAAGTCCCACATTGGCTAGAAGTGGGGAGGATCATGAGTTTATAAGACAATATTTTCATTGGTATGAGGCCTTTTGGTATAGCCCAAGAGCAAATCCATGAGGGCTTAGGCCCAAAGTGGACAATATCATACCAATGTGGAGATAAGTTGTGTCATAGGTTTCCTTACAGTGGTATCAGAGCCATGCCCCGAAGTTAGCCATGTGGATGAATTCTCGGAATACCGAACAAAAAGGTGGTGAGCCCCGATCGTGATCCGTGAGTGCTCAGTTAGATAGGCGGTGTGCTCTGATCTTCATGGAGTGGACGGATGGATGATCGTTTGAGGGGAGGCTCGGTGGTCCTTTGTTCGATGGGAGGATTGTTGGGTGCAAACAAAGTCTCACATTGGCTAGAAGTGGGGAGGATCATGGGTTTATAAGTATGGACAATATCTCCATTGGTATGAGGCCTTTTGGGTATAGCCCAAGAGCAAATCCATGAGGACTTAGGCCCAAAGTGGACAATATCATACCAATGTGGAGATAAGTTGTGTCATAGGTTTCCTTACACTCTTAAAATTCATTCAAAAAGACAGTTAAAAGAAAATTATTTGGAAAATATTATAAATATAAGTGTTTAAAAAAAATTAACACTATTATAACAAGTACGAATCCTATAATAAGAAAAATACTTATGTGGGGCGGCTAAACTGATATACTCTGCTTACAAAAGTATTTTTCTTTAGTATAGTGTGTCTGATAAATACTGGCAAAGAAGTGACTATAGTGGACCTAAAAATGACTCCATGACTTTAATATTGTGCGACGCACGAAATTTGAAATTAAAAAATATATTATTTTAATTTTGCAAAAAATATTAAATTTAAAATAAAAAATTTCTAACTCCTAACTGATAAATAAATATTGGCTGGACGTAACCAAATCCGGATAAATATTTATCGGATCCGTTAAAACTTCAAAGTCAATTAAGTTTACAGTACATTTCATTATTTAATGGACTAACCCGTGAATGGTAGACCCCCATGAGAGAGGACCACAGAGAATGATAATAGCCGTCGAAGCGATTGTCATGGGCCCACCTAAGACGGTGGCCTAACAGATCCAGGCCCACCATTTTTCACCAATCTGTGGATCCACATGTATCAGCCGATTAAGAAGGGATTGGAGATTGGGTCCGTCCCCGATTTTGATTTTAGTGCCCGAATGCACGCTCGACGGTGGCCCCACCCACCAGAGGCTTCGCAGTTATACACGCGCATATAGAGCGTGCCATACACACTCTAAATGGAAGGCCGGGAGAATTTGACACGTGTAGGCGAGGAGCGTGGAGGGATTGGGGCTGTCATGAGACTTGTTGACCCACTAATTTTGGATGTGGTGGACCTACACCATTCCTGCAAGTGCGCCTACTTCAGTTGGATTAGAGAGTCGCATTTATTACGCCCTTTCAAAAGTCTTATTTACACGTGCGGATGTGGTACCCACGTGTGAGATAATCAACCCAATTACTGTTTTTAGCCTCCAAATTCAATTCCAATGCGAATATACCATGCAGATTAATCCAAAAGCGTTGTCGTTCAAAATTGATGTCCCAGTTTTGTTTCAAGGTAACAATATAACGCTTCTGTGATTTCCACATTCTTAATTAAGGTAAGATTGTTTTTTCATAACTAAAAAGAATCCTACAAACACAAAGGATTGAAAATAAAAACATTCACTCTTAATTTCTTAGTTCTTTCCATGAGAAGGGAAAAATATATCATATATACTTTATAATTTTTATAATAAGAAATTTATCAATATTTTTTATATTAATCGTGAGATGGTATTGTTCTAGCTTTAAGGGGCTATTTTTTTTAACCAAAAAAAAAAAAAAAATCCTTAACATGATGTTTTCCTAATAAGTGGGTCTTAAGGATTGTATCTAGAATATTATATATATATATAATGGAACTCCATACATATAGTATATATTCAAAAACTTATGCTCATTTTC
Organism: Zanthoxylum bungeanum; assembly: GCA_019454045.1. Classification (NCBI taxonomy): domain Eukaryota; kingdom Viridiplantae; phylum Streptophyta; class Magnoliopsida; order Sapindales; family Rutaceae; genus Zanthoxylum; species Zanthoxylum bungeanum. The sequence goes on from SKCR01000117.1 coordinate 14,681, forward strand.
ATATAAGAGAAAATCTATCATACAACAGATATACCACATCATTTGTGTGATAATATAATAAATTATTATCACGCGTGTTAAAATATTTAAAAATATTTAAAAAAATTAAATATTAAATCATATACGTCATTTCTTAATTTATTTGTGATATCACGTCACTCATATCTCCTCACGTAGTGCGAAAGAAAGTGTATTTGACGTTGCTACAAAATACTGTTAAGATATATAAAATAGATCTGTAAAAAAGTGAATAAATAATAAATTCTAAATGATAATTACACAGTTCGTTGCAAGAGAAACAAAATTCTAAAAGTTATATGTCAAGCACAAAATACACAATCAACAACAATTATTTTTACGAAAGCTGCTACATTTTTCATATGTTGACTCAAACTTTTTATTCATCAGTGGATAAAGTGACTCGAAAAAAATAACTCTCCTGAGTTTCTTTCCCCCAATTTCATGGCTTATTCTGTAAATTCCCGGGACGCCCCATCAATTGCAGCTCTTGTTTATCACAAATTTCCAAACTAAAATCCCTAAGCATCTTAGGCTTACCGCCACTACTCATACTTGGCGCCATACTCGACGTCGTCGTGACCGTTGCCCCAACGCTACTCGACAAACCAATTACATTATTATTAACAACCGCTGGCTGGACACCACCCATATTCACATCAAACGAATCCGCAAACGACGATATGGGCCTCGCCGCCACGTTAATTACCGGCGAAAACGCCCATATTTGGGGCTGGGCCGTTGCCGCCGGCTGAACTTGGGGAGGAACCATCCAGAACGTGTTGGTCGGGACCATCACGTTCATGCCCGCATTTCCAAGCGTCCAAATGGGGACTAATCCTTGTGGGCCCACCGGGGCTAAACCGCACGGTTGCGTGATTGTAACGGCTCTGTTATCATCGTTATCCGATGATCTTTTACGTTTTTTATCCGTTGGTATTTCGACGTTGTTTGATTTATGACCGTTACTGGTGCTTGCTGTTGTTGTTGTTGGGATTTTGAGAGTTCCGTTGACGGAAACGGCGATGGCAGGGACGGTTCCGGTACCGGTGGCTTCGATGATGGCTTGTTCGGCGTGTTCGAGCAACCACCTGACGGTTTCGCCGTCGGATTTGTGGCCGAGTTCCCGGGTGAGCTGAAAGATCCTAGCCGCGCACGTGGCGGGTATTCGAATCCTACGGCCGCGTCCCTCCACTTTCGTGTGGCGGTCTTTGGTGGATGACCGTTTGTTATTGTTACCTGTGACCGCAGGCACCGTCATGGGTATTTGCATTGGCACCTGCATCTCCATGGCCACCGGCACTACTCCGATTGACGGCGGAGGCGGTTGAGGCTTTTGGTCCTGGTAAGAGTCAATGGACTCTTCTTTTAACGGTATGGCTTGTAACGGCGTTATTTCGTAGGTGCTCTTGTTGCTGTACTCTCCGTCTCCTGTGCTAACATCAGAGGCTCTTCCATCATCATCCTGTTCATTTTCCCGAAACGACATCATTTTCGAGTTTCAGCAGTTGAAAAACAAAAAAATACCCAGATAGCTATTTGAACTTGGAAATGAAAATTAAATTCTGGGTCAGAAAAATTTCAACAAAAAAGAACAAAGAAAGTTAGAATTTCATGTATAGATATTGTGCAACAGTTTGTTTATGACGAAATTTGGTTTGATATTGGAGGAGAATCAAACGGTGGGTGTGAGATTTATGGGAGTAGTGTTGTGTGGCCATGAAAATTGAGATGGGGGCAAAATGTTGGGACCTACTAAAGGCGACCAATGGTGGCTCACCATCTGCCACTATCAATTAGAGCATTTGTAAGTGGGGACAGATGGTGTGAGTCTTAGCCATTAGGCATTAGGTTTAGTAAGTGGTGTGAGAGAATAGGCTGGAAAAGTCTTTGTAATTTTAAATGAGTTTTATTTTGTTGGTTGATCCGCACCATTTAGTGGTTATGGTCCTGTTGTGTTACAGGGCAAGATCCAATGGTTCATATCTGTTAAGAGAGGAAAGGGGAAAAGAAAATATCATGGATGTATTTTTTTGACTATGTTTCAACTTTTAAAGAAAGACAGAAAGTGATAAATGATGGATTGGTGGTCGTCTTTACTGTCCTCCTTTTTCTCATAAACATTTTGTTAATCTTTAAAACACAATCATATGTCAGCACATATATATGACAAAATAATGAATCATTTTTGATGCCATGAACATGAAGTTTGGAAATTGTAGCCAATAATTCAGTCACTTTAGTTGCTTTAATTTTTATGTAGCTTAGATGGTCTTTCTAGTTTTTGTTTTTCTCATATTTGAATGAACCATGTTAAGAAATTAGCTTAGTGAAAGGCTCATCCTACTACACTAAAGAGCAGCATGTGGCCCCCTTCTTGGATCACCATGTATGGATGAGCCTAGTATAGGGTAACCCAAGCATGCATTTATTTATTTGAGTTTAATTTGCAGGAATGAGTTGTCATATGGGCCACCAATTTACGTTTTAAACATTTTCCTCCGTCAGTTATAATCATTTCAGAGCTGGAAAACAAATACCCAGAGATGGAACACAGGCATAATGAGAATCTAAAATCTCAAGAATTTAGTGCAGTATTATACCGAGAGTATAAGTAGCTCGTAAGCTCATCAAACTCGATATCAAACGGTACATAAGAGTCACTGAGAACTATTTCTGCGATATCAAGGCGATTTAGAAACTTTCTGCAGCTGATAGTATGCTTGCTGATGAACAGAAACTATATGCTTTTACATCACAAACTTATAGAAGGATGGATCTTTTAACTACTGGCAATATTTATCTACTGAAAAACAACATTAAACAAGATGAATAGACTTCTGACAATACAAACAAAATATTCTGTTAACCCTTAGTGACCATTTGCGAATGAACCATTCTCACAGGTGGCAGCATCTGCGGGCTTCTTGGCATATAATCGCCGGTACATGGAGTCAACTTCAGTGAGATAGTATGTTCCTGGAGCCAAAAGGCTACTGTCTTTGCTCGTTACAAAGTCCTTGGCTCCATACCTATGCTCCATTAGCTGCATTACTTCCACAAACTTCTCTGGAGGAAACTGCATGTAAAGAACATCTTCATTAAAATGTTTCCAATAGCATAACACTTTTATTTAATAAATAAAAGTAGAAGCCCCATCAATCAGTTTGGAATGGGGAAAAAATTTTAACCTTCAACGTCTAGAAGTAGATGATTCCGACAAAAAAAACACATGATATCTGACAAAGCACATGTGAAAAAAATTGCTAATTACCTCATGCCTCGACTTCAACTTCCCAGCAACATTCATGACAGATACAATGTTCGACAAGCTGAAGGTATGTTGGCCTTCACTGAGTTTCAATGAGAACATTGTGGCAGTAGAACCACTTCCATAGGAGAACAATACCACTCGCTTTCCATCCTGCGAATTATCAAAAGGAATCATATCTGTACTTACTTACAGAAATGAGAATGTGAAATTAGGCAATTGTAAAAGCAATTACCAATTCACTATGTTTGTTGTGAATAAGGGAAGCAAACGCCGCATAGAGAGATGCTGTATACATGTTACCAACTTGCTTTGGTATTAAAGTGGATGGTTGGACCTTTGCATCGTAAAGGGGCTTTGCAAGTTTTTGGGACACCTGTAGATGCATAATATCAGCAAGAGCTCCAAACTAATATTTAAAGAACTCCACCGTGAGCACCAACAATTCCTCAACCACACACACTCATAATCTTCTAATCAACATATGCTGGCAACAGTTTACAATTTGAAATATTAGTGTCATCTGGAAACATATGCTCAGTAGAACTCATGACAGTTGATCATGTCCTAAAGTTTGTGAATATATAAGACAATATGAAGAGGAAAAACTCAAAATCACCCGGGCTTTGAAAAAGAAATTTGAATTATCACTATTCACAATCAAGGTTTAAAGTAGACCTTTTCAAGTTCCCGGCTTTGGTAGCTTTCATCACCAGATAAGGTTGAAAATGGTCCCAGCTTTTCTTTGGCAGCCTCATCAACAGAACTGTAAATATCATGCATATATAATCAATCCCCAGATTCGTGCACTTCAAATCAAGAATGAATAAATAATTAAAATCTGAACTATTATAATGCTTAGACAGATGAAGAAAAGACAGCAACCTGGCTTTCCTCATGAAGTCATTAAAAAACAAACGAGCAAAGCTTTTCTGTACAAGCTGCATAGTTCAAAAGAGAGGTTAGATATATACAGGATTGGAAAAAGAAATAGCATTATGTGCTCTAAAAATTCGTTGATAAATCAGAAGAGAAACCCACCTTGTTATATGGAGAATGGAACACTAAATATTCAGCATCAGCAAGAGAAAATTGTTTGCCCTCCAGTTTCTCATACCTATCAACATTAAGGTAGTTAGACATATAAATAGCATAACAACACACAAAAACATAAGAGCAAGTAATGCACTTTTGGGACTTGGGACTAAAACAGAGAACATACTTGCTGCATAATTGTTTGTAACAAGAATCAAGAGCCATGAGGTAACATGTCTGAGAAAGTTTCCCATCAACAACCTACAAACATATTGCCAATGGATGATATCCATTAAGTATTAAAGAAAAGTAAATAAGCCATCTCCAAGAATAACGACACATGGTTCAAGCAATCCCTCCAGAAAAGTCTTGACGTATACGAAAAATAAGGTGCTCACTACTGAATGGAAGCCGTATGAAAGAGGGCTTTGGGGAGGTTATGTGAAATGAATATCAGTATACTATTATTACGAACAATTTGGTCACGAGACAGTTAACAAGTTAAAAATCCTTCAAACATTGAAATCAAAATTTAACCGACCAATTCGGCACAATCAGCTTAGATGGTATGATCAGAGGAAATTTGTTGAAGGAAGACATAGCCGAAATTACCCATAATGTCAACAAAATTTAATCACGAAAACACATAAAGGGAATTGAGAAGAATTACTGGATATTCACTAGCAAGGTTTGGCTTATAGAAATCATAGGCATGAGACATATGACTCCCCCTAAATTTGCTTTCAAAAGCAATAGGGGCATCAGGCCCAACTAACATGACAACGGCAGCTGCTCCTCCAGTGGGCCTTGCTGGTCCTTCCGCATAAACCTGTTTAAAAAGACCTACAGTTAAAATATAGCACACTTTCACCTATAATTACATGTACATTTCTGTATGCGAAAAACCATGTCGAATCCAATGAAATGACAGAGTAACTCATGCTCAGACATTTCACTGTTATATCTTGGAAAATATACAAAGGTAAAGTAGGGAATTTATCATACCGCACTGTCGGTACACACAACAAGCCCATAACGTCCATCCCATGAACTACTCTCCACCCAGTTCACACAGTTAAATAAAGCTGCAGTTCCTCCGTAGCATGCATTAGTCGAGTCAACACCTTCAATATCAGTATTTCCATATTTCTGATTTTTTTACACAAGAAAAGAGCAGCGTATAAGGCAGAAACATTTTGCGTCTACTAACCCGTTCGGAATAAAGATGAAAAATTAACAGCAAGATACCCAGGTATGATTAAAGTTATGAATGTTTTTCTACATAAGAAGAGTAAAATTGCAGGATTGACTATGCTTTGGAAACCCAAAACTCAGGTTCAGCCATAAACCACTTGACCGTTTAGCACTAATCTCAAGGTTACTATAAAATTTAAGCATATTTACAGCCAATTTAAGGAAGATGGTCCTGCAACACCAGAGATATACAGTTTACAAACAAGTAAACTTTAAATGTAATTGGATAGCCTTGGCCCTTGGGTAATTCAGATTGTAACTCTCCAAAAATTTTAAATTCAATTGTTGAGCTTCCAAATCACAATTTACGCAAACAAGTCCAGTCACACATTTCCCATCCAATAAAATAAAGGCAATAACTCATAGAGGAAGAGCATATTGACATGGAAATTTACCTCAAAAATTTGCATCAAGAAAGTCTTGATGGATTTGCTCTTGTCTATCACAGTTTCGCTTCCTACCTCTAAACGACCAATTTGTTTTGGATCAATCTTATACTTCTCAAGGAGGCTAGTAACAGCCGTCAAACTGAAAAACAGAAGTTTTTAAGAAAATGGGCAAGGACAATTTAAATAACAAAGCCTTAACATAAATCAAAGAATTCATTTGTTTTTATCATGTGCTAATAGCATCATATAAAAAGGGCGATATCAAATGTAGAATCACAACCTCATTGAGATGACATCTTCCACCTCTGAACAAAATGCCATGCAATCTTGTCCAAGTCCGATTGTGTACTTTCCCTTGCTTGCCCCATCGTGAGCCTCCAAAGCTTCCTATTTGGCCCACAGAGAGACAAAATTAAATTTAAGAGGTTATTCATACGCAAAATAAAAAAAAAAAAAAATAAAAAAATGGTTGATTCCATTAATGTTGTACATACATCAACCAAGTACAAGCAACAAATTTCAAATCACTGTGATCCTAAAAGCCTCCATCTTAGATAGGATCCAGCGCATTTGGAAATATATGTAAAATAACCGCAAAAAAATAAAATGCCCAGTTAGGTGAAGCTCCAAGCATTAACAGAAAATATGACCAAAAATCCAGAAAATAAAAACTTTAAACGTTCTTTATGAATCAATAAATAATAGCTCCCTACTCTTAAAGATCAAGCTATAGAGTCTTCATAGCAGCTTAATGATACAATAATTCATTTCAAACAAAAATAAGAAGAAGAAGAAGAAACTAGATTCTATGACTCATCAACATGTAGAGTTTAAAATTTTAACTTTGATCCACCAATTGCAATAAAACACGTTAGATATCTAAAAAATTAGCACTTTCCAATACATAATAAAATATCAAAATGATAATTAATTAACAACACAACTGTTTGGTATCTGGGGAAATTTTCCCATAACTTATTTCCAATAAAAAAAAACAGCTCAATTTGCTGAAATGAAACAGTAGCAATAACAAGAACTCAAAAAGAGTTTGAGATCGTCACCTGCTGGACGCATGTAGGAGGGAAGTAGATGTCCATAGCGAGGATTCCAACATTTTTGCCATTGTGTTTTTGTTTTTCAAAAACAGAAAATACCCAGAAGAAAAAATAAATAAAGATCAAAGAAAACAACTGCAACAGGTCAGGAACAACAAAATGTGATGAGTTTTGTGTTGCTTTTGCTTTCTAATGCTCTGCTATAAGCTTCAGTTTATAAAACGTAGCTAGCTGTTCAGGGAGACAGAGAGAATGACAGACCTCGATATTCGGAAGAAGAATTGGTCGTGCTCACATCTGTGTTTCTTCTTCCGTATTTATAGTGAAAAAAAATTAAAAATACAAATTTAGTATTTTTCATATTTAAAAGTTTTTGAAACAATCAGAAATGAAACTGCAATGTTCAAGTTGGAAATTGAAATTCAAGAGCTATTGTTATGCGTCATGCCTATCCTTGGGCGTATCTTTTCTTGTATTTGCCCTTCAGTTCGCATTTAATTACTGCTTCTTGCCATTAAATAAGGTGAATGATGGTATCTTAAAGACTTAAACCAACAATAATATCTCCACAACCATTTACATACTTTTTTTTTTTCCAAAATCTCAGGTTTGCGTTTAAATGGAATAAGTAAAATTTCAGATTGTCTCAAATTTTTACAAGAAATACGTTCCATGATTCATGAATTCGAATCCAAAATATTATAATCAAATCCTAAATTTTTTGTCATCTAATCACACATGTTGACAGTGGCGGAGCCACTTGGTGCCCAGTGGGGGCAGTTGCCCCCGCTGGGCACCACTTTTTTTTTTTTTTTTTTTTTAAATTCTAATATATATATATATATAATATATATATATATATATATATATATATATTAGAAAATCTAAATAATTAAATAATACCCATAAATATATTATTTATTAATTTATTGAGTTGTATTTTTTTTAATATAATATGTTTGACTAAAGCCTAAATTAGTTGAAAAAATTTCAATACATTTATGCATCAATCTTATTTTTCATTTTAAATCCACTCATTTATGTGTTTTCTATTTGCAAAAAAAAAAAAAAAAAGAGGGGAGTCCATTACATTTAAATAAAAATAACTATATTTATACTTAGGTTTGGTTATTGATATTCTAATTTATTAATATATTTCTAGTGATTCTTTAACTAAACCACATTGTGTATAGTTGTTATGTGTAAAATATTCGCTTATTAATATAAATATAATTATTTTGTATATATTTAGTTGTTCAAAGCATAAATATTACATTTTAGCACGAGGTTTTTAATAATGTAATTAAAAAAGTGGTTAAAATTATAATAAATTAACGGAAATTTAGTATATAATATACTACATAAATTTAAAATACATAATTTTAAAAATAAATTTTTAATTCAATTTTAAGAGTAAATTGGTATTTTTAGAAATTATTGATAAAAATATATTTCTGAAAATTTTGGGTTAATTTATAAGTTTAAAAATTATGGGTTATTTCATAATTTTCAAAAATATAGGGATTATTTTGTAATTTTAAAAAATATGTATGAATTCGTTATATATTATTTTGGTTAGGAAAAAATTTCGCCCCCGCTGACAATAATTTCTGGATACGCCACTGCATGTTGAATACATTTTTACCTACTTCTTGTCTTTCTTAAAAATGAAAAACAAATATGATAAAATAAATTATATAAACATATGTATTAGAAAATAACAAAAATTTAAAAACAACATTTTTTCAAATACAATTTCTGCATGAGGTTTTGAAAACTTCATTTTTGTATATTAAATTATTATAATTTATTTGGGAGAAAAATTTATGTGGACGAGTGTATATAACGTGGAACATCCATTCAACCATATTTTAATATATATATATATATATATATATATATATATATATTAAATTTAAAATTAACCAATCACCATAAAAGAGAGAAATATTAATTAACGTATGACATTATGACATATATTTATTGTAAAATGTCATGTAATTATTTTCTTGGTTTAGACCCCACTCGAGTTGCTGACAGGTGATTATTTAAATTCTAATTACTAAGTGAACAGCTGTCAACTATTATGTTTTTTTATTTGTTCAAAAAACAAAAACTATTATGTTTTTTTTTTCCTTTCTGATGATTTATTATTATTATTTTTCTATTTGTGAGCTGTTCTTAAAAAAAATGGAAAGTGATAAATTATGACATTATATATGGTTTATTAAGTAAAATATTTTAATAAAAATGCATTGTATGTGTATTAGATTCTATTAATGGCTTGTTTTCAATTTTAGAAGTTTAAAATGGAATTATGGAAAGTTACACGTTGGGCAATTGTAAACGAAATCTCTTAGATAGATAATATTTTTGGAGTTTTAATAAACAAATCTTTGTAGATTCTTATATTTAACGTGATGTTTACATTATGGACCAACGAGTAAATTTTATTTAATGAAAATGAAATATCTTCTATTTTCTTTACAAACCAAATATCAACCTTTGCTATTAAGGTAGTAGCATGGTGATCTCATATCCTCAAGGTTAATTTGAGGATTCTTTAAGTAGACTTTTGAGTATGTGAATTAAAAAATATATATCGATTCGATTCAAATTTATAACATCGGACAAAAAATTATTAATAGGTAATTAAGCATCAATATATTCTAAAAAATAATGTTAGTTAAAATGTGAATGTTTAGATGATGTGTGGATTGATTAGAAAATACATGACTATAAATGAATAAATTATGAGGAAAGTGGGTACAGCACCGATTGATGAGAAAATGAGAGAAACATGATTATGATGGTTCATTCATAACCAACGTAGTCATCAATATATTCTAAAAAATAATGGTAGTTAAAATGAGAAATGTTTAGATAATCTGTGGATTGATTATAAAATACGTGATTATAAATGAATAAATTATGAGGAAAGTTAGTATAATAACGATGGATGAGATTATTACATAAACATGATTATGATGTAACCGACATAGTCATGCGTGACTTTGTGGTATAGGATTTAAGATCTGATTTTCATGTATTGAGTTCGAATTCAGGGGGTGTGAGCTTGAGACAATCAGAGATTTTATATGCTCTGCTTAAGCCTGAATAGGGTGGTTTGGTGGTGGGGTTTCTAACGTTTTTTTTTTTTTTTTTAAAAGTCATTTAAGTTTATTAGTTAGAAAATAGGTATAAATTATGATGTCATATGTTAAGTGATGTTATGAACGATTTAAATTAACAAAGATAAAAACAGTAAAAAATGACAATATTTTATTGAGTTTAGTGAAATAAAAAATTCCTGAGTCTAAAAATCTAAGTAGTTGATCTTATCTAATAAAAATATAATTTCATTTATTAAATTAAGATGATTTCTTAATGACTATTTTTTTAACACTCTTAATGATTGCAATATGCTAAAACATGTTTTTTTTTTTTCCCTTGAATAAATGCCGAATTATTGAGCAGCAACAGTGACCCCAATTAAATTTTTGAGAAAAAAAATATATATATTACAGCAAGTGACAAACTTGTTAGGATTCACGAAAAGGTTGGCTCAAAAATTAAAATTAAGAACGGTTTGAATTAAATCTGATGTCAGACTTAAAAGGTCATACAAGTCGTTATTATAATATCTGTGCCACTGCCACAGATCTCATTCTAACGTTAATAATGAAAATTGATCTTCCCCCAACTGACAACTGACACATTCCCCTCTCCCCTCTCTCTTTTGGAATTTACAAAAAAACCCTTATCAATATTTACAATTCCCTTTTTTTTTTTTTTTTAAATTTACACATTATAAAATTTAAATATTTTATTAATAATTAATAAAATGTTAATTATTATTTTTTTTTTTTTTGTTAATAAATATTACATATTTTTTATCTATTCGTTTAATTTTTTTAATTCATTTTAATTTAATTAAAACTACTTATGTATAAAAAAAATATTTTAAACAATATAATTTTTTTATTATTTTCGAAATTTATAAAAAAAAAAAAAAAAAAACCAAAAATTGGCCCCAAGGGAATCATCCCCCTTGGGGCCTGGAGCCCTGGACGATGATCGTCCAGGGCGATTGTTCCCCTTTTGAGGGGGAACAATCGTCCCCCCCTCCCTTTTTTTTTTTTTTTAATTATTATATATTATTTTTTTTTAATTTCGAAAAAAAAAGTTTAATAATTTTAAAAAAATTATATATATATATATAATATATATATATTAAATTTAAAGTTGTGTTGAGTTACTAGGACGTGACAATTTAATTTAAACAATATAAATTTTTTTATTTTCGAAAAAAAAAAAGAGGAAGTAAGGATCGGCCCCGGGGGGGACCCCCTTGGGGCCTGGACGATCATATCGTCCAAGATCCCTTTGGACGATAGGATCGTCCAGGGGACAAACTTTTTTTTTTTAATTATTTTATATTATTATTTTTTAATTATTTCAAATCTATGAGAAATATTTTATAATTTTTTGATTTTTGTTAATAAAATTAATTCATAAAATAAATGTAGATTAGATTAATTCATAAAATAAATTTTTTGGATTTTTTGATTTTTCTAATATACATGAAAACATTTTTATAATGTATAAGTAGTGTTAAATATTAATACTATTTATATATTAATATTTTTAATTTAACCAAATTAAATTAAATTATAAAATATATTTTTTGAAAAATTTTTAAAAGAAAAAAAAAGAGGAAGGAAGAAGGGCGATTCCCCGCCCTTCTCATCTTTTTTTTTTTTAAATTTATCAAAAAATATGTATATATATATATGTATATATATGTATGTATATATCAATAAATAAATAAAATTAGATTTATATAGTTTATTTGAAAGTTGAAAATGGAATTTTGGTAAAGGAAAAGGGTAAATAGGGAATTACAGGGGAGACAAAAAAAGTAAAATGTGTAAGGGGAGGTGGGAAGATAAGCCCTCGTTAATAATGTATATAGAACGTGACCCTTACTTTCCACCCGTTAGATTAGATTCTCTGTGACATTAATCAACCATTTTATGCACCTTACGTCCTTGATGGAAGCTCCTGCACCGTCTGATCACCAAAGCCTGCCACGTGCGCTATCGTGATCATACGCTTTTGGGGGGACTAGCGTGGATCGCACGGCTTTCAGTCCATGTCCGTCCGTCCTTACATGGAGAAAGATTTAGATAGCGCGCCTAGCTGCAATGGGAATCGTTATTAGATGTGATAATTTGAGTCATGATTCGTTTATTTGATTCGCTTTTAAAGCGAATATGAGTTTGAAAAATTGATTCGTTTAATAAATGAGTCAATTCGATTCGATTTGTTTATTAAACGAATCAGATACGAATTTAAACTCATTAATTCATTTATTCGTTTATAATTTTTTTTTATTTTCTTTTACTAGTTATTGTTATTTTTTCAATTAAGATTCGATAAATTATGATTAATTATCATAGAAAAATAATATTTTGATATTTTATGAGGTATTTTTAATAAATATATTAATTACATATTTTATATATATATATATATATATATATATATTATGAAGAATTAATGTAAATCAATTATGCTAAATCATGATATTAAATAATATAATGACTAAACGAATATTCGTATTTGATTCGTTCAATAAACGAATCGAATAAGAATCATGATATTATGATTTGTTTAATAAACGAATCGAATACGAATCCATCACATTTTGATTCGATACGTTTAGGATTCAATACAAATTCGATTCGTTTATTCGTTTGCCACCCCTAATCGTTCCGTTTATATAATCGCGCCTATTTTTTCTTGGAATAAAAAATTGTCATTATTTTATTTTATATTTTATCTTGTAAAAAATTTAATGATATTTCTTCATTTCGTCCAGTCCTGTCTTATTTTCAGATCAAAAATAAAAAAATATTTCAAATTTTGTTTGAATTGGACATAATCTCATTGAGAAGGAAAGAGACAGGCAAATTATCAAACCTATACCTATCATTGAGTTAATACGCCCTATCATCATTTAATAGAATAAATGGACTTATATAGTGTCCCAAGATAATTTGTTTAATTAAATTAAAATTATGAGATCCAACGAACCAATAGAGCCCGCATAAATCCAGTTGTTTGGTCAAATTTGAGTTAAAGCACTAGGCAGTAGGCACACAAACATATTTCTCTATACGTTTGAGAATTGAGAGACTAATACAAGCACTTTTTATTTCATCAAAAAATTTGTCAAGAATCTATAAGAAAATAATTATTTTATTAGAGTTTATAAGAAATATCTTAAAACGTATTGGGATTAAATGATTATTTTCAAGAACTCAAATTATATTTTCATCATCAAAATCAACTTGAATTTTTTTTTTTTCCAAACAAATGATCAATGATGCTACACACTTAAAATTATAATAAAAATGACTGGTGACGAGTAGGTAACATCATTTGACATATAATTTAACGCAAAATTATAGTCATAAAATTAAAATATAATTTTTATAATTTTTATTTTATTTTATTTTATCGAAAATAACTCTATTTCAAAAATTAATCTAAGATCTTTTCAGATTTAAGAAAATTCAGAAGGGTGATGTGATTCTAAAAGTTAATTTATAGACAACCAAATAAGACTGCTTCATTAATCATTAATGAGGGCTTATCTCCCCCCCTCTCCTTGCCACATTTTACTTTTTTGTCTCCCCTGTAATTTTTTATTTGCCCTCTTCCTTTCACCAAAATTATATTTTCAAATAAACCATATATATACAAATTTTTTTATTTATTGATATATACATACATATATACATATATATTTTTTGATAAATTTTTTAAAAGAGAAGGGGAATCGCCATTCTTCCTCTTTTTTTCTTCTTCTTCTTTTAAATTTGTTTTCAAAAAATATATTTTATAATTTAATTTTATTTGGTTAAATTAAAAAATATTAATACATAAATAATATTAATATTTTTTAATTTATTTAACACTACTTATGTATTATAAAAATGTTCTCATGTATATTAGAAAAATATTTATTTAAAAATAGTACAAATAACAACATAAAAAGTTACACTTAAAAATATAAAAACGTAAATTCTAATATATGTTGCCTCCAAAGTCTCCTCATGGCGCACTTGGTGATATACCCAATACTTCGTACCATAATTGATTACAAATCATATAACGAGTGGCCCATTCTTTAGCTTCGTACGATGAATGTTCCCACCACCACATTGGGATGGGAGGTACAAGGTAATGAGGGTGTAGAAAAACTTGCACAAAGTGTCTGCCAACATGAGCAATATTTATTTCTTGACGCTCTCGCTCTGGAACTGCAGGGGACCTTAATGGCAAGTGAGTAAAACAACTCCAAACATTCTCAGCAAATGTATGCTGTACAAGATTGTACCTCGAAGCGATGACAATTCCTAAACTCATTGAGTCCATCCAATGTACCTATGGTGCCGGCGACTGGAAGAAATGCAGTAAGTGTAATAGATTGTCAGCCCATCCGTTTGATGGATAAAGTTGATCATATAAATCTTTATTTTGTTGAATCTCTTCAATAAAGTCGCATCGTACTTGACCCCAACCTTATTCGCCATACCCGATTAGTGCAGCTATTGCTCTGAATCCACAATAACCATCAGCTTGAACGTCAATAGTGTGAGAAATATAACGTTGATATGCCACATGTACTTTCTAAATATAGTTATCACAGATCGGTGGAAGTTGAGACTGGTCATGAGTTGATCGCCTCCCACGGCCCCCTCTCTCTAGAGTCGGTACAGTTGGTTGAATGACCCTAGATCCTGAAGTGGAAGCATATCCAAAAGAAGGTATGCGACGTTTGCTTTGCTCATCTCTGCCTATAGGTCGACCTCTATGTTCAGTGTTGTACGAATGGACTCGAACTGTGCTTTGAGATGGATCTGACATATCGAGAAACTTGTCTATCATATGCTATTGCATACATGGATCCGTCTCATGTAATAATTCAACAACGTTTGATATCCTGTTAGGCTGTGTTGCATCATAATTGAACTGGTGTACGTGCATTGATAACCTTCTCCAATGTGCGTCAACACTTTGTATCGAAATTTGGGATGGAAAGATGAAGACAATATGAAATATCGTGCATACATGGCAATCCATATATTATTTTGAACGAGCAATTGCACATGCCGGCTAGTTGGTGACATGTTTCATCAACACATTTCAGCTGATCATAAATAAACTTCATCGCCTCTAACGAAATCTGACACCTTATTTCATTAAAAATCTCCACACGCAAATGTGTATGTCGTGGAATGTTCAAAGATTTCTCGAATGACTTTTGAATTTCCCCAAACTGATTTCTCAACATCTTGTGTATTTTTTCAAAAGATAATTGTAGAGATGACATGATATTTCCCAAATATAATTTCAGTCTCGAATGTGCAGACTCTACCCTGTAATTTAAAAAATATTATATTTTTCATTAGTGAAATTTACAATAATGACCAATAATTTAAATAGTAAAAAAATAAAATAATTGTACCTCTGACTTGAATTACTTCCCAGGTCCATACATGTATCAATCCATGCTGAAACAAATCGGTCTCTGTAAACATGTCTCCCAAAGGTAATTTAGAGCACCATTGAATTGTCTAAACTCCTCGCGCATCACCTCCCATTTTTTTTGGTAAGACCATTGTGTTGATGAATTAATAAGGGAGTGCCATGATGAATAAAAGTGTTTTCATTGTATACCAAGCATAGGACTACATTTCTTCATTACACACTGATTTATGTGCCAAATACAAAGAATGTGACGAGCCATGGGAAAACATGTTTCAATGGCTTTAATAAGCCCCAAATCCCGATCTGAAACAAAAATCGATGACAATGATGCTCCTTTTTCAACCATCCATTTCTTCAAGATTGATAATGCACATGTTAGTTGCACATCCGTCTCATTAATAGGATATGCGAACTTACTCGCTTATATTCGTTCATCCTACGTTTTTAGGATGAACCCAAAGAATATCTGTAATTTCATTGGTGTCTGGATTTGTAAGGTAATCATGAAGATAAATTTTCTTAATCAATTGATCCAAAACATATTGAATAGCAGTTAGACCACCCCGTTTCGCTTCTTTGTTTCTGGAAATAGCATTGTAAATGCTTCTGATGTTCGTACTATTTGACGGGTCTATTTCTTTTAAAACACTAAGAATTTCACGAGGTGCGGTGTTGTTGGCCATATCAAGCACAAATTATTTCTCTAACGGTTTTAGCCTAAACAGATATTCATAACCATCAAGATATTCTGCTACTTGATGGTTATGGAAACCACATGTAACCTTTAATCCCCACATAACACCGTCTGGAGGTTTTTGGTATACCTCGCAGCTCAAATGGGCATTCACATTTTTTTGTCCCACTATTTTTTACTATAGATTGACCTTCAACAAGATACCGCGGTGGTTTGTACTTTCCTCTTTTTCACACATAAGATGACACTTTGGCAGCTTGCCGCCTTTCAAATTAGCAGAATTTTTAATCACTATCACAATATTATTTTCTAGACCAACTCTTTTCGCCCAATTTATCATATCTTTTCTACTTTCAAATATCTATATACAAATTAATGAAGATGTATAAATAACAAATATACATACTTTCTACACTTTAAAAATAAATAATGAATATACATAATACAAACATAAGAATAACCCGGTTTGTAGTAAATTCAGTTGTATAATCACGACTATTGTTGTAGATGCTTTCCCCACTTCGAACTTCATTCTCGTCTGACCAATCTGAAAATGAGCCCAAGTTACAGTTATTTATAATGTTTCCGGAAGATGATAACTATATTTTAAGAAGAGAGAATGATATGTTGAAGGAGAAAAAGAGAATGAGATGAGAGGGGCTCAAATGATATTACCTTCAAACTTACAAACTACCTCTTTATATAAGAAGTAAACACAAATAAAACAAATAACTTTAAAAAAATAAAATAAAAGTAGATATGGATACTGATTTACAAAATTAAATAAGACAAAGAACTTTTAATAAAGAAAATATAAAATCAGAATCAGAATCAACACAACTTTTAATAAAATATTTTTTAAAAAAAAAAAAAAGTAAAAGTAGATATGGAAACTGATTTACGAAATTAAATAAGACAAACAATTTTTAATAAAGAAAATATAAAATCAGAATCAGAATCAACACAACTTTTAATAAAATATTTTTTTTTAAAGTAAAAGTATATATGGATACAGATTTAAAGAAAATATAAAATCAGAATCAGAATCAGAATTAAAATCAATACAACTTTAAATAAAATATATATATATATTTTTAAAAATTATGAAACCTTTTTTTCGGAAATAAAAAAAATATAAAAAAAAAAAAAAATTAAGAAAGGGGGACGGTTCCCCTTAAAGGGAAACGATCGTCCAGGCCAAGGGGAATCATCCCCCTTAGGGGACGATCCTTATTTCAATTTTTTTTTTTAAATTCCGAATTAAAAAAAAAATTATATTGCTTAAATTATAATTTTTTTATACATAAGTAATATTAATTAAATTAAAATGAATCAAAAAATAAATGAATAGATAAAAAATCTGTAATAAAAAAAAATAAAAAAAAATAAAAAAATAATTAATAAAATGACAAATGGAGTTAAAACTAGTATATAATTATTTTTAAATTAATATATATAAATTTTGTAATGTGTATAATATTTGTAATTTTTCAAAAATTAAAAAAAAAATCATTTCAAATAATGATAAGGACTATTTAGTAAATTAACAAGAAGACTAAGGTGAGGGGGTGTGTAGGTTTGGCAGGGAGAGGATGATGAATTTTCATTAAAAAGCTGTAACAAATGGACAGCATCATCCCACAATTCCAACACATTCACAGCATAGCTGAGTTATTGGTATATCAAATATCAAAGCCGTTTGATAAGTAAGTCAAAGTGTTGATTTTGTGTGATTAGGTGAGGTGAGGATCACGTTGCTGACGTAGTTGCGATGATCAATAATCAACATCAAGTCGATAATATAATTTCTTAAATTTATGAATCAAATTCAAAAATGATATTCTTTTCTAAAACAGACATTCGAGAATCAAGATGTGATATTTTAATAGCTTTCATAAGATATGGGCAGGGAATTATTGATTGTCATTTCAATTATTTTATTTCGCAAATGCTCTTTGTTTTAGTTTACTTTTTTTAATGCTCCGAAATAAATTACGAGGCAAAATATATTACAAAAAATGCTCCCATTATATATTATTGATGAAATCCCTAGTTTCCTTAAATAAAACAAAATTTGAATAAAAAATGTTTTTTTTTTTTTTTTTAATCCAATAGACAAATCAATTGATTCAAAAAAAAAAAAAAATTAAGAAAAGAGAATGATTAATTAATATAAATTTGAAACACAATTGACTAATTTTTTAGTCATATGGATTCATATTATTTCATTGTTTTCTTATTTATAGAAGTAGTTAGTCCCAAATTTACTAATTTACCCACTATAAAATTACCCTCACGTGTGAAAATTATAAAATTGCATTTTTTTTTTATATAAAAAATCTGATTAAAATTAAATTAAAATAAATACTACTCATTGATAATTCTGCGAGGATCTTCTTGTCTCAATTTTTTTATACTGAGGTTTGAGTTATTTTACGTGATTATGAACAGTGGGGTATCCAAAAATTTTGATCAGTGGGGGCGAAAATTTTCCTTACCAAAATAATAAATAATGAATTCATATATATTTTTTGAAATTATAAGATGATCCCTATATTTTTGAAAATTATGAAATAGCCCATAGTTTTTAAACTTATAAATTAACCAAAATTTTTTATAATTATAATTTTATCCATAATTTTTAAAAATACCAATTTACCGTAAAAATTTAAGTAAAAATTTATTTTTAAAATTATGTATTTTAAGTTTATGTAGTATATTATATACTAAATTTCAGCTAATTTATTGTAGATTTAACCATTTTTTAATTAAATTATTAAAAGCCTAGTGCTAAAACGCAATATTTGTGCTTTGAACAACTAAATATATACAAAATAATTATATTTATATTAATATGTGAATATTTTACACATAACAACTATATACGATGTGGTTTAGTAAAAGAATCACTACAAATATATCAATAAATTAGAATATCAGTAACCAAACCTAAGTATAAATATAGTTATTTTTATTTTTATTTTTATTTAAATGTAATGGAATCTATATTCTTTTGCAAATGGAAAAACACATAAATGAGTGGATTTAGAATGAAAAATAGTCAATTATCTATACACATACAAATTAAATATAATTATTTTAGATATGTTTAAGAAATAAGATTGATGCACAAATGTATTGGAATTTTTTTAACTAATTTGGGCTTAGACCTACATATTATATTAAAAAAAATACAACTCAAAAAATTAATAAATAATATATTTATGGGTATTACGTAATTATTTAGATTTTCTAATATATATATATATAAAATTTATAAAAAAAAAATTGCCCCACTGGGCACCAAGTGGCTCCGCCACTGATTATGAATATAATTTTTTTTTTAAAAAAAAGAAAATTAAGAGTAAATTCTATCAGCCTCGGATTAAGAATTTTTTATTATATATATTATTATTTATTTACTGAAAAATTGAAAATGGCTTTAAAGTGAGGCTTAAATCTGTTCAAAATTGATAATTTTGATGTGACTTTAATTTTCAAGTGGGTGGCTACAATAAAACTTGTATATTTGCTTATGTTTCACGACATGATAAGTCTACATATTACACCCATTCTACACTCTAATTATAAAACGTTTGAAAAAACAAAAACATGTGCATTTTTCTTGTTGGAAAATTAATGATATGTTATTTGGTAATATAATTTTGAGTGGTTTATATTGTGACAAAAATTAAAGGTTAGGAGTGATTCGAATTATCCATCGAAAGTCATTCGATATCATATATTTATGTGTTGAAAAAGATATTCAGGTGAATGAGCAATTATCTCTTAAAAAAGATCGATGAAAATGAAAAATTAAAAGGAAAGTTTTTTATCCCACATAGAAAAGGAAATTAAGACTAAATGAGTTTATATATAGTTTCTTATTTATGAATTCTACATATCTTTTCAAACTTATCTATGTTACTTGAATCAAAATCACACAAAGTTAAAAACGTAAAAACCATCGTCTCTCCCACACAAATCTTTTATTTATTTATGAAGTTTATTATTTTGCATTAATAAATTTTATTATCATGGATAAAATTTGGACAATGCAAAAATTGAATATTGATGGCAAAGGATGTGTAGATCTACGAAGAATAACTGAAAGATGACAAAAAAAAAAATTAAAATATTTCAAGATTATCAAGAAAAATAGAGTAATATATAAACAATATTTCGGCGATTGGTTCGGGGAGACGCAACTCTGTAATTACGGGGAAAAGTTATCACACAAATATGATTTTGGGTGAAAGAATTCATGCAAGTTTAATGCGTTGGGTTTCCAGGACGTGGAGAAAGGGTTTGTGTGATTTTGTTGAATGAAAGAGAAATGAATTTTGAAAAGGCAAACACGTGTTTTCGTTTTCTAAACATTGTCGTTTTTTGTTTAGGGTATAAAATCAAGGTTGTTCGGGCGTAGTTAATTTGATGGTGTAGAGTTCAAGATCTCATCTTGTAGTTCTGAGTTCAAATTCAGGGAATGTGTTTCTTGTAAGAGCTTGAGACAGTCATAAGTTTTACATGCTACGCTTAAACACGGAATGAGTGGTTTGACGGATATAATGAAAGTGGTCCCTGGCTTGATAACAAATAACTTATTATTTAATTGTCAAGATCATGAATTCGAATATATAGGTATATTAAATTCTTGTAAGTTCTTTGGACTGTCGGGGTTTTACTTGTTCTGCTTAAATTTGAGTGAGATGGTTTGACGACGGTTCAAAAAAAAAAATAGTGTAAACATATTTGTGGGAACACAGAAACTGGGCGACGCATGCTGTTCCGGGCTCGCGGCCCGGTCGGGAGTACGGAATAGCCACGGGGGACTAAACCGGAGAATAATGGAGTCGCCACCCGGTGTGAACCGGGAAAATGAGATTTAAGGCCGCACTCACCCCTCGCAAGGGAAGACCTCAAACCGTTGGGTTCAGAATGGTCCCTTACTTATGTCACTTGTAATGAAAGGATTTGTGTAATAATTTAATCAAGCTTGAGTAACATTTATTTCCAAGAGTATCATGCTTCTAAATCCATATGCGCAAAAAATAAAACTTACACCTAAATTTGCATATATTTCACATCTAAGATTACATGCTTGAAAGTACATCAAAGTAGCAACGAACATACAACTTCATTGGCATGTTGTATTCATGGAAACACAAGCACATACTAACCACACAAGCACACATAAAGGCGAATCAAATGATGGCGAACATGTGATTTCATAGACATATCATAAACAATAGCCATTACATGTCCATGCACAAATAAAAGAGTCAACTAAGTACATAATGTAAAAAGACGCTTAGGGATGCAATTAGGCATTAAAGTGAGCATGCTATGACGTGGTGCAAAAGAAGATAGATATAGACACAGACGCACATGTGATGAAAATGACTCAATCATTCGTGTATTCGCGTTCGTGTAGCGTTCGTAAACACGTTCGAACGGTAGACAGAAGGTTTGCGTCCGTATAGCGTTTGATAAAGCGTTCGAACGGGACCAGACAGAAAACATGCGTTCGTGCGGCGTTTCGGAACGCGTTCGAACGGGTTATAGCAGTGACCTCCAAAATGCAGTAAACAACATGACACATACATGAACAGATGAATATATGACTTCTCGTACATAACAACAGATTAAGGGGCGCGACAAATCATTGTAGCAAAGGTAGCTTTCAAGCATTTTCACCCCTCAAAGTGGAGGACCCTTAATCTCACTTGATAAGCCCATGCGCAATGCAATATGATGCATGAATTTTCAAAAAGATGTTATGAAGCGAATAACTAAATAAA
The DNA here is from genome assembly GCA_019454045.1 of Zanthoxylum bungeanum. NCBI lineage: Eukaryota > Viridiplantae > Streptophyta > Magnoliopsida > Sapindales > Rutaceae > Zanthoxylum > Zanthoxylum bungeanum. The sequence goes on from SKCR01000117.1 coordinate 36,760, forward strand.
AGAGGCGCGGCGAAGTACTGCCGTAAAGGTGGCCTTTTAGGCTCTTTGTCTCTCAAAGAGAGGACCTTTAGACCAACATACTAAGCCCATGCGCAATGTGATATGATGCATGGTCATGTAAGAAGACGTCATACTAAACAACAAAATAAAGGGGGCGCAGCGAAGTACTGCGGTAAAGGTGGTCTTTTGGGGCTCTTTGTCTCTCAAAGAGAGGACCTTTAGACCAACATACTAAGCCCATGCGCGTCACATCACAATACATGAAATAAAGACAATAAAAGTGTAGGACTTCGTATGCCCGATTGAACGTACATTCAACCCAAACACACTTCGTCCGGCGCGGTGGAAGTAGTGTCACAAAGGTGGCCTTTTGGGGCTCTTTGTCTCTCAAAGAGAGGACCTTTAGACCAACATACTAAGCCCATGCGCGTCACATCACAATACATGAAATAAAGACAATAAAAGTGTAGGACTTCGTATGCCCGATTGAACGTACATTCAACCCAAACGCACTTCGTCGGCCGGCGCGGCGAAGTGGAGTAGTGTCACAAAGGTGGCCTTTTAGGCTCTTCGTCTCTCAAAGAGAGGACCTTTGACTAACTCACTAAGCCCATGCGCTCGATCGCATCATACATACAAAAATAAAAAACATGCGGAAATTAAAAGACGGAATAATAAAGTGAGAATAATCAAAATAACATAAAGTGAAATATACGCCGTTTACTCAAGTGGTACGTGGAGTTGTATCCCAAGTACAGACCGCACTACCGTCCATTCGGAATCGGCTACGGAATTTACGTCTGGGTTTCCATCATATATACCACGAGAGACGACGTATTTTCCGTTTTAATCAATGGCCACAACACACATCACATGCAAACAATATTCAATAAATAATTAAAACACAATTAAAAGAATCAATAAAAATCAAATAAAAACAAATGTGAAAGGTACCCTCAGGTCTAACCATTTTCGTCGACTTTCGGACTTGCGTTTCACGGAGATCGGAAGGGTTAAAGCTCCTTAACTTTCCCGGTTCACTGGTTTGCTTTTTCCCTCGCTGTTTCACCATTTTGGTCGTCGTTTTAACTCCGTTTTGCTGCTGTTTTTTGATGTATTTTCAGGTCGCTGTTTTGATATATAAAGGAATGCTTGGCTTATTGTTTTGGTGCGGTTTCAGGGTGCAATACTGGACAGTTTAGGGACTGATTTGGTGTAGTTTTGAAGGTGTTATATAGCAGTGGGCTGGGCAGTTTTTGATACGTGTGTGAGGGCTGATCACGAGTTCCTTATTTGTTAGTGGAGGCACGTTTTTGGCTCATGGAGGGCTGCTGGTTGACATGTTTTGAGGGCTGGTGAGCGTGATTTGGTTTATGGTACGCAGGCTTATGGTGAGGCGTGTTTGTTCTTTGTGAGGGCAGTGTCGAGTGTTGAAGATTAATAGGCAAGGTGGCGTTGAAGGGCTTTTTGCGTGAAGTTGCTAGGAGAGGCTGTTGATCAGGGCTGTGAGTGTTGTTTATCTTCTCTGCAAGTGCGAGAGGTTTAGGGTTTTATTATTTGTGTTTGTGTGTGGTTTTGTCGTGGGGATGAGATGCCAGAGAGCCGTGAATGGTTGTAGATGAGAGAGATGCTAGGTTTTGGTGTTCTTGGTCATGTCAGTGTGTGTATTTGCCGAGTGTTTTAGGGTTTTGATTTTTTTTGTGCAAGTCGTGTATTGTATATGGAGAGTGAATATGGACCCCTAGGTTAGATTATGTCATGTTTATATAGAAGAGAGCTAGGGTTTGTCCTTGTCTCACAAGGAAGGGATCTTGCATTCAATTTAGGATTTGGTCTTAAGGAAAGTCAAAGATTGAGGGGGGACAAGGTTAATTCAAATTAGGAAGGTGATATCTTTAATTGGTGTTGATTAGGCATTTAGTTTGTTAGATTAGGAAGTCAATATTTTAGATTGGTATATAATTTTATTTAGTTAGGAATAATTATATTTGATTTGTTTAAATTAGACATATACTTATTTTATGTTTGGTAAATATTTTATTTATTTAATTAATATAATTAATATTTTATTTAGTTAATGTTTTAATTTAATTAATAATTATTTAATTTGGGGTGTGTATTAAAGGCTATGGGCGTGTGGGCCTTGGTTAGGTGGGTGAGCTTGGCTAGGTGTTGTGATGTTTTAATTATTTTAATTTGTGACATACATTAATTATTTCTTTGGATTGGGCTTGGACTAAGGTTAAGTGTTACGGGGTTTTGGGCCGAGAATAAATTTTAAAACGGAACACCAACAAGTAACCCGAAGCTAAACCAGCGAACTTAATCCGACTATGAGTCAATTCTTGACTCCTCCCTTCCGACATCTGTTTCCCGCGGTTTCCGCGACTTAAAAGGTAGTGCCTCCAAATGAGACTCATCATCGGGTTTCACATGCAAAAATGCAATGCCTACAGTCGCCCCACTTTGATGAGACTTGTGCAGTGTGTGACAGTGACAATCCTATCAAAGTACATGCAATGTATTTTCACTTACCTGGCTCGCCAGCTGTCTGCTGGTTTGCCTGCTGTGTTGAGTTGAGTTGATCTGGTTGTACCATTTTCGGTATGCTAAACCCCATTTCCGAGGCGTTGCTGAAGTGATGTCTATCAATTTTCGAACTGTGCTCCATTTTTGGAGTGCCATTTTCGGTGACTGATGAGATAATGGTTTATTTTCGAACCGTGCTCCATTTTCGGAGTGCCATTTTCGGCGAGATGAGATGATGGTCCATTTCGAACCGTGCTCCATTTTCGAAGTGCTATTTTCGGCGAGTGATGAGATGATGGTTCATTTCGAACCGTGCTCCATTTTCGGAGTGCCATTTCGGCGAGTGATAGTAGTCCATTTTTGAACCGATACTGATATGAGAGTGGTCCATTTTTGAACCGTCGCTGATGAGAGATAGTCCATTTCCGAACCGTTGCTGATGAGAGTGGTCCATTTCCGAACCGTTACTGATATGAGAGTGGTCCATTTTCGAACCGTTGCTGATGAGAGATAGTCCATTTCCGAACCAATACTGATATGAGAGTGGTCCATTTCCGAACTGTTACTGATATGAGAGTGGTCCATTTTCGAACCGTTGCTGATGAGAGTGGTCCATTTTCGAACCGTTGCTGATGAGAGATAGTCCATTTCCGAACCGTTGCTGATGGGAGTGGTCCATTTTCGAACCGTTGCTGATGAGAGATAGTTCATTTCCGAACCATTACTGATATGAGAGTGGTCCATTTCCGAACCGTGCTCCATTATTGGAGTGCCATTCCCGGCTTGTTCATTCTCGAACTGTGTTTCCATTCTTGGAGTGCCATTCCCGGCTTGTTCATTCTCGAACTGTGTTTCCATTCTTTGAGTGCCATTCCCGGCTAAACTGATACTGATGCTGATGTGGGCCTCGTTCCCAGAGTGATGCTGATGTGGGCCTCGCCCAGAATGATGGGCCTCGCCTCAAACTGATACTGATATGGGCTCACCCTGGGACTCATCCCAAGACTGAAACTGATATAGGCCTCGCCCCCAACTGATACTGATATGGGCCTCGCCCCTAGACTGATACTGCTGATATGGGCCTCGCCCCCAGACTGATACTGATATGGGCCTCGCCCCCAGACTGATACAGTACTGTCGATGTTCCTGATGATTTGTCTTTGCCGCTTTCTCTCTTTCTGCTTCAAAACCTGTGAATACAAAGCAAAACAAACACAAAAGAATGCAAAGTATGTTACGTGTATGCATGCATGCATGAATGAGTTTCCTATCCCGTTGGGTTAGGTCTTCCGCCAATTCTTCCTCAGGCAAAGTACTGCTTCAACCTTTCCACTTTAACCGGCTCGGTGAACTCATTCCCTTCCAAGTCTGATAGTCTCACTGCCCCATTTCTCAATTTCTGAATGACCACCATATCTTTTCTGCTTGCTGCTTTCGGGAATTCCCCGTGTTCTAAACATCACAGAAATTCATAGTACCAAGGTTGAATGCTTTTCTCAAATATACTCATGTTGCCGTTGTTGAAAGGAAGAGATTCAGGCAAGTAAGCAAAACGAACGTCTTTATTATCATTAAGAAAAGGTTCGAACGAAGAGACAAAATCAATGTCTTTATTAAAAATACAGGATCAAATAACTAGGAGGAATAACTTCATCATTCGCAGCATTGCCTTCTTCATTGGCCTATGGTTCTCCACCGTTGTCATCCCCTATTTGTATGAATGAAGCTGAGTGGTTGAAAGTTTGGAGGACAAGGGTTTCGGGTAGGCCAGAGTTGATCATGTAGTTGGGTAGGGGATTCTGTGTGCGTTGGGTTGTTCTCTTTCTGGGTTAGGTATTTTGTGGGAGTCAATGGGTTTTGGATCTCATGCCTAAGGCGGGTGCAGCTATCATTTCGTGCCCTTCTCCGATGGAAATGACAATACAGGCTTAGGTCAAGGTTGGGTGGTACAGGGTTTGGAATTGGTTTAGCCTCTAAGGGTTCCAGAAGTCCTTGCGCCTTCAGCTTTTCGAACACCCTTGAAAGAGGCTTACCAAGGTTGGAAAATCGCCTGCTTTTGATGGCAGTGACCTCAGCGGTAGGTAGCGGGCTTGGTCCCTGAAGGTCCCTCAATATTCCTTCTATTTTGGCCATAGAACTTTCTGTTTTCAGCCTCTTCTTCTTCAATATCCATAACCGTCTCCCTCAATTGTCGGAAATCCGTAATCATCGAAGTCATCCTCCGCAGCTTACCATAAATGGAGGGCTTAGTACCCTTGATGATCATTTTGATCTGGTCTTTCTCAGAGGGCCGAGTCTGCATCTTCAGAAGCTGGCTTCTCCAGCGGTCTACATACTCCTTGAAGCTTTCTTCCGGCTTCTGCTTAGTGTTCTCCAAATCACGGAGTGACAAGTCAATCTCTAAGTCTGTAACATACTGCTTCAGAAAAGCATCAGCTAGTTCCCTCCAATCTTCCTTAACCTTCTTCTCAAGGCTATGATACCAAACCACAAGTGCCCCATCGAGTGACATCCCAAACATCTTTTGGACTTGTCGCTGTGATAGGCCCACTGAACTCATGACTGAGACATATTGCTGCAGATGGACTATTGGGTCTTCATTCCCATTAAACTTGGCCATGTCCGGCATTTTAAACTGAGCTGGCAGCTGTTCTCCGAAGGTCATTGCCTCATAATCTAACAACTCTTCATGTTTACCCCTCATTTTACGGGTAACTATTTCAACCTGATCCCGAAGCTTCTGAAATTCTGCCTGAGACCCAATCACTTTGCCTGTTGCATACTCTGCCACGTCATCATCAAAAGTGGGGATATCATCCCCCAACCCATTCGAAGGCTCCTCGCGCCCACATTCTCAGAATTTCCCCCAGCACGGGGTACAACATATTATCATGGCAGTAGTCAAGGCTTGCAATTGTTCAGTAATCTTGGCGAAACCATTCTCCAAATGATCTATTCGGGATACTTCATTATCGGATGTACTCATATCTGTTACCGGTCTTTTGGTGAGTCTTCCCTCTTCCCTAACCCAACGGGAAACTATGATGGCTTTCAGAACACAAGGGTTAGCATGATGTATGCATGTATGAGGTGCATGAGATGCATGTAACATATATAACATACTAAATCAACTAAAATTTTAAAAAAATCGGTCCGTTATCATTTTAGAAGCTTTTGGGCTAACTGTTCATAGGAGTGAATTCGTCCCAGTTTAAATGGCCCAACGAGTTCACATCTCATGGAAAAGAGCCCAACTAAATCCAAATGGTAATGTTCCGAACACAAGCACAAAGTGGCCCATCAGCACTTAAAAGCCTTTGGCCCAATCGTCATAGAATACGTTATTGTCCCAGTTTAAATGGCCCAACAAGCCCATATCCCATGACAAATGGTTCAAATGGATCCAAACGACGAGTTCCCACACCAAGCATAAAAGAAAGATAATGCAAACATAAAACAATGATTTCTACAGAATGGCCCATCAACATTTCAGAAGCTTTGGGCCCAATGGTCATAAGGTACGAACTCGCCCCAGTTTAAATGGCCCAGCAAGTCCTCATTTCTGACAATAGTCCAACTGCATCCAAATGAGGATGGTCCACAAGCACATACTCAAGGAAATAATTGTTACTTTAGCCAACCGGTCTATGGGTGGGTTCACAATAGTGTAGACAAAGGCTCTCATCGGCGAAGGATGGCCCACAACTAGGTCTCCCCAATCAAGGGTTCGAGCAACCAAGTGAGCGCACCCTTTTTTATACACTAAGGTACGTGCCAATGAGCTATGGGTGTGACGGACTGTCAAATAGATTTCCCGTTGTAGATTCCCCAGAGGGAAGGTGGAGCGAGGCTCACTTAAATACCCAAGCCTCTTAGGCTCTTATCGCTTGGTGTCAGGAATAAACAACGAGTCCTCCAAATTAGTCTATCACAATAGGCTACGAGTAGATGGCTATCTAGGTGCCTTCACAGCTTTTCCTTCTAGAAAGGTAGTGAGTGAAGGAAGACACCAAACCATTACCTAGCCTTAAAATGCCTTTGATTAAACCCCAATTTTATCAATATAGACACGGTCAATTAAAATATAAATCCAAACATTACAAGACAATATTCGGGGCAGATTCTCTATCCCCAGTGGAGTCGCCAGACTGTGGGAACACAGAATCTGGGCGACGCATGCTGTTCCGGGCTCGCGGCCGGTCGGGAGTACGGAATAGCCACAGGGGACTAAACCGGAGAATAATGGAGTCGCCACCCGGTGTGAACCGGGAAAATGAGATTAAGGCCGCACTCACCCATCGCAAGGGAAGACCTCAAACCGTTGGGTTCGGAATGGTCCCTTACTTATGTCACTTGTAATGAAAGGATTTGTGTAATAATTTAATCAAGCTTGAGTAACATTTATTTCCAAGAGTATCATGCTTCTAAATCCATATGCGCAAAAAATAAAACTTACACCTAAATTTGCATATATTTCACATCTAAGATTACATGCTTGAAAGTACATCAAAGTAGCAACGAACATACAACTTCATTGGCATGTTGTATTCATGGAAACACAAGCACATACTAACCACACAAGCACACATAAGACGAATCAAATGATGGCGAACATGTGATTTCATAGACATATCATAAACAAATAGCCATTACATGTCCATGCACAAATAAAAGAGTCAACTAAGTACATAATGCAAAAAGACGCTTAGGGGTGCAATTAGGCATTAAAGTGAGCATGCTATGACGTGGTGCAAAAGAAGATAGATATAGACACAAACGCACATGTGATGAAAATGACTCAATTCAGTGTATTCGCGTTCGTGTAGCGTTCGTAAACGCGTTCGAACGGTAGACAGAAGGTTCGCGTCCGTATAGCGTTTGATAACGCGTTCGAACGGGACCAGACAGAAAACATACGTTCGTGCGGCGTTCGGAACGCGTTCGAAGGGTTTATAGCAGTGACCTCCAAAATGCAGTAAACAACATGACACATATATGAACAGATGAATATATGACTTCTCGTACATAACAACAGATTAAGGGGCGCGACAAATCATTGTAGCAAAGGTAGCTTTCAAGCATTTTCACCCCTCAAAGTGGAGGACCCTTAATCTCACTTGATAAGCCCATGCGCAATGCAATATGATGCATGAATTTTCAAAAAGACGTTATGAAGCGAATAACTAAATAAAATAGGCGCGACGAAGTACTGCCGTAAAGGTGGCCTTTTAGGCTCTTTGTCTCTCAAAGAGATGACCTTTAGACCAACATACTAAGCCCATGCGCAATGTGATATGATGCATGGTCATGTAAGAAGACGTCATACTAAACAACAAAATAAATGGGGCGCGGCGAAGTACTGCCGTAAAGGTGGTCTTTTGGGGCTCTTTGTCTCTCAAAGAGAGGACCTTTAGACCAACATACTAAGCCCATGCGCGTCACATCACAATACATGAAATAAAGACAATAAAAGTGTAGGACTTCGTATGCCCGATTGAACGTACATTCAACCCAAACACATTTCGTCCGGCGCGGTGAAGTAGTGTCACAAAGGTGGCCTTTTGGGGCTCTTTATCTCTCAAAGAGAGGACCTTTAGACCAACATACTAAGCCCATGCGCGTCACATCACAATACATGAAATAAAGACAATAAAAGTGTAGGACTTCGTATGCCCGATTGAACGTACATTCAACCCAAACACACTTCGTCGGCGCGGCGAAGTAGTGTCACAAAGGTGGCATTTTAGGCTCTTCGTCTCTCAAAGAGAGGACCTTGGACTAACTCACTAAGCTCATGCGCTCGATCGCATCATACACACAAAAATAAAGAACATGCGGAAATTAAAAGACGGAATAATAAAGTGAGATAATCAAAATAACATAAAGCGAAATATACGCCGTTTACTCAAGTGGTACGTGGAGTTGTATCCCAAGTACAGACCGCACTACCGTCCATTCAGAATCGGCTACGGAATTTACGTCCGGGTTTCCATCATATATACCACGAGAGACGACGTATTTTCCGTTTTAATCAATGGCCACAACACACATCACATGCAAACAATATTCAATAAATAATTAAAACACAATTAAAAGAATCAATAAAAATCAAATAAAAACAAGTGTGAAAGGTACCCTCAGGTCTAACCTTTTTCGTCGACTTTCGGACTTGCGTTTCACGGAGATCGGAAGGGTTAAAGCTCCTAACTTTCCCGGTTCACTGGTTTGCTTTTTCCCTCGCTGTGTTTCCAATTTTGGTCGTCGTTTTAACTCCGTTTTACTGCTGTTTTTGATGTATTTTCAGGTCACTGTTTTGATATATAAAGGAATGCTTGGCTTACTGTTTTGGTGCGGTTTCAGGTGTGCAATACTGGACAATTAGGGACTGATTTGGTGCAGTTTTGAAGGTGTTATATGGCAGTGGGCTGGGCAGTTTTTGATACGTGTGTGAGGGCTGATCACGGGTTCCTTATTTGTTAGTGGAGGCACGTTTTTGGCTCATGGAGGGCTGCTGGTTGACGTGTTTTGAGGGCTGGTGAGCGTGATTTGGTTTATGGTACACAGGCTTATGGTGAGGCGTGTTTGTTCTTTGTGAGGGCAGTGTCGAGTGTTGAAGATTAATAGGCAAGGTGGCGTTGAAGGGCTTCTTGCGTGAAGTTGCTAGGAGAGGCTGTTGATCAGGGCTGTGAGTGTTTTTTATCTTCTCTGCAAGTGCGAGAGGTTTAGGGTTTTATTATTTGTGTTTGTGTGTGGTTTTGTCGTGGGGATGAGATGCCAGAGAGCCGTGAATGGTTGTAGATGAGAGAGATGCTAGGTTTTGGTGTTCTTGGTCATGTCAGTGTGTGTATTTGCCGAGTGTCTTAGGGTTTTATTTTTTTTTTGTGCAAGCCGTGTATTGTATATGGAGAGTGAATAGGGACCCCTAGGTTAGATTATGTCATGTTTATATAGAAGAGAGCTAGGGTTTGTCCTTGTATCACAAGGAAGGGATCTTGCATTCAATTTAGGATTTGGTCTTAAGGAAAGTCAAAGATTGAGGGGGGACAAGGTTAATTCAAATTAGGAAGGTGATATCTTTAATTGGTGTTGATTAGGCATTTAGTTTGTTAGATTAGGAAGTCAATATTTTAGATTGGTATATAATTTTATTTAGTTAGGAATAATTATATTTGATTTGTTTAAATTAAGCATATACTTATTTTATGTTTGGTAAATATTTTATTTATTTAATTAATATAATTAATATTTTATTTAGTTAATGTTTTAATTTATTATAATTATTTAATTTGGGGTGTGTATTAAAGGCTATGTGCGTGTGGGCCTTGGTTAGGTGGGTGGGCTTGGCTAGGTGTTTTGATGTTTTAATTATTTTAATTTGTGACATACATTAATTATTTCTTTGGATTGGGCTTGGACTAAGGTTAAGTGATTTACGGGGTTTTGGGCCGAGAATAAATTTTAAAACGGAACACCAACAAGTAACCCGAAGCTAAACTAGCGAACTTAATCCGACTATGAGTCAATTCTTGACTCCTCCCTTCCGACATCTGTTTCCCGCGGTTTCCGCGACTTAAAAGGTAGTGCCTCCAAATGAGACTCATCATCGGGTTTCACATGCAAAAATGCAATGCCTACAATATTATTATTGTTTTTGTCCTAAAGGGACATGACTTTGTGGTGTAGGGTTCAAGATCCCACATTGATGTCCTGTATTCGAATACAGATAGTGCGTTTCTTGTAAGAACTTGTGACAAACAGAAGTTTTACATGCTTCGTTTAAGCCGGAAATGAGTGGTTTGATAGTGAAATTTCCAACGATTCAAAAAAAAAATCATTATTCACTACAAGAAAATGGACCTTTAGCGTCGATAATTTTTTCGACGCTAATAAACCCTTTAGTGTCGAAAATCTATTTGGACGTTAAAGGGTTGCACCTTTAGCGTCAAAATAGTTTTTTGACGCTAAATGTTCTAACCTTTAGCGCCCAAATAGATTTTCGACGCTAAAGATTTACCTTTTAGCGTCGAAATTTACATTCGACGCTAAACGTTTACCTTTTAGCGTCGAAATTTATATTTCGACGCTAAAGGGTAAATTTAAATTTTTGAATTCCCTCCTTATAAAATTTGAATTTATCGCGTAATGAAATTAGATTTAAATTTTTGACATTTAGCGACGAAATTTTCGATGCTAAAAGTAAAATATTTCGACGCTAAATGGTAAATTTAAATTTTCCGAATTCCCGCCTTGTAAAATTTAAACTTTTCACCTACTAAAATTTGATTTAAATTTTTTGACATTTAGCGATGAATTTTCGACGCTAAAAGTCAAAAATTTCGACGCTAAAATTCAAAATTTTGGCGGAAATAATTCCCGCTATTTGATGACCTTTAGCGACGAAAGCCTATTTCGTCGCTAAAGGTTATTTTTTCTTTATAAATTCATTTGCTCTTTCATTTATCTTATTCTCACTTTCTTTCTCTCATATTCTTATTTTCTCTCTAAATTTTAATTTTTCCTTATATGTTTTGTTTCATTTTTTATATTTTATATTAACATCCAATATTTTAATTTTTTTTAATTTTTTTTTTTTGTAGGGAAATATGAAGATGAAGAAATTATGAAAATGAAGATGGTGAAGAAAATGAAGAATAAATGAAAGTGAAGATGAAGAATAAAAGTGAAGATGGAGATAATATAAAAAAATAAAAATATATTTTATCATTTTGTTTATTATTTTAAGCTTTTTTTGTTGTGATAAATTTTGTAATTTCATTTTTATATTAATAAAGATATCATTGTCATAATATTTTATAACAAATTTGTAATTATGTTCTTATGTTTTCTAAAAATGTAATTACTTTTGTAATTAAATTAGTTTGAATAAAATTTATAATATCAATTTTTATAATTAGTTTTAAAACTAATTATAACGAATTTTTTTTATTTTATTTTAATTTTTTCACTTTTAGCGTCGAAAAATTCGTCGCTAAACGTCAAAATTTCGTCGCTAAAGGTCTTTAGCGTCAAAATAAAATTTTTGACGCGAAAGCTTGGTCGAGGAAGGTATTTAGCGTCGAAAATAAATTTCGACGCTAAAAATATATCTTTATCGACGAAAATATTGGTCGCTAAAAGTACTTATTTTTAGCGTCGAAATTCATTTTCGACGCTAAAAGTTAACACTTTTTGCGACCAAATTTTCGTCGATAAAGATATATTTTTAGCGTCGAAATATTTCGACGCTAAATACCTTCCTCGACCAAGCTTCGCGTCAAAAATTTTATTCGACGCTAAATTCCTTTAGCGATGAAATTTTTCGACGCTAAAAATCTATTTTATTGTAGTGATTGTTTCGTTTATTGAGATATAAATTAATTTATTTGTTGCTCACGCAAATATATTTGAAGTTAAGTTAATTTATCAAGATCGGTTATTGGCTTGCCATTTAATGGCCATGTTTTCCGAATGTTATTTTTTTTTCAAAAAACAAAACAAAATTAATTTATATTTTGAATACAATACTATGACAAACTCTTTCAATAGGAATATCTAAAAATAATAAATATGTTTAGCAAAATGGATATTATCAGGATATCAAAAATTGTACAAGTTTATAATTTTGTTTAAGTTGTTGACCACTAGTTAGCCACTTAATCTAATTATTGAGCACCTCATTGCTTTGTAATTGAGAGTATATTTTTTTTAAAAATTAATTTTTTATTGAATCAATATTTTGTTTATGTTACTCTACATATTAGATAAATCTTTATAGACGTTGAATCAAAATCTCATGTGAACAGGTCGTAATAAATTTTGTAATATTAACAGTAATAGAAGAAATCAATTTTGTCCAAGTGGGAAATACTTTTATTGACGGTCGATTTTCGTTCCGGGGTAAATCGTTAAACTTACCATCGACAATCTTCTCTCAACTGTGAATTTATTTGGTTTGGGGACCAAATACAAACTTAGCGAAAGAGGAGAAAACACAGACAAAACAGATGATTTTACGTGGTTCGGCGGAATGGGTCCAACATACGTCCACAGACACAAAGAAAATGAAGATTTTATTATGTGGTTGGGTTGGACCGACCTCTCTACACAAGTTCTCGGCTTTGACCGACCTGCCCTTGTTTTGTCTTACATACTTTTTTGCTCTCTTTCCTTACAAGTATTCACTGAGTATATTTTGCTAACCTCTTACAATGATCTCTCAATCCATTTATATATTAGGGCAAACTACATTATTACAATGTCTCCATGACGACAGCCACGCGACTCTGCTGCCATCAATGCAAAGACTCTCTGCCCCATTTGTTCTGCGAACAGTAACCTTACGGTCTGACACACCTACCTTCGGACGCCTATATCTCATTAAACAATGCTACTCTTGGCCAATGTCACACGTTATCTAGTGTCAGAAGATTAAATAGACACATGCTCCTATCATATCAGACCTTTTAGAGAATGAGAGTCCTTATATCAGATTCCAACTACCCGATCATGATTATGTGATTAAAAGCCAACACCCCGACCAGCTCTACCAGGTCGGAAATCAGGAGTGACGGTTGCCGAGCAATCTGGTCGGGTCTGTACCGAGAAATCAACTATCTGAGATGTCCTGGACATCTTCACTCCTCGGGTCGGGCGATGTATATGAACCGACCCGACCCTAACTCTAGGCGGGATGCTCCTTCTCCCTGAGCTTTGGTCCTCGGAACTTAGGAAACGGAATATTGTAAAAAAATAATAACAAAATTTAGATTACTTGAGCACAATATTGTAAAAATAAATTTACAAGTTTGAGTATTTTGAAGGATTAAGTTTATGCATAAATTAAATAAGAAACAACATAAAAACAAAAACAAAAGAAATAAATAAAAGAACAGAAGCAAACACACTTTCTGCCTGCCTAAAACGGTCATCCTTCAATTTCAATTTTTATTTTTATTTTTTGAATTAAAACGGTCGTCCGATGATGAAGAGATTCAATTCGGGTTTTTATCTTCTTGTTTCTTTCTTAGAACTCTAATGATTTCCATTAGATTCATGACTTGTTATTTATTGTTTTTATCTTTTGTCATGAATTAACTCCTTAATTCTCGAGAATGATGTAATCTATGCTTGAACCTTGTATTTTGTTTGTTGATTTTGTTATGACGTTTTATTGATTTATTTATGTTCTTTTGAGTTTAATGTCTTGTGTTTGCTGGCCACAAATATGATGATATGTGTTTAGAATCTATCACTCGAGAGAGGAGATTTTGAATAGATCTAGAGAATATAACCTAGGATTTTATAGAGTTCGAGAGAATCTGTAGTCCTTTGAAGTCGTTAATATAGAATCACAAAGCGTAATGAGTTGTTAACTATTGGATTTTTATAGAGATATCAAAGTCTATAGTTGATGATATTTTCACTCGGCACTCGAGAGAGGGAGTGAATATTTTAGGAGTCTTGACTTATAAACAATATAACTGAACAAAGATTAATTGGCATAACAAATACATAGACGACACTCGACAGCTAGGTGAAATCAGGATCCAGAATCTCTATTGTATTAGTTCCTCATATTTTATTTATTTATTAAAATTTTTTATTATTTATCGTCTAAATAAAGTTAGAATTATCAATTGTAGTACTTAGTGCGAGTTAACGCAATCCCTATGGGCTCGACACTCTACACTCATATTTATACTAAAACTTGACACCGTACACTTGCGGTACGATATAAAAATATCACAACAAGTTTTTGGCGCCGTTGCCGGGGATTGTTTGTTTAATTCACATTAATACTACTACTAAGTAATTTTAGCTTTAATTTAGAATTTTATTTTTATTATTTTTATTTCCTTTATTTTTGTCTTAGTTTTATTTTTGTTTTTATTTCTTATTATTTTATTTTATTTTATTATTTTTTTTTTAATTTTTTTGTACGAGGTGAGTTTGAAAATAAGTAATGACATATCATGTTAGTGCACTGATAGCTCAAGTATCGTCCCTCACGACTCATCTAGCAGTATTGGCAAGTCAAATGGGCCAACCGTCTATTGAAACTGCTTCTGCTAATGTAATGCTTTTACCCAACAGAGGAGCAGGATTTGAACAAGTATAGTATGTGAACAATCGGAACTTCAACAACTATAGAGGCAGTCCTATGCCTAATTATTATCATCCGAATTTTTCATATGCTGATATGGAGAACGTTTTACAACCTCCTCATGGCTTTAATTATCCAAAAGCTGAGCAGAAACCTTCCTTAGAAGACCTCATAAGCACTTTTGTAGCTACAGCTTCAGAGAGGTTTGAGAAGAATGAGTCAAGGCTGGATAACATCGAAACACGAATGGGCAATATAGAGGCAAATATGAAATCTGTAGAAGCGCAAATTGGGTTGCTTGTTTCTTCCATGGTCAATCAACAGACATGGTTTTTCCGAGGCACACCAGAGACACATATGGGCATAACCAGAGAGGTCCCCAAGCTATTTCATTTGACCCAGATCAGCTCAGACTGAAGCATAGCAGAGCAGCTTCAGCACCAGCACCCTTTTGACCCGATTTCACCCATTTTGGGACTATGTTGAATTCGGCCAAATGGGGGCATTTTTGTCATTTGTGCTCGACATTTTGACTTTATTTATGATGTAATTAGCATGGTTGACTATGCCATTAGGCTTAATTATGCTTAGATTTCTACTTAGCCGGAAGCACGTCAATTTACTATAGCATGTAAGCACCTTAATTAGCTTAAGTGAGATTAGCTTCTAATCTTTGTTTTAAGTTTATTTAGGTGCAAAAGGACCTTAATGGTCGTGGTTGAGGTGCTTGACTTAGGGCTTTTGGTAATTTTAGCTCTAGGGTCATTTTAGCCTTTTTACCACTTTTGTAACCCTTATTATATGACTCTTCTTTGTATTTTTGGATAACCAACGTAATATACAGAATTTTGAAAGAAAGAAAAGCTTGAGCTTTCCATGGCTATGGCCAAAACCTTTTTGAGGGAGGGATTCCTCTTTTCAAGTTCAAATTGACTTATCTAAGCTTGGCAACTTAGTGGCGTCTCCATTGCTAGCAAAATACAATCTGATTTCATGCTTGTGGTTATCATGGACGTGAGTTTCATGGTGGTTAGGGGCTGATCTTGGTTGGGTTTTGTTCCTACAAAATCAGTATTCAATGTTCTTGGGGTTTTGAGAAAGATGCTTGGGGGTTTGCTTGGTTTCAAACCCAAGTGAGTTCTTGTCATTTGGTATCATGAGCTTAGGGTTCTGAGGTCTGATTTCCTATCCTTTGTGTTGTTTAATCTTGTATTCATCTTTGTTTTTGTTGTTGTTGTTGATTTCGGCCATTAAGGAATTGTCCTCAAGTTTCGGCCATTGGTGTTCTTGTGTGTTCTTTGTTGTTTCTTGCAGATTTGTGATCCTTGTTGCATGAATAACAATCTGTCCTTTAGTAGTTTGTGCTAATTTTGAGTATTTCTTTGAGTTAAGCTTTGGCTACTTAGGTCAAAATGGGGCTTTTGTTTTCTTTGCTTCAATCAAGTGTTTAGTTGTTAATTTTATGTTACTAGGACGTGTTTAACATTGTTATTAAGTTATTAGTTTCAAAAATCAAAAAAAAAAAAAAGAATCAGATCAGATCAGATTCGACCTAGTGAGATTTATTGATATATCTTGTCTTGCTATTGTTGAATACATGCAATTAGAGCTGTTTCCATAGGTATTATTCATATCAACTTTGCAAAAATCAGAATTGACATCATTCATCTTGGCATTTACGTGAGCTTACTTGTTTGCATTCTTGTGAAGTTAGCACAATCTTGTGAGTTTGAGTGAAAAGAAAGAAAGATTGAGTGCATTATTGATGAATGTGAATGTGTAATTGATGAAACAAATCTGAATGCACCAAATTTGGTGATTGGAGTGAGTTGTATCATTGTTATCTTGCTGATTTGTGTTGTTAATGTTGAAGAATCAAGTGAAGCAAGGTTGAGTGCAACAAATTTGCACTAAATTCGTGTGTATCCAAGCAAGTATCACTTGCCACCTCTTGAAATATTGTTATTATAAGTGAAGAGGCAATAAATTCATCATTAGCTTGACATGGGAACTTGTGTGTAATCATTTGTTTTTAAGGTGCTTGAAGAGGCAAGTAGCTGCATCACCTAGTTGCTTACAAAAACTATTTACTTAGCTTGTAATTTGACTTGGCTGAATTGGAAATGAGTTAGTTACATTGTAACTAGATCATTTATACTCATTTGCAAGTTGAAAGGTAGACATTACCACATTGCTGAATTGATTATATGAGTTACATTGTCATTTGAGTTGTATTTACATGTATTGCAAGTGCTAAGGATATATAACTTGAAAATTACCGAATGTGGTAATCTTGTTATTTGCATTTTATTTCATTGGCTTTGTATACACTTTGAGTGTGAGAGACAAAAGAAAAGAGTGAAAAAAAACAGTTAAAAAAAGAGGAAAAAAGAAAAGAAAAGAAAAGAGTGAGACAAAAACAATAGCGAGTGATCACAAGATTGGCTAATTGTCACATTGAGTGCTTGCTTGTTGTTTGCGCATTTAGCTAACTCGTCTTTTTTCTTATTCCGTGCACTCTAGCTTAAGTCTCTTTGATTGAGTCTTCGTGATTACTATTCTTATTCGCATTATTCCACCTGCACTATATACATTATTGGTTCTTTGTGTTTCTGCTAGCTTGTGGACTACACCTTAGTTGACCATTCTAGGAATTGAGTTGATTTGTAATTGAATTGAGGAAGAACTCAAGAGTGGTAAAAGGCAGTGATTGTGAGCACAATATCGGGTAAAAGCCAATAGAGTGCAAACAAGAGTGGAGTGATATCATTCGAGTGTAAGCACGTGAGATTGTGAGGATTTACATATTTGTTTTGCTTTTTATTATTTCTGATATGTTTGTTTAGTGTTGAGATGGCAGGTCCAAGTTTAACTATTGATGATAAGATCGAGGTTTTGGATACTTTCAAAAGTGATATCCAAGATATTATGAGTGATTATAGAAGATCTTATGAGAAATGGAAAAAGACCTGGAAGGTAACTAAATATGCAGTGAATGGAGAGAGTACTCAACAACCAAAAACTATTAAGTTGTTTGTAATGAAGTGAGAAGCACTTGTGATGTTGAGTGCATAGCGAATGAAAACACTTGTGAGGCCTTGAATGTTGTGAATTGTGTTATAAGTGACATGGTGAGTGAAAATGCTTGTGAGACCGTGAGCATTGAGGGAGTAACACTTGTGAGGTAGTGTGCTTTGAGGTTGAAAACATAGTGAAGTTGACCAGGTGTGTGAGGAGGTCTTTGCAAGTATGGTTGAGATAGTGGCCATGAGTGATGATGAAGCTGTGAGAGCTGGTGAAAAGAAAGTAGATGTGGTAGTGAAGTTTTTCCATAACATTTTCTCTATTGTTTATGCTTTTTCATCGCAGGTACAAGTGGTCAAGTATGATTCTTTTATATTTCAATATCATCGTCCAATTGATTTTGTCATAACTATCTATGATCCGGGTTCGGATTCGAGGACGAATCTATTTCAAGAGAGGGAGAATGACATGATCCAAGGGACAATATTTGACATGAATGCAGTCACCCAAGGAACATTAGAGCCTTTGCAATTGCAACCAGGCCCAATCACACGCCAAAGAGCTAAGAAGATCACAGACGCAATAGCGGGGCCAGAGTTTGCATATAATAGATGCATTCATCCTTCTAGTTTTTACTTGCCTTATGAGATTAATTATGATTCTAATTCTTTAACTCCTATGGATTTATTATCTTTGATTCTTATTAAGCTTGGGAGTATGAATGATAAGGGAAAGGCAGAGTTGGTGAGAATAATAGGTTTCCAACGCATTGTGTTTGACCCCGGCATTTGGGTGTGGCTTTATATGCAAGAGGAAAAGATCCAAGCTACAATCGAGAGGAGATGGACCTTTTCAAGTCTTGGAAAGGATCAATGACAATGCATATAAGCTGGATTTGCAAGGTAAGTACAACGTATCTACTACTTTTAATGTTTTTGACTTAACTCATTTTGATGCAGGTTCAGATTCGAGGTCGAATCCTTTTCAACAAGGAGGAATGACATGAGTCCAACCACACCAGAGACATTACAGGATGCAGCTAACAACTTAGAGGAACCCATGCAGTTGCCAACAGGTCCAATCACACGTCAAAGAGCAAAGAAGATCAGAGAGGCCTTTGCGGGACTAGCTTAGAGCTATGTGACCAGTTGCAGCAACCAAGTCAAGTGCACACCAGAGACACATATGGGCATAACCAGAGAGGTCCCCAAGCTATTTCATTTGACCCAGATCAACTCAGACTGAAGCATAGCAGAGCAGCTTCAGCACCAGCACCCTTTTGACCCGATTTCACCCATTTTGGGACTATGTTGAATTCGGCCAAATGGGGGCATTTTTGTCATTTGTGCTCGACATTTGACTTTATTTATGATGTAATTAGCATGGTTGACTATGCCATTAGGCTTAATTATGCTTAGATTTCTACTTAGCCGGAAGCACGTCAATTTACTATAGCATGTAAGCACCTTAATTAGCTTAAGTGAGATTAGCTTCTAATCTTTGTTTTAAGTTTATTTAGGTGCAAAAGGACCTTAATGGTCGTGGTTGAGGTGCTTGACTTAGGGCTTTTGGTAATTTTAGCTCTAGGGTCATTTTAGCCTTTTTACACTTTTTGTAACCCTTATTATATGACTCTTCTTTGTATTTTTGGATAACCAACGTAATATACAGAATTTTGAAAGAAAGGAAAGCTTGAGCTTTCCATGGCTATGGCCAAAACCTTTTTGAGGGAGGGATTCCTCTTTTCAAGTTCAAATTGACTTATCTAAGCTTGGCAACTTAGTGGCGTCTCCATTGCTAGCAAAATACAATCTGATTTCATGCTTGTGGTTATCATGGACGTGAGTTTCATGGTGGTTAGGGGCTGATCTTGGTTGGGTTTTGTTCCTACAAAATCAGTATTCAATGTTCTTGGGGTTTTGAGAAAGATGCTTGGGGGTTTGCTTGGTTTCCAACCCAAGTGAGTTCTTGTCAGGTAGACTTCGAGCCACCAGTGTGTTTAGAAACACCTGATCCTTCTCCAGCCTTCTCAGTCTTTCTATTTTTTGAGCGAAACCATTGAGCGAGACAACTATTGGAAAAGAGAGAATTTCAGGATTTTAGGGTTAGAGAATAATGGAAAAGAAAGTAATATGTGAAATTTCAAAGACGCCTCCTCAAGCTCTGATGGCAGGGATTTGGGTGCGACTGCTGAAAGGGAAAGACGGTCTTGTTTATTTAAACTGATTTGCGACGGAATATCAAAATCCGTTGCTAATTTAGCGACGGAATTAATTGTCCGTCGCTAATTTGCGACGGACAATTAATCCCGTCTCTATTTAGAGACGTATAATTTAATCCGTCGCTAAATTAGTGACGGATTTTGCTATTCCGTAGCTTTTTTTCCCGCAATTTCATTCCCGCCATAATTAGTAACGGAATATTTTCCCATCGTAAAATTCCGAAGCTAATATTGTAATCCCTTTCAATTTCGTCGCTATTCCGTTTCAAAATTTAGAAATGGAGTTTTTCGTCGCTAATATCCGTCGCTAATTCCGGATTTTCTTGTAGTGTAAGTTCCTGATAAATATTTAACATATATTCTACTTTCATTTTTTGTGTTCAAGCAGTAACAAACAGTTTATTGTCGAAAGATAAATCTGAAATTTTTATAAATACTTAACTATCTTTGATCTGTAATTTTTTTTTGAATAATTTATTGTATGAGTGAAATTAAAGTCACATTTACCGTTGGATAATTTTTTTTTTACCATTACTATTTAAATGACATAGATGAAATGAGCTATAAAAATATCAAAGATCTGTGTGATAAGAATAAATATACTAAAAGAAATGAAAGTTTTGGTCTCTATCTTGAATTCATACCAGCTTGGGATTATATAATTAACAAAGCTAGTTATGAGGGATAGATAGTTTAGACTGTGGCCTACTAAGATCCTCATTAATGAGAAAAAAATTAAGGGGAAAATTTATTGTTTAGGGCCTCAAATCTTTTGAGATACAATGGTTAAGTAATAGTTAATAATTTTCACATAATTTAGACACTATTTCAAAATTTTGTTTAGGAACACCCAAATCTCAGAATCGGCCCTCATCATTAACATGAGTTGTGTAAAATTCCCATGATAATGTGCAGAAATTACTATAATCTTAATTTCACACCTTGGAATTATTTATAGTACGAGATATTTAAAAAAAATTACTATACATTAGAACTGAAATTGTTAATAAAAATGTGTATCCGTAAATTAACATCGTGTTTTTTTTTTTTTTTTGAAACGACATGAAATTCATTCATTTAAAAAACGAGGTTACATAAAATTTACGGAAGAAAATAATCTACCCATAAATGAGAGACGCGGCTCTTACATGCCAATTTAGCTAAACTATGGACAACCATATTACAAGCCCGTGGCTTGAACCGAACTGTAAATGAGTCAGGTTTTCCATCACTGTTTCTAAAAACAGCACCTAAACCTAGACCTGACCGGCGGTTGGTTCCGGTTCGGAACCGAACCGAACCGAACCGAACCGGCCTGTTCCCGGTTCCACACTTAAGTGGAACCGGAACCGGAACCGTAAACCGGAACCGACCGGTTCGGTTCCGGTTCGAACCTTTTTTTTAATTATATAAAAAAATCGAAAAATATTTTAAAATATTTTAATTTAATTTAATAAATAAATAAAATTATTAAATTAAAGAGCTTGAACTTAAATTTTAAAAAATTTAAGTTGCTACGTATCCTCCAGGGGTGAGAGGAATCAAAGCTCACGTAGTTCCACTACAATTTTAAGATATTTCCCCTTTGAAAATTTACAATTTTGTAATTATCAATCATCATTATCAGTTGACCCTTCAACTCCCGTTCCGCTTGCACTTGTTGTTGCAGATGCATTATCGAACAAGTCTTCAAAATCATCGGGGGCATCTTCTTGTTGTCTCAGATCAGCTCGAGTCCAATCATACACACAAACGGTTGCTTCTAGAGTGCTTGGATGTAATGAAGATCGTATAGCTTCCAACATATTGCCTCCCAAACTGAAGGTTTGCTCAACCGCAACGGTGGAAATAGGTGCTGCCAATATCTCTTTAGTAATAATTGATAAAACATTATATATATTTTGATGTCGGTTCCACCATTCAAGGATTTTAAAAATTTTACTAACAAAACTTTCAGTAGGAAACTCTAAATTTATAGATAAATAATTATATAATTCAGGGTTATTAGTTGTCGTATCCATAGTTTTTTTATTTCATTGCAGTAACCAACGATCCCCTGCGCTAAGTCTTGTTTGAATTACTGGTTCGCTACTACTAGATTCACCTAATGTTCCTAAGTTATATATACAATGTAATCATTAAATAACTCAATTAAATCATTTCTTAATCTCACTATTATTCTTGTAATATCAATATCATATAATATTCCTAAATAAGTATAGTAAGCTTGTAAAGCACTATTCAAACCTTCTAATTTAAATTTAGGATAAAAAACAACAGCAATAAGATAAAGTAAATGAATTTCTCTAAAATAATTAAACAATTTATGTTTCATAACAGTAATGGCTTCTAACAAAAAAAATATCATTAGGATCGTTACTTTCAAGATGTTCATCGAGAGTACCAACAATATTCAAACTTTCAAGAAGAAATAAATGTGCTGTAGGATAATAAACTCCACTAAAAATTAAAGTAGCATCATTAAAATTTTTCAAAATTTCTAATTTTTTTCACAAATATCTCATTGACTAGGAAAAAGTGTGATATTTTGAACATGTTGAGAAAAAAAACTACATAATGCATATTTGTATTGTAATGCTCGACATAAAAGAAAATAAGTTGAATTCCAACGTGTTGGAACATCTCTTGAAAATTTAATCGGTTTAATACCATTTATTTTACAAAACTTGGCCCATTCTCTCCTAACTTGAGAATATGACCAAATACAATTAAATGCTTTCTTAATCGGATCAATGAAAGGTGATAATTTTTTCAGACCATCTTGAACACATAAGTTAAGGACATGACATGTGCAACGAATATGAAAAAACCGACCCCCTAAATTTGGTTGACATATTTATTTTAAATCATTGATGGATGCAGTATTTGCAGATGCATTATCAAATCCAATTGTTAAAATTTTATCTACTAAACCATATTCATCAAAAATTACCTTAATCATTCTATAAATATTTTGTGCCGTATGTTGGTCATCAAAAACTCTAAATGCAATAAGTCGTTTTTGCATGATAAATGATGCATCAATCCAATGACAAGTCACACCCATGTATGTGTGTGTTCGCCAATGGTCACTCCAAATATCAAAACATATAGAAATACGACATTTAATATCTTTAAATATTTCATTTAAAATAATTTTACAATCTTTGTATAATTTAAAAATATGACGTTTTGTTGTATTTCGAGTCATTCTACATGCAGCAAGATTTAAAGCATTATGCACGTAATTAGTAAAATGAAGTTTTTCACCAAAGCTTAAAGAAAGATGTGTCATACAAGTTAATTTCGCAAATTCTTCTCTATTTTTTGCATCAGAATATTTAAATAAATCTATAGCACTTGTACCTCTACTAGATGATGCGTACCTGGCCATTTGAGTTTGCGTCGTATCAAGTCCAAGTTCAACCGCATTATGTCTTTCCATGTGCTTGATCATATTGCAGTATCCACCAAAAAATTTGTAGGAAACCCCACAATGGTTGCATACTGCTCTTGAACCTTCATCGATATCGTCTAAATGAAAATGAATTTTGAAAACATCCGAGGAACAAGACTTAACTTCTCTTCTCCGCGATTGTGAACCGACACTAGGGCCGCTCTCTTGGGTTGGCATATTTGACATTATGTTATCAGATGAACTTGCCATTTTTTTTGTTTAAAAAATGAGTAAGAAGAATAAGAAAATTGAGAATGATAATAACTAATTTGTTATTATAAATGAGAGAATTGATAATAAGAGAATTGTAGGAATTGAGAGAGTTGAGAAATTTGTGTGTTGAAATAATGAAAAATGACCCATATTTATAGAATTTCAGATTTTTTTTATACCGAAAATGCCCATAAAAACAACTGTTTTATTACTGTTATTAGGGGTATGTTAGGAATTAAATTAGTATTTTTTTTGGTAGTTGGCCATTTTTCTGTGGCTCCCTGCCCCAGTCCAACGGCTACTAGCCGTTAGGGTAGGGTTCATGTTGGAACCCTACGGTTCCAACCGGAACCGTAGCCGTTGGGGTACGGTTCCTGTTGGAACCATACGGTTCCGATTGGAACCATTGGAACCGCTGGGTTCCAGCAGCTGGTTCCAGCGGTTCCAACCGATTCGGTCCCCAACGGCTAGTAGCCGTTGGGGTAGGGTTCATGTTGGAACCCTACGGTTCCAACCGGAACCGTATCCGTTGGGGTAGGGTTTCGGTTTGAACCCTACGGTTCTGGTTGGAACCATTGGAACCGCTGGGTTCCAGCGGTTCCAACCGATTCGGTTGGGAGTCGAATCCGAACCGAACCGGTCCTTTACGATTCCGGAACCGAAATCGAAATCGTCCGGTTCCAACTGATTCGGTTCCGAAATCGTGACCGGGTCTACCTAAACCAGCTTCTCAAGATTGTCCATATTGAGAGCTGCGTCCACATTGAATTTAATCCGATCATTTGGTGGAGGGTTCAAGAATCATCCTTTAAGTAACATCATGCCTAATCTTTATTTGTTGGAGTTAATATACATATTGTTGTAACGCATACAATTTTTTTTTTAAATAAATAATCGGGGTGTACGGCCAATTTACGCGCATGCGCATCTCGATTAATCTCCGGAACCTGTGTTATGTGCCCTTATAAGTTTATCAGCACAGATCAGGGTAAGTCGATGACTTTTTACATCAAGAAACATGACCCTGATGAGATGCATTTAATGAGATTCGAATATTTAACCCAAAAATAAATAAACTACTCAAATTCAAGATTTTTACCTATGAGATAACCTATTTGTGTTTATACATACCGGATATTTATTTGGGGAAATGATTGCAAATATGCATATTATATAAAAAGAGAAAAGAATATAATAATAAATAGTGTGATTTTGATTCGACATTATTTTGTGGGATGTTGAATTTGCTTTGGCAAGTGGTGTTGTAACGCTTGCGATTCTACTTCAGGATAAAAAAAAAACACAACAAGCTAAAATGAATAATTAAAAAACTGAAATGTAATAATAAAAACTAAAATACCCCAGTCTTTTATTGACTTAACCTCTTGATTTTAATAATCGTGAAAAAGCTAAAATAAATAATAATAAAAAAAATCAACTAATTATATCATTAAGCAATAACCAACAACAAAACCCACTAAATCGGCCTCCTAGTCCTAGTCATCACATTCTCACATTGTTAGTCATAGTTGACATTGAGGGTTTAAATCTTCACTACCACATATTGTAACTTTTTATTTGAAAACATATTTCTTTGTATTTGGATTTTGTATCTAATTGAGTTTTTTTAATAAATTGTGTTTAATAATTATTAGATAAAAATTTATAAATAATTTAATCTTAATTGTCCATTACTATAAATACACATGTGACAAAAAGATATAAAAAGTCGAGTATTAAAAAAAAACTAAAAACTAAATACAAATTCATTTTTGCTGTCATTGCAATAGATTTTCGAATTAGTCTTCAATGGGCACCATCAAGGTAGGTATCATAGACTTCAATCAAATAAGCAACATCTATTAACATCAAAGGTAGATTTAGGCAGGCCCATTAGATTTATGATGCTACTTATAAAGTGGTACATTCATATAATGTTCTGTATATTTTAATTTATTCCTATAAGAATTTGGTCTTTTGTATATCTGGTCAACAATGGCAAAATTACGATTTTGACTTTATGGAGGTTCAAAGTGCACAAATTATAAATACAAGTAAAGATCACCATCGAAGATTTGTTTAGTCTCGGCGTCGAGAGAGATTTGAGATTCTGTAAATAATTCAGTGAGTATTTTTCCTTTACATATGAACACGGAGAGACTTAAACTCTCACCCATATATATGGAAGAAAATAAATTAATTTGATTTCGGCTAATGGGTAGTTCCAATTTAGTTCAAAAATAAAATAACACCGTCTAAAAGTTTGTTATTTGTTCATATTTTAAATCGATAATGACTTAACAACATTGACATTTTGTAATTTGTATATACTATATGAAAGGAATTTTGTTCAGTAGCCTAACTGGTTGGTTAAAAAAAGCACTTAGAGAATAATTGGGTTTAGCAAAAACCCACTCATCAAATATTTTGTGGGTGGTGTTGAATTGTTCAATTTTATTATGCCAAACGGTAAATCAGATAGGGCTTATAATAATTTTTTAAAATTAAAATTAAAATTATGAGTCTCACAAGAGTCTACCTGCACAATAACTCCGTAGCTCCAATTTGAAGTAATAAAAATGGAATTGACTGTTCCATAGCTCTACTATATTATGAGGTACAAAAATAAAATGTAGACACTACACAATACATTAAGGAATCGATCCTCATAATAACAAAAAGAATAAAAGAATGATTGTTTGAATCTCAATGATCTTTTGATCAAGAGGCAAGAGCCATGTATCTCCATCTATCTTTCTCCAATAAAATATGCATCCAGGACTCTTGAAATAAATGCCTAAATCCGAAAAATATCTTCAAAAATTTGTCGAAAATCTATAAACCCGCAATGAGTTTCATTGGTTCCACTTCTTGCTCCAATACTCTCCGAGAGAAAAAAATGTACCCCAAAAATCCACAACTTAGAGAAATGGTATGTCTATCAGCAAATCCCTATCAGATATGCAATTTGATTCTGGAAGATTTCTATTGATATTGATATGTAATATATTAGAAATACTTTTAGTAAGTCATTTAGTGTTTATCAAATAAATACTTAT
Organism: Zanthoxylum bungeanum; assembly: GCA_019454045.1. NCBI lineage: Eukaryota > Viridiplantae > Streptophyta > Magnoliopsida > Sapindales > Rutaceae > Zanthoxylum > Zanthoxylum bungeanum. The sequence continues at coordinate 63,366 of SKCR01000117.1, forward strand.
ATGTTTATTCGAGTCTTTCAAGTAGGGGTGATCACGATTTCGGGTCAAACCGCAACCTGACCCGAACCGCACCGAACGGTTTGAAAAAAAATTAAAAATGATTTCGGGTCAATCTGAACTGAACCGCAAATTTCGGGTCGGTGTACGGTTTTGACCCAACCGCGACCCAAACCGTCCAAAACCGCAAATTTTGACTCAAACCGCGACCCGAACCGCCTAAATCGCAGACCCGCGTTCAAATTAGATATTATTTTTATATTTTTCTTCTTCTTTAACCATGAAATTTAAGATATTTAATGATCATATGACAATATGCAATGTATAAATGAAAATTATTTTTTTTTCCTCTTTAATTATTATGTAAAAACACACAAAATTTTCTAAAAAATTTATAATCCAAACCGCCGACCTGAACCGCCCAAACCGCTAAACCACCAACCCGAACCGCCGCGGTTTTCCTTATCAAATTTACGGTTTCGGTTTCTAATTTTCCAAACCGCCAACCCGCGCGATTTGAAGTGAAAAACGAAAAAACCGACCCGAACCGCACCGCGAACACCCATACTTTCAAGACTCATGATTTATTGGGATGAACTATCGGACCAAATCTTGATATACGACATGTTTTATTAACCGACATGTGTAAACAAATCTCAACTGTGAACTTTATTTGAGAATATATCACAAGTAATGACACTTCAAAATGTCAATTACAAGTCTTGTGGTAACTGTATCACTACTGTATATTATCGAGTCTTTATTTACTATATACATCATTAAACGTCAGCTAGTTTCAATCTAAACAAAATTAGATCGAGTATGCATATAAAAAACAAGAGGTGCTACCATTAAATTGATAATATTATGGAAAACGTAAATATTTGTATTCATGAATAGGTCATAAATTCGATATAGATTAATGTTTATAACACCAACCTCGACATAAATGTTTTAGAATCTTCTCAACGTAGGCAAACTGATGGATAAACATTCCGCTGGTTTTATGCTCGAAGCCGAGATAATATTTTATTTTCCAAAGTCTTTCATCTCAAATTCTCTTTCAAAATATTCAGCAGATTTTGGAAGCTATTCATATGCTTCAATTATGTTCATATCATCGACATCTACTGCTATAATAGCAAATACAGATTCATACTTTCTAATAAATATGCATGGACAAATATGATCATTTATGTATCATTATTTCATCAAATATTCACTCAAACAATTGTACCACATGCATCCATATTATTTTAATCTGTATAAAGATCGTTGTAATTTGATTGAACACAGTCTACGATCCTTAAATTTATATACTTGGGCATGAGCATTTTCAATCATTCAGGAATTTTCATATAAATATTAGTGTCAAGTGACCCATATAGATATGTTATCACTACGTCCATAAGACGCATATCCAGTCTTTCAGAGAATGTTAAACTAATTAAGAATCAAAATGCAATGGTATCCTTATAGACAATATCATGCCTCTGTGAGAAACTTTATGCAACTAAGCGCGCTTTATATCTAATGATTTCATCACATTCAAACACTCATTTGTAACCAACGTGTTTGACATCTTCAAGTAAAGGTGGGCATTTTTCGGTTCGGTTCGGTTTCGGAGTGAACCGAACCAAATCCAAAATTTGATTAGTTCATAATTATCGGAACAGATCATAAATTAAAATTTAGAACCGAACTGTTCGGTTCGATTTTAACCAAATAACCTCCAAACTGATCGGTTCGGTTCAGTTTTAATCAATTAACTCATACATTTTCGGTTCACGATTTTACAAACCGATCGGTTCACCGGTCCAATTCATGATTCGAACCAAATCGATCGGTTTAACTCAAAAATAAACCGAACATAAACCAAAAAACCAAACCGAACCGATATTTTTGGTTCGGTTCGAGCTAGTTCGGTTATTTTGCCCACCCTTATCTACATGTGTCTTAACTACAGGTCAAAATACTTCACGTTTGGCTAAAGAAGTCAATTCTGATTGAATTGATTTTTTCCATTGAAGCCAATAATATATTTGTCTACATTTATCGACAATTTAAAAAGTCAATGGTTATGTCATTTCGATCCCACATTTCTCTTGTATAAACATAATTTGTAGATTATTACTCATTTTTGGATTTTTGTGCCTCTTCATGGACTAATGTCTCTTCCGTGACTATTAGTTCATATAAAACTCGTAATTCAGAACATGTGGGTATATTCATTACTCGAGCATTATATTCAATATGATTTGGATAACTCATTTTCCTCTTATAGGGAATAGTATATTTATAATCAAGTGGTCTATCACGCTTCTGACGTGTAATAGATGATTCGTTTAATGCCTTTACATTAGATTGTTCAACAAGAACAATCACCATGTTGGTGTATTAACAGTTGGTATATGTGACTTGGTTATTTTTGTTACATATGGTAATTGATTTACAATTTGTTGCAAGTGGATTATCTTTCGCACTTCATTTTCACATTGACTGGTACGAGAATCTAAATGAGACGTAATATAAACTTTTCAAGAAAGTTCATGCCTTATTTCAGAAGGTTATTTCTTTTCCCACAGTGGTATAAAAATTATCTCATCAAAATGATAATCCGATAAACGTGCGGTAAAAAGACCATCATTCAATGGTTCTAAATATATAATAATGGAATGTAAATTAAACCCAACATAAATCTCCAAACGACATTAATATCCCAATGCACAACACATCCAAAAGTGCGTAGATGGAAAATATCAAATTGGTAACCAAGAATAAGTTATATTGGAGAATAATAATGATAAGTTAAGGGTCTAAGGAAAATTAATACTGCAACATATAATATTGTATGACCCCATGTAGAAATTGATAACTGGGTACGTAACAGTAAAGTTCATACAATTACCTATAGTCATTTTATCAATGATTTTGTTTATCCATTTTGTGTGTGTACATATAGAACTAAATGTTCAACATCGATTCCAACTAATGTTCAATATTCATCGAATATCTTAGAAGTAAATTCATCAGTATTTCTTAGTCGTATGGTTTTGATTGGATAATCTAGTAATTGTGGCCTTAATCTAATTATTTTGGCAAGCGGTCTGGCAAGTTTAATGGTACTTGTGGACAACGAGCAAACATATTACCACCGTATAGATGCATTAATCAAAACCAAAAAATAACGGAAATGTCTCATTTGTGGATAGATTGAGGCATAAATATCTCATTGAATCTTTTGTGATAATGATAAGGATTCAAGAGCAATCTTATATGGAGATGGATATATCACAAATTTACTTTGTGAGCCAAGCGGTACAATTGATCTCATTTGTTAATATAATCTTTTGATTCTTTAATTTATGCCCATGAGAATTTTCTATTATTTTACGCATCATTATAGCTCCTAAATGACTAAGACGGTTATGTCATAATATAAATATCTTTGGATCATTGAACTTATAATTCATCACTATATGATTTCTTATTGTATTTTATAACTATAGGATACAATCCATATCAGAAAGCCGAAAGTTTTTCCTATATATATTTCTTACCTAAGACATTTTTGGTAATACATATATATTCTACATTGTTTTCATCTAGTGTCTCAGTATGATACCTACTTCAACGAATATCTTTGAAACTTATCAGATTTCTATTGAATTGGCTGAATATAAAGCATTTAAAATGTATATTCTTATTCCATTTGCTAATAAGATTATGTCTCTTCCAGAGTCGTTAATTAGGTGTACATGATCAAATATAGTATTTACCTTTCCTTCATGTGATTTTACGTCCAATCAATAATTTATATCTTGAATGATATTGTGTATGGTTGAACTATCAGCCAAACATGTATCCCTATATTTCCTTTAGAGGACTGACAATTTATCTCTAGAGTTCATATCATTATAAATAATGAAATTCACGTTAGACATCAAAATTAAAAAATATAAAATATAATACATTCGATGTAACTATGAAAATAATGTTCAAATGAAATGTTAACTGGAATTCAATAATTCTAAATCCTAAACCATCAATAAAATAAAAATTAAAACTTAATTGCGACGGACATTTCCATCGTCAATTAGGTGATCAATATTTATCTCCGGGTTCTCAAAGAAATCAAAGACATTAAGATCAGTGAAATCTACAAGATTTAAGTCATCGATAAAGTTTGATTCGAGCTTCCTTCATTTACTTGTCTTGGGTGCAGGATAGAGATCTATTAAATGTTTATTTGCAATAGACATATATTATTAATGTCCATTTCCTCCACATTAGTAACAAATTTGTTCAATATCGTTTCAAGTGCGTTTTTTCTACACTATTTGGTAATAACCATTCTTTGTTGTCCTGAGTTCTTATGACCACCACGAGGGCGATAACCACGTCTCTGTATCCTCTCATACCTCATTGATCACGTCCATTGGTTTTATATGTATTTGTATTCATTTATGTAAATGGCTTAAAACCAGTTGGGCGTGACTCATGATTTTTCATAATGAGCTCATTATTTTGTTCAGCAACTAGAAGACACGATATCAAATCTGAGTATTTTAAGAATCGACGCTCTCGAAATTGTTGTTGCAGATTCATATTTGATGTGTGAAAAGTGGTGAGTGTTTTTTCAAGCATGTCCTTATCAGTGATATTTTCACCACACAATTTCAGTTGTAAAGTGATACGAAATATATCAGAATTGTAGTCAGAAACTTTTGGGTAATCCTGCAATCTCAGATTTTTCCACTCATATTTCGCTTTAGGGAGGAATATATCTCTTTGATGATCATATCTCTCTTTTTGGTTATTCCATATGATCAATGAATCTTTTACTGTCAAATATTGAGCTTTTAGGCTCTCATACAAACGATGGCGAAGGAAAATCATAGCTTTTGACTGATCCTGTAATAATATTTGATTTTATTGGCTTATGTTGTCTTCCAAGCCCATAGCTTGCATGTGCATTTTGGCATCCAAAATCCATGAGAGATAGTTTCTTCTCGATACTTCGACTGCGGAAATTTGTAAGTTTATAAGACTTGACATCTTCAAAGTTCATTGTAAATAAAAAAAAGAATGATAAGTGTCATAATAATAAATATCTCATGCAAAAGAAATTACCATGTAAAATATATAATGCATATATTTAAAATTTCAAATTCATAAATATGATATTATATATTTAGAATTTCGGGTTTTATGATAAATTTAAAACTTCAAGTTCTAATTTAAAATTTAATTAATGATGTTTAAATATCAAGTTATTTCATTATAACGTAAATTTAGAATTTCGAGTTCTATAATTATTTTATAAATTTTGAACTTCAAGTTATAATCTAAAGATTAATTAATAGATTTAGAACTTCAGATTCTATTTTACCTCTTATATCTTGTCATAATCATGTAAAAAAAATAAAATAAAATAAGTGTAAATCAAAAATAAAAACATATTACTTATTTTATGATGTGCATAGTCCAACGTAATTATAATCACGGAGCATAATAATAAGAACAATTAATGTATTAAATTAATAACAAGAAAACATAACATATTGAAATAGAACTAGGAGTCCTAATTTTAAAGTTGAAATTTAGATCTTCAAAATTAATTAAGTTATTTTCATAATTTTAAAACTGAAATGGGCACTTTCATAAATTCAAAGGAAATAAGGTCCGATTTAAAATTTTCCAAAACAAATGAACTTGTTGAGAGTGGGATTTGAACCCACGCCCTTTCGGACCAGAACCTTAATCTGGCGCCTTAGACCAACTCGGCCATCTCAACATTTGCTAATGTTCCATTCATGAGTTAATATATATAAAATAACTTTGTTTACATGTAATACTACCTTGTTTGGAGAAATCTTCAAAACATTTTATTTAGCGAAATTTCCACAATGTTTCGAATTCAATTCAGGGGGTACTCAGAAAATTGATTTAGTGGAATATTATTTTAGTAGAGATAAAATTTAATTTTCAAAAGAGACAAATCAAAATTGTATCACTAATAAATCATATTTTTCATTAATTTATAAAATAAAATAAATAAATTTTCGAAATGAATAGGAACTACCCCATTCAGCAGTTAATAGCTCTGCCACACAATTCAGCTCTTCATGAGCCCATGGGCTTGTATATTAGTAACCTACGGGTTCAAGCTCCCACTAAATTTATATTTTTGAATTTAATAAAGTTAGATATCTCCTCACATAATCGTGGGAGTATATTTTCCAAGTGATTTCCAGGCTAAGTTAGGTTGCGAAAATGAAAACAATGATATGGGGATGGTTGGGAATTTAGTAATAATTAGTGTTTTCATAATCGAATTGGTGGTTTAAAATATTTAATGAATTAGTGGTTCGGTTGAATCGTTTCGAAAAAATCAACAGAATTGTCATATGTCATAAATAATTATATTTTATTAAAAATTATGAAAAATATTAAAATTTAATTTTTAGTTTTAAAAATTTTTAAAAAAAAATTGAACCGGTCTGGTCCGGTTCACCGATTTTTATCAAATTTGATCGGTTTTGATCGATTTTTTTTACTGCCGAGATTTTTACCGATTAACCAGATCGGACAAACAATCGGTTTCCGCTTTGACCGGTCTAATTTTCAAAACAGTGGTAATAACAACCGGATTGAATCATACTCATGTTTTACTAAATTTAATGAGACAATGATTTTGAATCTATCATAGTGGTGTTAAATGATTCATGCAACCGACTTCATTTAACGAGAACTTTTTTAGTTTGATTTGTTTTAGCATGTTGAATCATGCTCATGTTAAAATAACAAAAGAAGAAGAAGAAGAAGAAGAAGAAGAAGAGAATTTGGAGCTAATTCTGAATCGAGATAAACTCATACAGTTTGTAGCCAAGCAAGCTTATGGTGTTTTGAGAAACACACAGGTAACTGATCAGGAAGTAAAATGAAGCTATAGAGTTATTAATGTGTTGTAATAATTAATCTAAATTAGGACTCTAAACAAAGAAAATATCTATGTTAAAATCGTTGAAACTGTAATTACATTATTATCTAATGTATAAATTGAAGAAGTCGTTAATATATATATATATTATTGCTCCTGTAAAGTGGTGATATAATAAGAAAATGAAGCAGAGATACATACACACAAAGCACAATAATTCAGTCTAGCTAGTGATGATCGATCATACTCATACGTACCTTTCATATGCATATATATATATATATATATATATATGGGCAACTTTATAATTTATATATTAAAGCTGAAGCAGTTATAGGGCAACTCTCCTTTGGCGAGTCAGTGAAAAAGGAGAAAAAAGCTGCATGTGATCCATCATCTTGGCCATGGCCCATCACCTGCCAAAGGAGAACAGCCCTATAACTAAATCGCTTACTGCTGCTTCTTCTTGCACTCTCCTCAATATCAATGAAGCACTAAGCTGCAGATATTTATAGGACACTTTCTTTTTTAAGGACAGGGCATATATATATATATAATATATATATATATATATCACAGTAGTATATATATGGAATAAACTGTTGAGGAAATAGGATATGCTATATATATACAGATATATCACTAATTTAGTGCATGCTTTCTATGAAAGTCGATTTCTCTTTTTATCTCAAATGTATAATGTGTGTGTGAGAGAGACTATATATTTTCAGATTCTATTCATTCATTATATCTGAGAGGCTTGAGAGGAGATGCCTTCTTTGCCTTTGCCTTTGCTTACTTTATTTAATTTTGCTGTGGAAGTTGCTGGCACCTAAACCTGGGCCTCAAGGTATATCCCATATCCCTTATTCTTTCTCATCATCTTCTTTTTCATATATATGTGTGTGTATGAGGTTCCAATAACGACATTTTAACTTAAAAAAAGTTTTTGGGGAAATTGAAAGGCCGATAAACTCATATTTTAATACACTGAAAACAAAATATATAATATTACATTAAAATCTGTATTTTTTTTCTCATTATTAGTGCGGTCTTCAACTTATTAAGTTGATAGTATTCTTATTAGAATCTCACTATCTGTATGTACACATATTTGTTTGTTTTTTTGAGTGTATGGAAGTTCAAATATCCCTAATTAACAAAATCGGCTTTAGGGGATGGCTAGAGAGACAGTTGTCTATGGCTCTCCAAATTTAATCCAAAATTAGTACATCAAATCTAAGACTATTAGAGTTTTGTAGTTTGTTTTTACTCAAAAAAGTGTTTATAAGATTGACCCAAGCCTTCAACCAAAAAAAAAAAAAAAAAAATCTTATTATTAATTAGTTTATAGATATATTATGCTTTAAATTTGATAGGACCACATTTTAGGATTTGATATTTTTTTATTCCTAATCAATTAGGACCACACTTTAAAAACTCATTTAAATTCTCTAAAACTCAGAACCTTCCCTAATTAGTATGAAAATTTCATTATCTTTTCCTATCAGAATAATTCCCAAAGAATGTCAAATTATCTACATTTGCATTTGTCTTCCATGTGCCAGCCTTTTGCAACAAGCCAGCAATATATGTGTATAATAAGATTATTTTATTATAATCTTTAAGTTATAAATTCGAATCGCCAAAACTGTTTCTTCAATATATTAACTCCTTTTTACTTTTTTTATTTTTGTCACTCTTGATATATAACAAAATCAACAAAAACTTCGAAATTCCATATTTCCCCCCTTTTTTTCAGCTTAAATCAAAGGAAAAATAAAAAAAAATAAAACATAGAGTATAAATAATTACTTAGATTCATCACTACTTGTAAGTCTCTCACTCAACATCCTGACTCCCATGTACCTGCAACAATCATACACAACAAGTTCAAACTTAACTTGAAAGAAAGATTTGGTTGAAGCTTATAAATGAAAAGGTAGGTAGGTAGGTACCTTCCAAGCATCATGACAGTGGCCTGAGGATTAGTCCCAGGAGTGTAATTAAAGGTGGATCCGTCGATAACCCTCAATGCATCAACCCCAATAACCTTATAATAAAGATCAACAACCTTACCAACTTGGCAGCCTCCATGATAATGCCATATGGTCATCACTGTGTCCCTGCAAAATTGTTCCAATGATGTTGATGCAGATGCATTGCTATGTCTTGGTACTAAATTCACCGGGGCACTTGCTGTCATGTTTAGCAGTGTTTCCACTGACATATAATTGTATCTGAACTCTGAGAATGCTTTTGATTCTATTATTTTCTCTATGGTTTCAATCCCCTGCACACATCTCTTCAAGTCTTCCGCTTCTTTGAAGTAATTGAATGTCACTGACGGGTTTTCATTCGGGTTTCGGTTTCGGAGCTCCATATGACCCGTTGATATTGGTCCCATTATCTTTTCAAGAATGAATCCACCTCTGAAAGCTTGATCAGCTAGTGCTTTCATGTCTTCTATAGCTTTGGCTATAGCTTCTGGGGTCCTTTGCTTCGGAGGTACTTTAGATAGCTGCCCAATCTGCACACAGGAACAATTATTTTGCATATCATACCCCACGGATGGGGGATTCTTGAGTAAATACATGTTTAGCCCCAAAAAAAGGGATAAATAATAATTACCTTGGGCGAGAACATGCCGTAGTCTCTGGTTGACCCGCCAGCGAAGTTTTCGCCACTTGCAGCTTCAATGTAGCTTCCGAATTGGGTAATTCCCACGACCTGAATGAGGGAAACCTCCACCGGAACAGGGGACGGTACAAAAATGGCATTCATGGGATTATCGGACATTCCTTGACCAACCAAGGGCTGGTCCAACACTACCGTGATGTTATGGGCCTTAAGTTGATCTGCTGGGCCTATTCCACTCAACATTAAAATTTGTGGGCTTCCCAAGGCTCCAGCTGATACTATGATCTCATTCTTAGGCCCATCCTTGAGATACGCTCTGTGCTGGGCTCCTGTAGCGTCTCTGAAGATCACTCCATGGGCCAATGGCCTTGCACGTCCTGTTCAATTTAAAATGTTAATGAAGATTGTTAATCACTTTTGTTTAAATTTCTTATATGTGGACATACCTTTAATTCTGAACAAAATCTTATGCACTGGGGCATGTAACAGAACAGTGAGGCCACTGGGATTAGCATACTCCAACAAGTCAGCAGCAGTATGTCTCTGCCCATTTTCATCAAATATTGTCCCACCAATCTTTGTACCATACATATGATCATAAGTGAAGCCATTGTACGGCAACACCCCTGCCTCCAACAGCCCATCTCTCACCGCCGACTGCCACTGCCGCATCGGTGGCTCAAACGCCACTACCTTCTCCACCCACTGGTACGATTCATTTACCAACCGCCCATCCCAGCCCACAGCTCTATTTAGGGAAAAAAAAAAAAAAGTTAGTTTAAATAAATTACACTTGAAGCCCCTAAAATCTAGAGTACTTATACAATGGACCACAAAATCACGAGCGTCACTTGGGAGTTGTTAATTACGATGTCATCTTTTGCTTTTAATATTACCTGACGTAATAAGGAGCAGCGCGTGTATAGAACCCGGCATTGAGGCAACTGCCGCCGCCCAAAACGCGGGCGCGGGCATTGATGACGCCATCTTCAGAGATGAAGCGCTGTGATGGAGAGGTTGGTGAGAGATCAGAGAGTGCAGCGCCAAAAGCACCCAGGTTGCTGATGTTAGGGTTTCCGTACGGCGAGCCGCCTCGTTCAAGTAGCAAAACGGAGGCGTTTTGAGAGAGCGTGGCAGCTAACGGGCACCCAGCAGTGCCGCCACCGATAATGATGTAGTCGTAGTAAGACACTGGCTGAGCTGAAGTTGCATTGTGCATGAAACTGTAGTTCGGAACTGCAGCAGCCAAATGATTAACTCAAAATTGTAACAGACATATAATATATGCAAGTCAAATATCTGACAGTTTATCTAAATTCCCAAGTTGTAACATAATTTGAGAAGTTACCTTTTTGACCCGCACAGAAGTTGTAAAAGAAGAAGAGAAGCGTGGCAAAAAATGACAATCTAAAGCGCCCAAGATCCATGAGTTTGAAGTTACAAGTCTTTATGGCCTGGCGATCAAGTTATATATATATATATATATATATGTTCGGGATTGTTTGTTGTATTAGAAGGCAACAATCTTTGATACAGAGACGACAAATTCTGCATGCACAAAGATTTCTTGTTCACTTTTTTTGTGGGGGATCGATGCAAGCAAAAGTTTCTGCAGATTGAAGGTAGCCACACAAAGATGTTCAGAGAAAATACAGAAGATGCGATGCCACCACCAAGCGAATTTATATAAGGGTGAAATTGCAATGAGCTATTTTTTAGCAAAGAAATGAGGGCTGCTGGGGAGATGAAACTGAGCCTACATTTATTTCTTTAGCTGAGTATAGTGATTACTTTTGGCCATGTTACATGGGAGACAGAGAAGCATTAGATTTGTATTTAAGGCTACCTAGCTAACAACTGTCCTACACTTTTATATAAAGATTGATAATTATTTATGTATTTGATTTTTTGCACCTAATAATTGCAACTATCATGATTATGAAATTACACCAACTGGTATAAATTGTCGTGCTTAATTTTCTTGGCATTTAGATTTGATTTATTGTACTTGATTAAGTGCAAACTAGCAAATGGGGGGTAATTTCCAATGAATATATTGACTGAATTATTTACTTTCTTCCATTAATTTGGGAAGAGATTTGAGTCGTCTTGCCTTTTTTTTTTTTAGTTCAAATTTGTAGATTTCACCATCATAAAAATCATCCTAAGAGCTTTTGGTATATATTTTGATTGTAACTATCAATATATTTTGTAAGGTAATATTAAAAAATATAAATTTGTAGATTGTGCCAACTGATCAAAGTTGTTTTTAAAAATCCGATGATAGTAATAATAATAATAAATGAATAATGCTGGGGGAGTTCTGAAAGCGTAAGTAAAATCTGTATATTTATAATGTAATATTGAAAAAAAATTAAAAATAAAGACAAATTATGGGGAATATATTTAATGGAATCCAACAACTATTGGGAGAGTAGATGATCAGCTTGGCTAAATGCAAGTAGTGGGGACTGGGGGAATCCACAAGTTCATAAATTATAAGTTTCATGGAATCTGAATAAACTAATTTTCTCGAAATTGCAACCAGCGCGTGGCTAAAATAGTTGCAAGCTTATCTCCATAGTTGGCACTTTCGGGTAAAAACACTCATTAAATAAAATCACTTTATTTATTATGTTTTTTTTTTCCACTTTCTCTATTTATTGTTTTGATCTCAGTGCATATTCATCAATTTTTGTAGGGTGGAAAAAAATAACTGAAATCGAAAAAAATCGAACTGCTGATAATTTTTTTTTATTTTCAATAATAATTATTGGATATTTTAATTAAAAAACCGAAACGAATCGAATTAGAATAATTTTTTAACTAAAAAATTGAACCAAATCAAATTAATTAAATGATTTAGTTTATTGAATTTTTTAAAATATAATATAATTGTTGATGGTGTTTTCAGGCACTACGGCATTTAAGACAGCACAACAAGACGAAAGGGTAAATTTCTTTCCCTGGTTGACATCATGAAGAAGACCGACCACATCATGAAGAGACCGACCTCATTATGTAAGGACCGACCACTTTGGTTCAGTTGACCGAGCATTATAGAGGTCGGCAAGGACATTCTCAGCATAAAAGGATCGCCATGGCCGACCTCATGCATACCGACCAGATAGCAAGGCGCGTTCAGGAAGGAAGAACACCCTATTCTTCGGATAACGAGACAAAATTATCCTACTATCACGGGAAAATTGATGAAATCAGTATCTTGATAGGACAAAAGAGTAAAAATAGTTTGAAATGAGGAAAACTTGTAAGAAAAGGAGATTGGCTCAACTAGGAAGCCTGTGTAGGAGAAGGAGTCTAAATTCTGTTATTATAAATAGGAGGGGAGAGCATGTGTAAAAGACATCTGAAAATCATCACAAGAGTGAGAGATTAGAGTCATAAAGTTCCGATTTGAGCAAAGGAGAGGCCTGAGAGGTGTATTTGAGTAATAAAAAGAGTACCACCCTGTTCTTGTCCGTGGACGTAGGTCGGATCTCAAAGTCCATCGAACCACGTTAAATCACCTTGTCTGATTGGCGTATTTCTTTGTTTTCCGCTAAATTTGCTTTTGGTTTCCCGCATAACCAAACAAATTCACAGTTGAAGGAGGGTTCCCTCGGAGGTAATATTCCCGTATTACCCTGAGACCAAAATCCACCGTCAACAGTTGGCGCCGTCTGTGGGGAACTTCAACAAAAAGCAGTTCACGTGATAAGACAAATGGCGGAAGACGGAAATCCCCAATCAGGAGGTCCGGCAATGGACTGGATGAAAAAGATGGAGGATAGCATGAGGTCTATGATGGATCGACTAGAAAGGATGGAAGAGCAAACAACGAGGAACCTGAAACCGGGGCCGGCCAGAAGAGGAAGAGAGGGAAAAAGGAAAAAGAGTAGTAGATATAAGCGAAGACGAGGGACCCAGAAAAGAGGCCCTTATGGGATAAGATCTGAAGTGGTAGGAAGAGAGCCACGATCCGAAGAGACACATGGGAAGAGGAGGAACAATCACCCAACCCCTCCTCCGACAGTTTTTTCAACTCCGAGAGGATGAATAGTGAATACAACGAAGACCGTACAGGAGACCTCCGAGCCCAAGGAACGCCACGTCCAGAAACCAGTTTACTACGTCAGTAAAGGCCCTGCTGGACGCAGAAACTCGATACCCCATACACGAACTCGTCGCCCTATCCCTGGTCACCACAGCTCGGAAGTTACGACCCTACTTTCATTCAAGCCCATCCGATCAAAGTATACACGGATTTTCCCCTGAACAAATCTTGCAGAACCGGAGGCCTCAGGGAGACTGATGAAGTGGTCAGTAGAAATAAGCGAGCACGACATCTCCTACCTCCCAAGAACAGCAATAAAAGGGCAAGCCTTAGCAGCACTTCATAGCAGAACTCACAGAACCGCAGGTCTTAGCCGTGGAAGAAGACAGGTGGGAAATGTCTGTAGACGGGTCCGCAAGCTCTCGCACGGATACGGAGCAGGGGTAGCACTAAAAAGTGAGAAGGGAGAAGAAATACTGCTCGCCCTCAAATTCGCCTTCAAAACTACAAACAATGAAGCAGAGTACGAGGCGATACTGGCCGGACTAAGGCTGTGTACGGTAGTAGAGTCCACAATGTAGTGATCAGGAGTGACTCTCAGCTAGCAATACAGCAGCTGAAATGAGATTTTCAAGCCAGAGAACCAGCCATGGTAGCTTACTTAGCCGAAGTAAAGAAGTGGGTGGAGAAAGTGGAAACGTACTCTCGAACAGGTCGGACGAGAAGACAACTGCGAAGCAGATTCCCTGGCCAGGCTTGCCTCTTCAATGAAGACAGAAAACCCCAGGGTAATCCCTCTTATATACCTCCAGAAGAAACATAGGGGAGACAGAGGTGGATGTACTAGAAGAAGAAGACAAAGATTCATGGATGCAACCGATCAGGAGGTACCTGGAAACAGGAGAAACCCCAAAAGATAAAAAGGAGGCCAGGAGCTAAAGTTCAAGAGCACCAAGTTTTCCCTAATTGGGGGAGTACTCTACCGAGAGGATACACCGTAACCCTCCTAAGATGCTTAGCACCAGAAGAAGCAGACTACGTGCTCAGGATTCATTCACGCAGGCATCTGCGGAAGCCACGCCGGGGGAAGATCAATCGCCTTCAAAGCCTTGAGGCAAGGATTTACTGGCCAACCAAGCACGAAGATGGCGTGAAGATAGCACGAAATGCGAGGGATGCCAAAAGAATGCCAACCTCCACCATCAGCCGGCAGAACAGCTGACCACCATATCCAGCCCCTGGCCCTTCGCACAGTGGGGGCTAGACATTATAGGGCGATGCCGAAAGGACGAGGTCAGGCGAAATATGCAATCGTGGCCATAGACTACTTTACCAAATGGGTAGAAGCAGAACCATTGTCCACCATCTCGGAAAAGAAAGCCACGGAGTTCCTGAAGAAAAATATAATTTGCCGGTTCGGAATCACCCATGCAATCATCACCGACAACAGAAAGCAATTCGACAGCATGGGATTCAGAAAACTTTGTGAAGACCTCCAGATAACCTTAAAATTCGCCTCGCCGGCCCATCCCAAGTCGAACGGGCAGGTTGAAGCCACCAATAAAACCATCAAGTCAAACCTGAAAGCTCGGCTCGGATCAAGCAAAAGCCTATGGGTCGAGGAGCTACCAGAGGTACTGTGGGCACACCGAACGACCTTCAAGGACTCAACAGGAGAGACACCCTTCTCCCTATCATACGGATGTGAGGCCGTCATCCCGGCAGAGATCGGAATATCAACCCACCGGGTCCGTCACTTTGAAAACGAACGAAACGAAGAACTTATCAAAAATCACCTCGACCTGATCGAAGAAAGAAGAGAGCAGTCAGCAGTAAGAGCAGCCATCTACCAACAGAGAATGACCCGATTCTACAATAAGAGAGTTCGACCCGCTCCTTCCGGCCAGGCGATCTAGTGCTAAGAAAAGTGACTCTGAACACCCGACGACCTGAAGAGGGTTCGTTAGGGCCAAGTGGGAGGGACCTTACAAGATCACTGAGATAGTAAGACCAGGGGCCTACATCCTGGAGCATCCGGACGGCAAGAGATTGAAGAAACCATGGAACGTCGAGATGTTAAGAAAGTACTTCCCATGAAGATCAACTTTCATTCCTTCTATTTTTCTTTTTTGCAGAAGCCGGACAAAACACCGAACCAGAACAACTGTTGTAAAAAGGGCGGTCCGCCCCCAAACATGAATAAAAATTCCTTTTTTGACGAAATCCTTTAAATTCGAAAAAACGACGGATCGGGGCTGGATTTCGTTCCGCTGAGGCCGTTTGTTTACTTAGCTCGGGGTCGGGTTACGTCCCACCGAGTCGGTGTCTTTGGACTGGGGACGTAACATTCCCCCAGGGCCAAGTGATTCTTACAGCTCGGGGTCGGGCGATGTCCCACCGAGTCTGTCTTTGGACTGGGGACGTAACATTCCCCCAGGGCCAAGTGATTCTTACAGCTCGCGGGTCGGGCGATGTCCCACCGAGTCTGTCTTTGGACTGGGGATGTAATATTCCCCCAGGGCCAAGTGATTCTTACAGCTCGGGGTCGGGCGATGTCCCACCGAGTCTGTCTTTGGACTGGGGACGTAACATTCCCCCAGGGCCAAGTGATTCTTACAGCTCGGGGTCGGGCGATGTCCCACCGAGTCTGTCTTTGGACTGGGGACGTAACATTCCCCCAGGGCCAATTGATTCTTACAGCTCGGGGTCGGGCGATGTCCCACCGAGTCTGTCTTTGACTGGGGACGTAACATTCCCCCAGGGCCAAGTGATTCAAACAGCTCGGGGTCGGGCGATGTCCCACCGAGTCTGTCTTTGGACTGGGGACGTAACATTCCCCCAGGGCCAAGTGATTCTTACAGCTCGGGGTCGGGCGATGTCCCACCGAGTCTGTCTTTGGACTGGGGACGTAACATTCCCCGGGGCCAAGTGATTCTTACAGCTCGGGGTCGGGCGATGTCCCACCGAGTCTGTCTTTGGACTGGGGACATAACATTCCCCCAGGGCCAAGTGATTCTTACAGATCGGGGTCGGGCAATGTCCCACCGAGTCTGCCCTTTGGACTGGGGACGTAACATTCCCCCAGGGCCAAGTCGTTTAAACAACTCGGGGTCGGGTTACGTCCCACCGAATCAGCCGCTTTGGTCTGGGGAGGTAACATCCCCCCAGAACCCAAGTCGTTCGCTTAGCTCAGAGACAAGTTACGCCCCACCAAGTCAGCTCTCCGGACCGGGGACATAACATTCCCCCGGGTCCAAATGCCTTACTCTTCCCAGGGTCAATCCAGACCCCTCTAACTCGTGCTGACCCCTGATGGGCCTTAAAATTGCAATGATGGCAAGAAGCATAAGATGAGAAGAAAAAGAAGAAAGAAATAAATAGACATAAATGCATAAATGTATATAAATACAAGTTGTAATATTATTACAAGAAAAAGTTAAAGTGTACATAGGGCCCCGATAGGGTTACCCTTTCTCATTCATCCCGCGCAGGCCAGGAACTTCTTCCTCAGTTGGCTCAAATGGCGGAAGGAGCGGCTCGGCATCAGGAGGAGGAGCTGCGACTTCGGCATCAGAAGGAGGAGCTGCGACTTCGGCATCAGGAGGAGGAGCTGCGACTTCGGCATCAGGAGGAGGGATCTCAAGGCAGTCCTCGTCCATGGCAGGAACCTCCGATCATTCTTCAGGAGGAACCTCAGGAGCCGGAATGACCAAGATGGGGGCGGGATCCATCACCTCCTCAGGTGGGGGAGGGATCCACTTTTGAAACTCTTCCTCGGAAATGTCCCCCTTACAGTAACTGATGGCCGCGTAGATATGGTCCATATTCAGGCTCGGCAGCACCATCGGTATCATCTCGGCACAGTCACCAACTCCCTCGAGACGGATGGCCTCCTTCTCGGCCTCGAGATCAGCTTCTCTCTTTTCCAGCTCGCTCTCTCTCTCCTCGAGATCAATCTCCCTCTCCTCAAGCTCGGTTTTCTTCCTTTCAAGACTATCTCGGGCCCGTGCAACCTCTCGTCTTTGTTCTTCAACTTGGCCTCAGCACTTGCTACCTTCCCCTTCAGAACGCCAATCTCAGATTGGGCAACCTTCAGGTCCTCCCTGGCATTATCAGCAAGTTTCCTTTCCAGCACAGCCTGCTTTTAAGAGCCTTGTTCGTTTTGAAATTCTCAACAGCGGCCGCCTCGAGATTCTTGATCGCCTCCTCCCGGTCAGCCAGCTTTGCCTCCACTTCGGAAAGGCGACTTTGAAGCCTCTGGGCCTGACCGCCCTCGGACAGCAGAGTCAGAAGAAGACCCTTGTTCTTGGCCATAAGGTAGTTGGCCTGCACACAAAAAGGGAGGAAGGAGTCAAATACAAGAAAAGAGAGAACCAAGATCCAAAAAACCGAGAAGGGGAGTAAAAATACCTTCGCCATCTGAGAACTCATCTCAGCCACAACACCCTCGGGATATACATCCTCGTACCTCGAGACCTCCCCGGGGGAATCACCTCGGCCAATTCATTAAAAGTCGGCACTAAGTGAGAGGTAGCCTCTCGGATGCTTTCTCCCAAGTCATCCACCCCGAGGACCACAGGGCCCTTCCGCTTCCTGGAGGAACTTTCAGAGGACTTCTTCCCCCTACGAATGTCCTTCCTCTTGACTGGAGCAGCTCCCTCGTCTTCTCCCTCCTGGGCCAACTCGGTCTCCTCGGTCCCGAACTGACGCCTCCTCTTCCTAAGAGGTTTCGGCGGACTAGCAAGATGAGCAGATCCTGATGATTGCACGCCAGAAGGTGAGGACAGCCCCCGAACACTTGTTTGGACTTGTCCAGGAGATATATTCTCAGCGAGATCGGTCCGTGCCTGGGAAGTTCCAGCATGGCCGGCCTTCTTCACGGTACCGGCCAACTTCTCAAGAACTTTGGTCCCTTCGACATACCTGCAAAAAAAAAAAAAGAAGAGAAAGAAAAAGAAATCAAGATCCGAGAACATAACAAAAGCATCAAAACACGTAAACAAACAAGCATCCAGCAGACCTCCACCAATCCGACCCGAGGCCTCCGGAGGGCGGCCCGAATGAGGCCCGAATCAACAAAGGCCGCATCATTAACCAACTTCCTCCAATGAGCAGCATACCCCTGAGCCCAATGTACCCGCCTCCGAACCTGACGAGAAACCTTGGGAGCATCTCGCCAACAAGCTGGGAGGAACCAAAGAAGTTAGAAAACCTAATAGAAACTGGAGAACGGGGACAAAGAAAGAATGAAGGGGCGTTAGACTCCTAACCTCCAGCCCTGAAAACGTCTGGAACCGAGACATCCTCCTCAAACGATCTCAAAACCCGACCCCAATCCCCAGTTGCCCAGAACAAAAGTCCTTGAAGTTCTTGTTGGAGTCAGGGAGCTTCTGGACAAGGTTGGACGAGCTATCGTAAGCAGAGAGGTAATACCAACCGTAGTGAGTCTTTGGGTTAGACTTCAAACGGTACAACCTCTTCACCTCTTCCAGCAAGGTACACCTAACCTGCCCGGTGCCAGACCACATATATGCCGGCTAGGATCCTCCAGCTATTCAAGCTCAATTGGCAAGGGGCAAGCTCCATCTCGGCCAGCATCCAAGCGAAATAGCGTTGCATCGGCAGCCGCAGCCCACATTCAAAAAAGATAGGAAGAAGCGCCACCGAGCCCTCGTCAGGCTGACTAGCACGATCCATTGGACCGGGAACTTCTAGAGCAATATCTATCGGGATGCTGTATCGTTGCCGCAATAACGCCAGATCATCCTCGGTTATCTTAGAAGGACGGTTCATATCCAGAACCGACGACCCAAGTTCTCCAGGCTCTGGATCCTTCCGAGGAACCCTCTGATGATAGGAGTCATTTTCGACCTCAGAAGGGGTGGGGGTAGTGTCGAGATCTTCTACACTGGGCGCCCCTGAGCCCGAGGAGAGCTCTTCAGCAGGGGAAGTTGAGATTTTGACAGGCCTTTCGGAGGAAGAATTACTGTCAGACATCCCTGACACCCAGAAAAACAGAGAAAGGGGGAGAATCAGTCTACGAGAAGCTACCCACGGTGCCCGTGCTAAAACTAGATTTGGAGTCTCTAAAGAAGTGCCCTAAAGCAAAACCCAACAAAACCACAAGTCTCTCCCTAAACAAAATAAACAAATAGAACCAAGGCACAAAAAAAAAAAAAAAAAAGATCGCCCAGAAAACTTACTTGTTCTTCTCAAAAGAAGGAGGTTATACGGTGAGGTGGTGTTCGTTCCTTAGGTGCTCGGCAACGAAGAAGGATGAAGACCGCGCTTGAGCTTCGAGAACACGGAGTTAAGTGGATCACAAAGAAAAGAAGCAGACGATTGCCGAAAAAATGGGAACAGTGAAACCCTCGTTTTTCTTATAGTCATGACTGGGAGGCACATCACCGTCGGTTTTAACGGGAACCCAGCGGATGTTTGACAAATGTCGAAAGTTAGAAGAAACCCTAAAAGCTGATTTGATGGGCATTTAAAGAAGACATGATAGTTGTGCGTCTCGAGGAAAGATGAACGAAACGGCAAGAAGATTCTTTTTTGCATTCTGGGACGACTACCAGCAAGAACAATCAGCACACCCTCTTCATATAGTTCCCGGCACCAACTCGCATACTCGTTGGAACCGAAAACTAGGGGACAGATGTTGATGGTGTTTTCAGGCACTACGGCATTTAAGACAGCACAATAAGGAGGAAAGGGTAAATTTCTTTCCCTGGTTGACATCATGAAGAAGACCGACCACATCATGAAGAGACCGACCTCATTATGAAAGGACCGACCACTTTGGTTCAGTTGACCGAGCATTATAGAGGTCGGCAAGGACATTCTCAGCATAAAAGGATCGCCATGGCCGACCTCATGCATACCGACCAGATAGCAAGGCGCGTTCAGGAAGGAAGAGCACCATATTCTTCGGATAACGAGACAAAATTATCCTACTATCACGGGAAAATTGATGAAATCAGTATCTTGATAGGACAAAAGGAGTAAAAATAGTTTGAAATGAGGAAACCTTGTAAGAAAAGGAGATTGGCTCAACTAGGAAGCCTTGTAGGAGAAGGAGTCTAAATTCTGTTATTATAAATAGGAGGGGAGAGCATGTGTAAAAGACATCTGAAAATCATCACAAGAGTGAGAGATTAGAGTCATAAAGTTCCGATTTGTAAGAGCAAATGAGAGGCCTGAGAGGTGTATTTGAGTAATAAAAAGAGTACCACCCTGTTCTTGTCCGTGGACGTAGGTCGGATCTCAAAGTCCACCGAACCACGTTAAATCACCTTGTCTGATTGGCGTATTTCTTTGTTTTCCGCTAAATTTGCTTTTGGTTTCCCGCATAACCAAACAAATTCACAGTTGAAGGAGGGTTCCCTCGGAGGTAATATTCCCGTATTACCCTGAGACCAAAATCCACCGTCAACAATAATTATATTGTTATTTTATAATAATGATTATATTTGTTACATTATTTAATTTATTTAGTGTTTAGTGATGATTAATTTCATGAAATATTTATAATTTTTTTGCTTTGTTTATTATTCTTTTTATTTTCTTACATTTTAAATAACTTAAATGATGATTATATCTTATGAAGAACTTTTAATGGTGGTGTTGTGATAATTAGAATAGTTACAATATAAAAAATTAAAATAAATATTAGATTAAGTGAATGTTATTGATTTTTTTTTTTAATTTTTTATTGTTATTATAAAAAAAATTTAAAAAACCAAATCGTACAAAAACTAAACCGATAATTAAAAATAATTACAATTTTTATAGAAAAAACTATACAATTAAATTTTTAAAGAAAAAATCGAATAATTATAATTATAATATTTTTTTATAATCATATCGAACCGCGCCCACCCCTAAATTTTTGCATATTATTAATAGATACAAAAATGATAAACAAACCAACACTCTCACTCACAAAGCTACAATGTAATTCACTGTAGCTACAGTGAGGGGTTGTGATTTTTGTGAGTGAGAGTGTTGGTGAGTATATAATCACTCTAATAGAAAACTGTGTTTTTTTCGTCACCATTTACTTTTGTGTATGTCATGTCACTAAATAATAATATAAAAGAGAATTAAAGAGAAGAAATTTTTTAAAAAATATATCCTAATTCATATTTATACGATAAAAACTAAGTGATTTGACATCAAATGACTGAATTAAGATACACAAATCGTAATTCAAATATACACACACTGTGTTGGAAGGATTAGTGTTTTAAGAAATCCACAACACATTTTGTGTATGATATAAAACGAAATAAAAGTTTCATACCCGAAAATAGTCGGTAAAAGTGATAAATATACATGTCAAGTGTCTCGGGGCGCGGCCCAACGGTTTGCGCTTGGGACCGTGAGGTCCCAGGTTCAAGACTTGAATAACATTTTTATAAAAATTTTGGACAGTACCGGTTTATCCATGCTTCGACGTGGAGTTTCATTTCCATATATATATATATATATATATATATATATGTTGTCCCCAATGAGCGTGACTTGGTGGTGTAAGAGGAGTGTGGCTTGATAGTGTAAGGTTCATGATCTCAACTTGAAGTCTTGAGTTCGAATTCAGATAGTGCATTTCTTGTAAGAGTTTGAGACATATGGAGATTTTATCTGTTCCGTTTAAACCCGGAAGAGATAGTTTGGATGCGGGATAGCATGAAAGTAAGAAGATGAGACCCAAACATGGATCTTGAGACTGTACTATGTTTTAGGCAAGTGAGTGATGGATGCTAATGTGGCCCCTGCAATTATGAATAGCATGAAATTACAGATCCAATAATAGCTTAATTCCTCTTACAGTTTTTCTTTTCATTACCATTGCTATCATAAGATGACATTTATTTCTATCATATTTTGCGGTGATTTAAATTCACTAATACTTTTGGTACCCATTTTGAAAGTGATATTGACAATACTTTTTATTTCTGCGACGACATTAATTGAACTTTTTCAAAGCTAATAAAAGACTTGTTTCAGATGGTCATCCCTCGATAAAAAAAAAAAAAAAATGTTAAGCAATAATATTTCTCTCCTCTTATCGTTATCTCTATTATGATTGGTTAATTTATAAATAAGAATGCATGAGTTAAAATGTCATTGATAAAGATATATAAGGTTACAATTAAAATTGTCTGCGTTTTGATATCAAATATTAAGGTAGGGTTGATCCTACTATCCTCAAAACTAAATATTATTATTATTAGTTTTTTTATATTTTAAGACCATTTACTATAATATAATATTTAAAAAAACAATATTAGGACCATTTACCATTAGTTATTATTTAAAAAAATTGGAAGCCATAGATATAATTAGTAAAAATCTTATAAATTTTTTATCAACAAATACTGTGATGAAATTTACCACATATTTTAAAACTCTCATTTGAAAACGTAGCCAAGACCATGAAAATATGCTGGCAAATGAAATAGAAATAATGAATTTCTTTTTTTAAATTTATTATTTTAACTAATGCAAGATTTCACTCATTAAGCAATCATAACCAAGATTTCCTCGTGGGGCCGAAGGATATTTTCCTATTAACCAAGGAAGTATTTCCTCCTCTAGACTTTTTGAGTTCCATTATTTGCCAATCAAGACGCACTGCCACCACTCCAGTACCTGTCATTGAACCTCCTTTAGTGCTATTGTAACGAATTTGGCGTGCATATCAAACATTAATGCTGGGCTCTTCATGAAAATGATTTTACAGGGCCACTGTGGACAGCATTGGCATGTCATGAGATGCATCTGGGAATATGCAACTTTTGAGTCCTTAATAGCAAAAACCTGAGAATTTATCAACCCCAATCGATGAAAATCAATGACCTATATTTTTTTTAATCTAATCTACAACAATAATACATCACAGTTGAAATAATAATAGCAGGGATAAATGAAGACTAATAACATCTTAATGGATCAATAGAGAGAGTTGTAGGTAACAAAAGTAGCGATAATGGAAGCTACGCAGATGAAGAGTGAAGGGAGTAGAGTGACATTCAAGAGATTGCTCTCGCCCAAGAAGCCGGCCAGAGTTATTGTTGCGTCTGCAATTACTCGGGCAATTGTCCCAGCTTCTGTTGAAAGTAACCCGCCATTGTAGGTTCCCTGAGAGAGCCTGGACGACATCACTCGAGATAGTAGTGATAAATTCACACCTGCACCAGATATGGTATAAGATTTATGAGATGTGATGCATTAGAATCCTTGTATTTTTAGCTTAACAATAACTCAAATATACGTGACCTTCAAGTACTTCAGCAAAAACAAACAAGATGAGTCCTGAGCAGACATATTGTGGCACGGAGTAGGGGATGAACACATGGAAGCTAAAGAGTATGCCTATGAGAACCACGATTTCAGATGCCAATAAAATTTGCCTGCAGACACATCTCCGAGTGGAGACATCAGTTGGTTGCAAAAAAATTCCGCACATCGCGTTGGAAAATATGAGAGGATGCGAACATGCTTACCTATCTTCGAACATATTGCTGATATAGCTTCCGACGATGATGTTTACCGGAAGA
This sequence comes from Zanthoxylum bungeanum, assembly GCA_019454045.1. Taxonomy (NCBI): domain Eukaryota; kingdom Viridiplantae; phylum Streptophyta; class Magnoliopsida; order Sapindales; family Rutaceae; genus Zanthoxylum; species Zanthoxylum bungeanum. Next base: position 87,565 of record SKCR01000117.1, read on the forward strand.
ACGGTAAGGCCAAGACATGCGAGAAAAATTGCCACTGTGCCCGTGGACCAGCTAAAATAGTATGTGGTAACGACACTAGATTCAGAGAGTAAAATCTCCATCACGTACTTTAGCATAAAATATATCAACAATTGAACCTGGCAAATATAAGAATTTAGGTGAGCGGTCATTTGAAAATATAAGCGTTAGAGCTTGAATCTGAAAGGTTAATAATTTGCAAAGACAAAATCAGCATATGATACAACTGAATTAAGCACATGATTGTAAATAGATGAACAAGGCAAGTACTTTAATTGATTAATCACCACTAGTTCAACAAGAAGTTCCACTTCACCGTAAAAATTTGAATGATCTCATATTCCGATTGAAGCAAGCGTATGGATCATCTAAGTCTACTACCCAAAGCCATCTTTTAGAGTTACAGAGATGCTAAAATCCCACTATTAGTTACACAAATCCTGATTGACATATATGCTTAGAAATGTCTTAATCTATGGTGCTTTATGAGGAAGAAATCAAAACAGGTACATTCCACGGAAAATTAGCTATATTTTAGCGAAAGTTCAAGTTCTGGAAAGTCATAGTTCATCTGCTCTTCTGCACTCGCACACCAGGGAGATAACAGAATTTCGTGATTAAATTTAATAAACCCAAGATCTCAACTCCCTCTCAACCAATTGTCATACCTTATTGGTATCTTCAGCTAATAACTTTTTACTAGTAAGAGCTTATTTTATATTTTAAATTTAATTTAAAAAAAAAAAAAAAAAAAGAGGAAGAAGAGGAGACATCCAAACTTTGTTACTTAGAATTGAGTTTTTGGATTCATTAAATATCAACATAGACCTGCATTTTCAGAGTCAAAAGTCAAAGAACTTGAATGTGCGAGACGTCTACACATATGGTATGTTTACATACTTGAACTTTTAAATAACACTAGACTGCTTCCTTGAAAAACCTGAAAAACCGGTCAGATACAATATAAAACCCATAGTGACATTGTTAAGTGGTCATTGTTGTATTGCATATAAACTCATAATAACAAGCTGATTTACAAATCTATAACACCATCGAGATGAAGATCACCATGTTTGAGCAATCAAGTCAATAATCAAACAGTACATAAAATCGCATGTCACATTTAACAAAGATAGACAGTTTACCCAAGAGAAATAACACTTATATTGGGAGGAATAAGTTTATCTTTTAAATTCATTCAAGTATCCATGTAGATCTATGTACTTTCATGTCAACAACACAATCCATGAAAATCACTGAACTGGAGCATCAATGTTTTGGAAACTAAGAAAATGTTTGGAGTCGATTTCTTACCTTTACAGAGGGCGTAAGCAGTCTGTATGCTGATCTAATTGAAGTGGCAGGACCATGAGATACCTCAGAAGCTTCCTCACTTCCATCATATTCTTGGTCGCCATCTTCATCTTCTTGTTTGTCTTCAGAAGTTATGAGTAACGGTTGCTGAATACCTTTTTCAAGTGCATCATTTTCTACTGGTTCTGTCATTTTTAAGGCCCGACACAGAAATCAAATATTTTTCTTTTACTTGCATGGAATGGTGTCAATTTTATAAAAATGCCACACATAGAAGTGAAGAGAAAGGGTGTTCAGATACAACTATTCGAGCAGTCAAATATGTACTTAGCCCAGCTCAACTTATGTCTGATATGCAACCATTTTTCTCCAAGGTAGAACTACATAAGTGCAACCATTATTCTACATAAGATGGAACAATTTCCCATATCTACAGTCCAATAGTAGGTTATCTTACTGGTATTGATTCTTGGGCCTTTAGTTCTTCAGCTGAGCTAGCAGCTGGATATCAACAGAATGTCAGAATCCCTGTAAGCTTGATGAGTAGCATGAGTGTCCAAATTGGACCGTAGGTTTACAAGACTCATTGCACACTCTTAAGACCTAATGAGTTTTTACAGAGTCTTTAATACAGTGCAGTTAGGGAAACCACTCGTGTTAAAGGTCAAAGACCTGCCGACTATGTTGGGGATCTGTTGCATACCACATAAGGCAAATATAATTCTTGAACTGAATAGCCAATGAAGCATGTTTTCTCAAAAGAGCAAGAATTAAGACCAACTGTCCTTAATCAACCATCTGAATCTACTTAGCTGCCTGCATAAATTATTTGAAATAAAACAACATTTTTGAACTTCTACCCACTTCCATCAGTATTATCTCAATACTTTGCTTTAGATGTTTAAAATGGGGTAAGGTTATATTCATAACTTCAAAATTTTGTAGCCTATCAAAATATAGTTTAGAAGACTGGAAAAATTAAAACTTTAAGAACTAGTGATATTTAAAGGTTTCAGATTTTGATGACTATGAAGTAATTAAAGGAAAAAAAAAGATATTTATATACTGTAGTGTCATAACAATGGATCAACTATTCGTTCAACAACCCATGAATGACTGGAGAACACTATGGCATGTGTCAAAACTCAAAAATATCAAGCCACAAAAGATGGTGTGATAGGATTTAACATACCAGCATTCGATTCATGTGGTGTATGATTCTCTTCAATATCCCGAGAAGGTTCTTTAAATGAGATACACAACCATACCAAATATATAAGCCAGGCCACAGCCATAATCCAGCCAGGTAAAGTGTTTTGATTAAATGTAAACTTGTAGATTTTAAAATTCGTTTGAAGCAAGCCAGCAAGAGCAGGTCCGCAAGCCATTCCAAGAGCACTGGCACTAACAAAACCCGCCGATGCCTGCATGCGGATTTTTAGTGGTACACAATCACTGATATAACGCCGGTTAACAGCTCTAGCAGAACCGAATCTGCAACATAAAATTTACAACTCCGTCAACCTATGATGAAATAAAAACTAATAAGTATTGTATATTTCATATGGACCATAGAACTAACGCATGGTTTCCCAAGAAGAGCATTTCTTGGGTGATATGTTTTATTATAATAGAAATGAGCTTTGAAACAATGTTAAAATGCCAATATTGTCACATCAAACTTGGTAGGCAGGTAGACAAGAAAGTAAGGAAGGGCAGAATTTTCCGAGCAAAATGCACTAGAAAGCATATTGGAAATTACTCAAAAATTTATGGGTAAAATCCATCAAGGAATTACACAGAGAGAAGAAAACAAAGAAGAACACTTACCCACAGAAAAGACGACCAATTAAGAGAACTGCTATTGAATTGAAATCATAAGCCAACGCATACATGACATTTCCGATGAAAAGAACAATACTGCTGAATACAAGAGGTCTGTAATATGATCTATTTGACCAAGCGCTAAAATACACAGAAGAAAAGACTTGGGCGATAGCCATTGCCCCGATAACAATACCGCAAACTGTTGCAGCAGCTCCAAGGCTCATGGAGTAGTCATCTGCGGTAGGGACAATAATATATGTATTCACCATATAAAGAAAAGTGTTTGCTAAGTTCAATAGAAGTGACATAAAATGGTATTTCTGATCATCAATATGTTCCTCAACAGGAGTAGGTAGCTCTTCTTGCATAATCAGTGCATGTTGCGCCATAAAATTGAGGAAGTTTGTAGAGTGGGTTAACCTGTCTACAGCTGCTTTTATTGAATCGACTACAGGATCCTGCATGGTAAATCCACAAACGTATGGTTGCTGTTGGTCATGAACAGAGTCAGGAAGAAACAGGATCATACAAATTGGATTAACAAGAGAAACCTGAAGGGGAAGAGCAGGCTCATCATATATGGATAAGTAGCTTCCTTGATGATCCTGAAGTTCGTGAAGATTTCGAGATATAGCTCCCACAACAGCACCCAACCCCTGCAGATCATAGCATTGGAAGTTAAAGCTTTGCAAGAAAACAACAACTTTGTAGACACTATTTTACACTTTATATTGCTCCAGCATATCCCAAAACTCACAAGTTTACAGTGTCATCCAAAATTTTCAAAAGAATATTAACAGAATGCAGAAGGCCAAGTGTAGAAATGTCAACATTTGAAAAAAAGGTGAAGGCTCTTGGACTTTTGACACATTACCACATGTTTGAACACTTGCTGCAACTGGGAGTAAGGATGATTAGCACGAGTTTTGACATAGTAATCAGTGAATCTATAACCAAAACGTTTATCGAACTTCTTCAGTATCTTACGCAGACCGATAGCATTTATCTCAACAAAGAACAGAAGCTTTAAAAGATCCATTCCTGCTGCTCTATAAGCTTCTCGTAGTTCTGTCATTTGGAATATCTCTGGCTGCTGTAGAAAAGCATCATGTTGTTCCCTAAGCCTGGCTAGCCTGCTTGCAAGAAGACCTTGTTGTTCCAACAGAAAAAGAACAGTCTTCTCGATCTGAAATTATAATAACAAAAGGTTCATATTCATTTTTCCTTTTTTGTGGTGAAAGCAGAAAGTAAACTATGAAGGACGCTCATTAGAGTCATAACATGTTTGTTGCTAATGAAAGAGATAAACCTGTTCCTTACCAATCAACCAAAAGGATACATCTTTATGATTATCATAACCATATCAGCAATTCACAATAGATTTCTCAGAAGTATTTAAAGCCAATTTTGGCCAACTATCCACCATCTCTATCATGACATTCCCGGTTTACAATATTTTTCTGTTAAGTATCACTTTGCTACAACAACCAGTTCCACTATGCAACATTTGGAGGATGTTTTAAACATAAAATTGGGTAAAACAGGGGTTGGGGATGGTTTGTAGCAGAAGAAGGTGAGCATCTCATGGTTTCAGGTGAAAGGGAAATAGTATCTTTATTTGGATATATTAGTTTTTCAAAAATTTTGTTTCAGATAAATTAACCCCACTATAAGCACATATAACATAAATTTCTCAACTCCAATCCTTAGAATCAGGAACCTGCTCCAAAGAACTGTGGACGACCAAGGAACTTATAAAGAGTCATTGATAACCTGGTCTTTAAGGATACTTCAATCTGCACTGACTTAGACTCAATCAGCTCCAACATGTCTCCTCTAAAATTCATCACATAATTTATGAAATACAATATGGGAGGACATCTGACACGTATCTTCCAACATACCTGATCATCCAACATTCTTGAGAAATCCTTGAGAACGTGACGGAGATCTTGAGTTCCAACTTCAATTTGTTGAGCATATTGTTTTACTTTCTTCTTCATTAATTTGTAGTTAATGTAGTAACTGAAAGAAATCAATGGTATACACGGTAATATAAAGCAACTTTGATAGTAAATAAATTTTCAAAAAAAAATGTTATACCATGATAAAATTTATAGATATGCTTGAATGACTTCGCATGAGAGAGTAAAATACAGACATTCCGAGACACATTCCATAGAATCTTAAAAGAAACTGAATAGAATCCTATAGATTTGTCATGCAATTTTGCATATAAACTAATACATATTAGCTGTCATTGCATACTTTTCAATGAAATAGCAGGTAATTAAATGAACAAGTGTTTGTCACTGAACAAAGCCTTGACAGATTCATGTTTCTTTCCAATTTTTTCAGCAAAGACATTCATCATGTCTATTATAGTACATTCAACAGTAAGTAGCACAGCCTAGAAGGCAGAACAATACATCAGGCATACCTTTTCCATTCTTGAATCTGTCTGTCCTTCAACTTTTTCCCAAACGCAACCATTTTTTCACTGCATTTAAGCAACAGAAATTTAGATCAGAGAAGAAACGAAAGCTTAAAAAATAGTAAATAGGTTTTTGTGTTGTCAAATACAAGGAAGATAGAGAAAAAAAACCATCGTTTTTTCATTCTCTACCGTAAAACTAGTCTCAATATCAACAATAATTATGCATGCTAAATGACACTATGTTAATTTGGGTCCATGTCAGAAAGATCGAATATAGAAGCAATACATATTCTAAAAACCATCATTTTTGCATTCTCTACCGTAGAACTTGTCTCAGTATCAACAATAATTATGAATGCTAAATGACACTTTGTTAATTTGGGTTCATATGAAGAAGATTGAATATGGAAGCAATACACTTACTAAGGGGGCTTAATGGTACATTATCGAAGTAGGGAGAAAGACCTTCATATGAACCATATGAAACGGTATTTATAGACTTAGGAAAAATATACAATAAAGTATCAAGAGAAAATCTTTAAAGGCTAATAGAACTGAAGAGAGCGTGTATTCCAATATATATATATATATATGTGTGTGGATTTGCATCCACCATTTTAAAGGATCTGATTCGAGCAATTTAGAAATCCATAAGCAAGGGGAATTTTTGTTGGAATTGGGAAAATTCTTTTCATAAAAAAAAGTTGCAACCTTCCAAATAAGAACTGGCCAATCCATGGGTATACCATGAAGTTACAAAGGTTTGAAGGCGCAATGACTCGTGTCAAGACTCAAGGAAAAGTGACAATGCACTTTCCTATTACCATTGGTTACACCAAGGATCTACATTGAGCCCTTACATCTTTGATGGATGTAGTTACTAAGGATATCCATGGTGTGTATGTTTTTTGCTAATGATATAGTTTTGGTGGATGAGTCTAAATAAGGTTCAGAGGTTAAACTTCATATGTGAAAACAAACTTTAGAACCTAAAGGCCTTCGACTAAGTAGGTTAAAAATTGAACACATGGTGTTTGAGGTTAACAAAAGTAGTAGAGGCAATTCGACAAAAATAAGAATTGATGAGCAACCAATCTCAACAAGCGAGCATTGTAAAAACTTAAGTCCACCCTTCAAAAAGATGTGGAAGCAGATTGAGACATTACGGTTAGAATTCAATTAGGTTGAAGGAAATGGAGATGTGCGTCCGAGGTCTTATGCGATCGCAACATTCCTTTAAAATTTAAAGGCAAATTCTATAAGACGGCCGTGAGACCCACAATACTTTATAGAACAGAATGTTGGGCAATAAAACATCAACATGTCCAAAAAATGAGAATAACTAAGATGAGAATGCTTAGTTTGATATGTAGGTGGACTACGAAAGACAGAGTTATAAATGAAGAAAGTGGGTGTAGCATTCATTGAGGAGAAGAGAAAAGAAACATGATTAAGATGTTCGAGCATATCCACTGTATACCGTTAGGTGCTCCGGTGAGAAAATGAGAGTAAATGGTGCTGTCATATGTCAAGTGATGTAGAGGAAGAACTAAGTTGACATGGACATAAACCATAAAATGAGACATAGGTTTTATAGATCCATGTAGCCGACTCTATCTAGTGGGAAAAGGCTTGGTTGGTTTGGTTTGGTTAATTTAAATGACACTTTTCAGAATTAAGGGGGAGGAGATCAGCCTTAACTACAAATTATTCATATTTTCCTCTTTCCACGGGGCATTTTCCCATTCTTTCTTACAGTGATCTATAAAAAGCTAAAAAATACATGATTTTGTCACAATAAATGGAGCAGAACCGTCACGTCTTCATCTTGTACACCTCATTTGAAACCAAAGAAAAGTAAAGAAAAATAACCTTTATGCTATAACTAAGCTCTAAATTGCCATAGCTGATATCAGCTAAAATACTTTGTATTAATTAGATAATTGACAAAATTTACCTAACTTTCGAGATTACAATTCTCCATACAAACAGTCAACTAACTTACGCGTATTACACTATTATATAAAATTCATGCAAAGCAACAGAACATATACATGATTGAAGCGCTTATCAATAGCTATTTCAATTTCTTGCGATACTTCCATTTACCTACTCTCAGGTTATTTGATATTCATGTTTTAACAAATCTACAAAGATACCGCCAAGTTTGACCAAGTCAACTCAATCATTGAAGTAGCCAGTTCGGTTGTCTACCCTCATTTATAAACTTAAATTGAAAATAAAAATTAAATATCAACTAGCAACTGAAATGGAAAATTAATTTCAAAGGAATTAAACAAACAAACAAACAAATAAATAATAGTAGTAGCAAAGTTAAGGAAAAAATGAAAATTGAAGGGGAACAAAATTTGTTTCGGCGCCAAACAAACAAAAAACGAATCCAAAGAGAAAACGCATTACCTGAAGTGAAATTCAAAATTCTATATGTTTAGATGACCATCAACGAACAACAGAAGGTCCTGAAACAACAACAAATAAGTGAAATAAAGCTCGGAGCTAATTTCTCACGTGAATGTTCAGTTTTTTGTTTTTGAATCGCGTAAAACGGAGATTTGAAGAGAGAGAGAGAGAGATACCTTGAGCAAATCCGATACGGAGCTGGAATTTGTATCTCGAGGATCTTGAGAATGAATTTTACAAACAAGGAAATTACAAAGAAAAATAGAAAAAATAAATTAGTATGAAGACTGTTTTATTATTATTGCTTTGGTTTGAGAAGTTATTGTGAAGGAATCATTACAATTCAATTATGAGAGGGTGAAAAAAAAGAGAGCAAATAGAGGATTCGGTTTGCTGGATGTCATGAACAGGCCTTTTATAGTAGCTTTTTTTCTCTGTTTTTGGTAAATCTAATAAAGTTTAGGGGTATGATCCCCGTTACTCCTGACGGCTGACTCGGCTTCTATATTATATTATTATTAGCTCGTTATTTATTAATTTAAATTTACATATACATATTAGATTAGTACCGTGTGTGTATATATATATTGAAAATGTTGAAAATCATGTTGTGAAATCATCCGATTCGGATTTAAATATAGCATGTAAAATTTTTATATGTCTCATGTTCTTATAAGAAATGCACTCTTAGGGACTCGAACTCATGATTTACTAATCAAATCTTAATTTATTTGTCACTAAATCACATCCCTTTGAAGTTAGTATAGTGTAAATATATTTTAATTTACTTTCTTAAAAAATAATTTTGTTGATGGTGATTTTCGGTCCCCAAGAAATCAGAATCTCGAGGAATGGTATAAAAAAGTTTTCCATTTCCAAGGTTCAAATGACCGTGCCCCCTGAACATGGACACCAAGTCCAGTTTAGAGGTCGGGGTCAGTTCGCATTTATCGACCGATCCGAGGAGTGAAGATGTTCAGAGAAGCTAAGGGAGTTAAGGCCTCTGGACCGACCCGACCTGATAGTTTGGTATAGGCAGGATGAATGATGTTTCGGTTCCCGACCTGGTAGGGCGAGTCGGAATGGTAATGAAATGGTCAGGATCAGAAGACGCAAGTTCGGTATGGGAACTCGCATTCTCCAATAGGTCTGACGTGACAGGAACAGATGGCTGACTTATCTTCTAGCTCACACTACCACATGAGAGTTGATAAGTTACAGACCGACTTTGTGAGGTAGCGTGTGCCAGTGGCCAAACGTGGCATGGGTTAATGAGATGTCATGTGGCAGAGCTACTTTCGGCAGAGTAGTTGGGGAAGAGAGCCCTCGCATTAATGGTAGATCCATGTGGCTGACGTCATGAGATTGGTGTAACAGTATAATTTGTCATATTATATAAAGGGGTTGAGAACTCATTGTAAAGGGTTAGCTAATTCTATTTCATTATTCACTTGTAATATAGAGCACAAAGCTTAAGTGTAAGAGTGGGTTTGTAAGATGTTGGTCAGACGAGCTCGAGAGACAGGCAGGTCGGTCATACCCGACTACATAATAAAATCTTTTTTCCCTTGTGCGAGTGGATGTAGGTTGGACCTACTCCGTCGAACCACATTAAACCCATTGTTTTGTCTATGTGATTTCTCATCTTTTGCTAAGTTTGCATCTGGTCCTCAAACCAAATAAATTCACAATTGAGGAGGGATTGTTTGAGAAATAAATTTACCGATTTATCCCTAAAACGAAAATCAACCGTCAATAAATTTGTTTATATATTTAAAATTTTGACAAATGAGGTTTGGAATTTACTTCAACAACTTGGAGTGAAACGTTACTTTTTATAGTGGTACACGTGTTTTAATAATTCATCCAACTCAACCAATGTTAAATAATAATATAACTGAAGCATTTAGCCCGGGCTTGTCTCAATAGATTTTTTTTGGTTCAAATTTATAAAATATGGCATTAGTTTAATTTTTCATATACTAATTCATCCAAATAGTAGTTTGGCCTTATATTGTATTGTATCAGATTTAAAAAGTTGGAATGAGTGGAAAGTGAAATTGAAAGTCAATGTCAAAGTGAAAAATGATGAATTCATATGAATGAATCAAATTTCCAAAAATAAAAAATTGATAATCTTATTTGGTTAAATTACGTCAAAAGTATAATGTAATTTTTTTTTTATTCAAGTAGTGTAGAGTCTGCTGGGTTGAATAATCTTTGACTATAATTTCATATCATAACAAAAATTTTAATAAGATTTTAGATATTGATCTTATAAATGATACGAATCTAGTTGGTTTTAAAGTAAAAATGATACAATTAATTTATTTACACTTTGTTGATGGGGTTTTCTGCGACTAAGAATCCTGAACAGCTCGGCAAGGGCAGAGAAGGAAATTCTTCTCATCAAGAAGACCAGGGTCAGAGGATAGTAGTTTTTCTTCAGCCCAACACAGGGCTCGGGTCAAGTTTCTTGGACATAACCGACCAGAGGATACAGCATGGTGCGGACTTCAAGGACCGACTACTTCAGAGCCGAGGCCGACCATGTTTGATCGGAAGCTCGGTTTGATTTGGCCTTGTCCCCTGGAACCAGCGGATGAGCTCAGACATTTCGGGTCAGGGCAGAAACAGTTTGAGAAGCTCGGCAGATTACTTGGCCGACCTCTTGAAGACCGACAAAATATCAGAGTTGTTGAATTTATCCCTCCAAAACTTGTAATTATTCAAAAGCACTTTACATGCTGGCACCATTATTGTTGTGTGCGACAGTGGAGAAAACAGAGTGATGTGACAAGTCGTTAGACAGAAGGTTTGCTTTCGGAGAAGACAGTCTTGGGGCAGAGAGCCCGTCAATCAGTCGGAGACCACGCGGGAAGCTATCAAGTTGGGAGAACAGTGTTGTAATTCCTGAGTATATAAAGTAAAGTTAGATTCATTTGTAGGGGATGGAAAAACTTGTAATAAAAGAGAATAAGCACGACTTGTAAAATTCTTTAAACAGCTCGGTCTCATTCGGACCTCACTCAGAACAGGTCGGTCGAGTTAGTTCTGGCAATAAAAACAACCTTCACCGTTTTGCGCCCGTGGACGTAGGCATGACTCGTTCCGCCGAACCATATTAAAACTCTCTTGTCAACCTTTGTGTTTTTCTCGCCTTTTACTGCGTTTGCCTTTGGTCCCCTCATAACCAAACAAATTCAAGGTTGAGGGAAGGTTGTCTCGGGTGTGTTATCTCGAAACTACCCATGGGATGAAAATCGTCTGTCAACAGTTGGCGCCGTCTATGGGAAAAGAACAAGAAGCAACTTACGTAGTAAGACGAAGGTAGAAGGTGGAAACCATGGGTTGTTAGATAGTTCAACAGCAGAATGGATGAAAGGGGGAAGGAATGGGAAGAAGCAGATCAGAACAGGAAGAGGAAAATGCTCGCAGGAAGAAGGAAGTTTGACGGCGGAAGTTTCCTTTTAATTGAGTTGTAGAATGGAATGTAAGAGGGTTAGCCAACGGTCACCCATTAGGGCTGAGTTGCAGAATGGAATGTAACATTATGGATGGGTTGCATCCGTTGGCAGCAGCTGAACAAGTTCCTCCGTGAGAAGGTGTTACACCTGTTTGGCCTGCCAGTCCTCAGTTTCACAGGTTGATAGTGCCAAATGATCAGTTATGGAACTAGTCAGACAATGGTAGATGACGACGTCCATCAGGCCCACTCTCAATTGGTGTGGTGGTCTTCCCCGAATGAGAGGAAATGAGAAAAAGCCCACGGGAAGAACCACAAGGGACCAGAACAGAAGGCCTCGGCTGGGCTTCCAGATTTGCTCGGGATATGCAAGGTCTCGGGAAAATGCATTTTTCAAGGAATGCTTATGGAGTGCTCGGCACGAGGGGACCCTGTCAACATGTTTTGGAAGCAAGTACGGAAGAATCTGAAGAAGCTCGGACTCCAAGACAAGATTCAGAAGAAAATATTGTAAAAGTCTCTCTTAAAATGACCCGCAAAGAGTTGTAAGAAGGGCAACAGGTCCCTTGAATATGAATAAAACTTTTTTTTAAGAAACTTGTCTATCTTACTTGTTTGTAAATCAAATGCGAAAGTTACTTTCAATAATCTTGGGATATGTTCGATGTGAAGGGGTGCTCGGTAGTCGGGAAGGGCACCAAGCCCCGTGGCACGACAATCCCGGGTGTCATTATCAAACCCCCGGGAGGAAGTATTCCGACCCGACTCCTTCCACTTTTGAGGATCCAGAACGCGTCAAGGGATGAGGCACATGCGGAAAACGCGTGAACCCCTCGTGGTACACCAATCTCAGGTATCATTATCAAACCTCCGAGGTCGGAGCGTTACTACACACATGACACATATTTTTTAGGATTGACTTGAGTAAACCGGATCCATGGACGTTTCTCCCATGCAGGTCGACTGGTGAATCCCGCTGAAGACTATCGGAGAGTATGGCATGGGGATGGCTTAATTTCCTCCATGACCATCATGCTCCCGGGTAAACCGGACCCAGGGAGGTTTCTCCCCCTGCGAGTCGGCTGGTGAGTCCCGTTGAGAACCATCAGACCACATGGCTTGAGTTTGGCCGAATGATCCCATTGATTACAGAAGTCTCGGGTAAACCAGACCCAGTGATGTTTCTTTCCCTGCGAGTCGGCTAGTGAGTCCCGTTGTGTACCATCAGACCACCTGGCTTGGGTTTGGCCGAATGGTCCCATAGATTACAGGAGTCTCAGGTAAATCGGACCCAAAGAGGTTTCTTCCACTGCGAGTCGGCTGGTGAGTCCCATTGAGAACCACTCAGGGAGGGCACACACATGGTGTCTTCCTCCCCCGTGGGGATTTGCCTGACCGCCCCGGATCGGCATATCTGTAGCCTGGTTAGCCAGAACACTGAATTGTAAGGTTCAGAATTGTGTTTTGGAGGCCTCGGGCAGGACGCTGCCTCGAAGCACCCGAGTTGTTGTTTTTACTTCTTGAATTTTTGCATGGGGTATGTGCTAAGTCATCTCCACTTTTTGTTAACTTTACTTTGTTCCAACTTTTGATTTCCGCTGGTCTGGCAATGAGACGCCCGTGTCAGGATCCGCAGAGCCTCAGAGGTTGAAAATCTTCCCTCGTATACGTCTCAAATATTCCACCAGCTCGAGGCTGGATTTGTTCCGCCGAGTCTGTATTGTTCCACCAGCTCGGGGCTGGATTCATTCCACCGACACTGTATTATTCCACCAGCTCGCAGCTGGATTCGTTCCGCCGATGCTTTATTCCACCAGCTCAGGGCTGGATTCGTTCCGCCGAGACTGTATTGTTCTATCAGCTCGCGGCTGGATTCGTTCCGCCGAGAATGTATTGTTCCATCGGTTCGTGGCTGGATTCATTCCGCCGATGCTTTGTTCCATCAGCTCGGGGCTGGATTTGTTCCGCCGATGCTTTATTCCACCAGCTCGGGGCTGGATTCGTTCTGCCGAGACTGTATTGTTCCACCAGCTCGGGGCTAGATTTGTTCCGCTGATGGTTTGTTCTACCAGCTCGGGACTGGATTCGTTCCGCCGAGACTGTATTGTTCCACCAGCTCGGGGCTGGATTCACTTTTCCGATGCTTTGTTCCATCAGCTCGGGGCTGGATTCGTTCCGCCAATGCTTTATTCCATCAGCTCGGGGCTGGACTCATTTCGCCGATGCTTCGTTCAACAGCTCAGGGTTGGACTTGTTCAGTCGATGCTTTGCTCCATAGCTCAGGGTCGAGCTACATACTACCGAGTCAATCTCTTTGGTCTGGGGACGTAACATTCCCCCAAACCAATTGTTCTTCTCAGCTCGGGGTCGGGTTACGTCCCACTGAATGTATTTGATCCCAAGTATGGAAAGCAGAACAGAAAGCATTCAAGATGAGCAGTAAAAGAGAAATGACAGTGTTATTACAGAAAGAGTACGTTGTTTGAGTTTACATAGGGCCCCATTTGGGTCACCCTCATTCATCAGCCCGCACAGGGGCAGCATCTTCTTCCTGATCAGGTCCGGATAACTGGATAACTGGTATAGGCTCGGAAGGAGGCACCTCGATTTTATTCTGAGAGGCAAAAGGGGCTACAGTTTAGGCCTCGGGCACTTCAGAAGAAATGATGGGAACCTCGGGAAGGATCTCTTCAGGGACCGGAGGTAGGGGCACGGTTGAAATAGGCTCTGGGTCCTGGATTTCCTCAGAGGGGAGGGCAAATAGTTTTCGGGCCTCATCCTCAGAAAGTTTCCCTTTGCAGAAGCGGATGGCCACGTGGATCGGTTCCATATTAACCCCGGGCATCAGAATTGGAACGATCTCGGCGCAATCACCAATCCCTTTTGAGCTGGGCACTCTCCAGCTCGCCCTCAAATTCAGCCTCTCTCTTTGCCAGCTCAGTCTCTCTCTTTTTCAGCTCTTCTCGAGCCCGGTCTCTCTCTTCGGTCATTTTCCTCAGCTTGGACTCAGTGTTCGACGCCTCTCACCTCAAGCGCTGGTTTTCCGCTTGGGCAGCCTCCATATCCTTTTTGACAGTCTCCGTATTTTCCCTGACCAGGGAAGAAGCCTTGCGGATGGACTCGTTCAATGCAAGGACCTCGCTCGCCGTCTGCTCAAGGTCCTTGATTGTCTCATCCTTTTTTGCCAGTTCGGCCTCCCGCTCGGTAAGTTGGCTTTGGAGCCTCTGCACATGGCCCCTCTCAGATTGAAGGCTCATAAACAGGTCCTTGTTCCGAGCCAGCACGTAATTATCCTGCAAGAAAGAAGAAAATAGGTTAGAAAGCAAGTAAAAATGTAGTGATGGAGCAAAAAAGAAAGCTTACCTCGGTAATTCGGGTGGAGAGTCGGGAAATCACTTCCTTCGGGGAGATAGACCCGGCCAAGGTTCGGAACCGGAACCGAACCGGTTCGGTTAGGGTTCCTCCCCTAGCCGAACCGGTTGGAACCGTTCGGTTCCGGTTGGAACCGGTTTGTATATATATAATAATATATTTTTTTAATTTTTTAATTAAGATTTTTATTTGTAATTTAGTGTAATTATGTAATGTAATTTAACTTAATTTGTAATTTACATAATTTTATTTGTAATTATGTAATTTTATTTGTAATTATTTTCAAAAATAATAATTTAATATAATTATTTGTAATTTGAGTTTTATTTTCAAAAAAGTAAAAAAAAAAAAAAAAAAAACCGAATGGAACCGGAACCGGAACCGGAACCGAACGGTTCCGGTTCGGTTCCGGTTCGGTTCCATTTTAGTGTGGAACCTAGGGGTGTCAAAACGAATCAACGAATCGAATTTGTGTCGAATCCTAAACGAATCGAATCAAAATATGATGGATTCGTATTCGATTCGTTTATTAAAAGAATCCTAATATCAGAATTCGTATTCGATTCGTTTAATAAACGAATCGAATACGAATATTCGTTTATTCGTTTAGTCAATGATATTATTTAATAAAATAATTTACCACACTTGATTTACATCAATTATTCATTAAGATATACATATGAAATGTGTAATTAATATATTTACTAAAAATATCTCACCAAATTCCGAAAAATATTAATTTTTCTATGATAATTAGCTATAATTTCTCGAATAGTAATTGAAAATTAACAATAACAAGTAAATAAAAATAATAAACGAATCCTAAACGAATAAACGAATCAATGAGCTTAAATTCGTATTCGATTCGTTTAATAAACGAATCGAATCGAATTGACCCATTTATTAAACGAATCCATTTTTTCAAACCCGTATTCGCTTTAAAGCGAATCGAATCGAATGAATAAACGAATCCTGACCCAAATTGACACCCCTAGTGGAACCGGAATTAACCGGTTCGAAACCGAACCGCCGGCCCGGTCTACGGGGAGATGTCCTTTTATTGCGAAATTTTCTCGAATGGCACCACTTCAGCCAGCTGATTGATTACCGGTACCAAATGAGAAGTGTTCTCTCGGACCTTCTCGGTGATGTCATCCACCCCCAGTGACGCGATACCTTTTTCAGTTCTTGGAGGAGCCTCAACAGCTCGACTCTCCCTCCGAAAAGTAGACCTCCTCCTTAGGGGGCTGCTCATCTTCCTCCTCCTCTTCAGGTTCGACCGCTACGTCCCCGGACAGGCGGCGATGTTTACTTGAATTCCTGAAGGACCCAGATGAGGGTCGGACAATTGTACTTGGTACTTCCCTAATTGTAGAAGGTAAGGGCTGTACCGTTGGCCGACTGGTTCTTTCTTTGGCCTATGCGGGCATTGGAGTGGTCAACCTTCTCCGAGAGATTTCGGTTTCACCCGGTCCGGTCTTCTTTGCCAGAGCTTTAATTTTGTCAAGAACATTAGGCTGCCTCGACATTCCTACAAAATAAGGAGGTAAAAGACATAGTCAGGTCAGTATTCTGATCA
Source organism: Zanthoxylum bungeanum (assembly GCA_019454045.1). Classification (NCBI taxonomy): domain Eukaryota; kingdom Viridiplantae; phylum Streptophyta; class Magnoliopsida; order Sapindales; family Rutaceae; genus Zanthoxylum; species Zanthoxylum bungeanum. The sequence goes on from SKCR01000117.1 coordinate 103,999, forward strand.
CTTCACTAATTTTTGGGTTAATCATACAAAGGGAACAATTAGAAGGTCAGTAAGAACCTACCCAGCCGCCTCGGGACCTGTGGAGGTGCACTCTGAACGAGGCCTGACTCCAAAAAGGCCGAGTCATTAACTACCTTCTTCCAGTGGCTGGCGTAGTTCCGGGCCACCTTGATCCTAGAACGGACCACATGGGTAACTTTGGGAGGATCCTTCCAGCAGGCTGAGAAAGGTTAAAGAGTTAGCAAGTTGACATGAAAGTTGGGAAAAAAAAAAGCCAAGAAACCGAGTCCTAACCTCCCGCTCTGAAGATATCAGAGACTTATGTCATCTCCGGGCTCGTTGACCAGGTCCGTCCCCAGTCGCCTGTAGCCCATAACCAGGGGTCTTTAAAATTTTTGTTGGTTTGGGGAAGGTCTTTGATGAGTACGGGGACGTCGGCATACGAGGAAAGATAGTACAACCGTGATGGGATTTTGGGTTGGCCTTCAACATGTATAACCTCTTTAACTCCTCGAAAGTCTGCTCCCCGAGGCCTGCCCAGTGCTAGATCACATGCAGGCCGGCCAAAATTCTCCAGCTATTCAAGTTCAGTTGGCAGATAGCAATCTCTATCCTGGCCAAAATCCCCACGAAGTATGGTTGAATGGGTAGCCGAAGACCGCACTCAAAGAAGGAAGGAAGAAGGGCGACCGGGCCCTCGTCGAGCTGGCTTGCACGATCACACGAGCCAAAGACCTCAAGAGCCATGTCGATCGGGATTTCGTACTGCTGACGAAGCACGCACAAGGCTTCTCCAGTGATGGTGGAGGGCCGGTTTATGTCCAAGGGCGAACTGCCCAGTTCTCCCAGCTCAGAGTCTTTCCGGGGAACTCTGTGATGGTAAGTGTCATTTTCTACTTCAGATGGGGTAGGGGTAGTATCCAAATCCTCTACGCTGGGTGTCCCCGAGCTCGATGAAGTTTCTTCAGCGCAATGAGGTTGAGTTTCTATGGGCTTGGCAGAAGATGATTCAGCATCAAACATTCCTGACAGTCGCCATGAATAAGAAGGTCAGACAGCAGTCAGTTTAAGGCATAATGGGTTCGAGAGTTATTCTGACTACCGGGAACCTAGGCCTACAGACTCTAAATGTCCTAGCAATAGCCACAAACATCAAATCTCTCCCTAAACACATACAACCAAACACAACACTCAGAAAGTCCGAGATACATGCAGACTACCCCATCACCCATCCTTCAACAAGAAAACACATATACCACACACCCGACACCAAATTCGAGACAGAATTCGCAACACAGAATAAAGAAACAAGCATACTGAAAGAAAAAGAAGAACAAACAACAGCAATAAGAAAGTCAGAAAGCACTAAAAACAACAATGGTAAAATACGGTAAATAGGTAGAGAGAGGTCGAGCAGAAACTTACTTGGTTTGGGAAGAAGAGTTGGCGGTTGGTCTGGTCGGTTGAAAGTTTTCTGGTCTCAGGTACGAGAAGAGCTTTTGCAGTTTGAAGTTGTGATTTTTTCGTGAAAGAGAAGAAGAGGCTTTGCTCAGCATTCTTATAGTCGGCACAGAGTGTTTATGGCCCGTTTGATTAGGAAAGTCTTCGGATGAGTGCCACATGTCGCCTTCAGGCTCCGTCTGATCAGTTTGGAATAAACGGCTGAGATTAAGAGACCTTTGGCTACCTCGAAAACGGTCGGTTGATTCGAGTTTTTGGCGGGAAGACCATGGACTATTGAAAAGTGGCACGCTCGAGTTAAAACTCTAAAAGTTGATTTGACGGGCATTTATAAAGATTTGATGGCTTGCGGTTCTCGAGAGACTGCTACCAGAAGAGTAAAAGAGGGATTTGGCTCAAATTGGGAAGTTTCCACAAGAAATCTGCATGTTTGTGACCGAGCACTTGGGGATGGCCGATGATGGTTTAATCAAGGTCTGGGAAAGTTCTCTGTTTTGCTTCTGAGTCGGACCACCCGTTAGTTGATCGGTTCACTTCAGATTTTTGTAGTTCCCGGCACCAACACGTACACTCGTTGGAACCGAGAACTATGTGACATATGTTGATGGGGTTTTCTGCGACTAAGGTTCCTGAACAGCTCGGCAATGGCAGAGAAGGAAATTCTCTCCATCAAGAAGACCGGGATCAGATGATAGTAGTTGTTCTTCAGCCCAACATAGGGCTCGGGTCAAGTTTCTTGGACATAACCGACCAGAGGATACAACATGGTGCGGACTTCAGGGACCGACTACTTCAGAGCGGAGGCCGACCATGTTTGATCGGAAGCTCGGTTTGATTTGGCCTTGTCCTTTGGAACCAGCGGATGAGCTCGAGCATTTCTGGTCAGAGAGGAAACAGTTTGAGAAGCTTGACATATCATTTGGCCGACCTCTTGAAGACCGACAAAAGATCAGAGTTGTTGATTTTTTCCCTCCAAAACGTGTTATTATTCAAAAGTACTTTACAGGCTGACACCATTATTATTGTGTGCGACAGTGGAGAAAACAGAGTGATGTGACAAGTCGTCAGACGACATGTTTGCTTTCGGCGAAGACAGTCTTGGGGCAGAGAACCCGTCAATCAGTCGGAGACCACGAGGGAAGCGTCATCAAGTTGGGGGAACAGTGTTGTAATTCCTGAGTATATAAAGTAAAGTTAGATTTATTTGTAGGGGATGAAAAAACTTGGAACAAAAGAGAATAAACACTACTTGTAAAATTCTTTAAACAACTCGGTCGCATTCGGACCTCACTCAGAACAGGTTGGCCGAGTTAGTTCTGGCAATAAAAACAACCTCCACCGTTTTGCGCCCGTGGACGTAGGCATGACTCACTCCGCCGAACCACGTTAAAACTCTATTGTCAACCTTTGTGTTTTTCTCGCATTTTACTGCGTTTGCCTTTGCCCCCCCATAACCAAACAAATTCAAGGTTGATGGAATGTTGTCTCGGGTGTCATGCTTTACCACTAACAGTGGCTGACACTAAGTATAGAGCACCATTTTGTATACTACCAACGTTTCTTATTAATGTATCATTGTAATCAGTCCACACATCTACTGGCACATAACGATCAATAATCTCTAAACCATGTCTACATTGTTCTGCCCCACCAGCTCCACTCAGTTTATATTTTAGTTTCCTCAATAATTTAAAACGATCAGACGAATCAGGATCAATAACCCAAGTCTCTGGGTTCCCTTAACCAACCCCAATAAAAATCTTATCTGCCAGTGGTACTGTCTCTGATGGAGCATTATCACTCACTATAAAAAATAAAACGTGTTGAACGATAGGATCTTCTTTAGCATCCGGACCTAGTTGCACATTACCTATCAGCTTTATACCTTTCACAACAATCTTATCTGACTGACGGTCAGACTTTTTATTCCCCAAAGCAACACCATTAAGCAATCTAGACACCCCACCATTATTAAAAACTATGTCCCTAAATTCTTCATCATAGACCTGTAACTTCCTAGTGGGTACTTTATTCCTTTTAATATATCGAGGAATATTTTGAACATAACGCCTATGCGCGTATGTAAAACACGCAGGTCGATACCAGTTCCTATTCCAATAACTACGTCTATAACCACTCGTTCCCTGAGTCGTCTTTTTCCGGTATACCATTGGTGTTCGATTGAAGCTCTGACTGCCTTATACCATTCTTAATATATAACTCTACGGACCTAACACGAAAAGCCCTCAAATTTCTTTTACCTCGACTAACCTTTATGTTCAACCTTCTTAATCGGTTTATCAAGTCCTTGTCTTCCGCGCACAATTGAACAAACTTCGCCGGAACTAACTGACCACAACCTTCCCACTCTCTGATTTGCCACGTCAAAAAGCGATCTACACACATTTGAATGAATTGCCCGTAATTCGTGGGATAATCTTCTAGAGAGTACAACATTGTAGACTACCCCTATCAATAAAAATGACAAATAAAAAGAAGAGAGAATATAAAGATACTGACTTTTCATTTCTTCTGCAATACCCTCAAATTTAAATAACATGTCGATCTAATAACCCTCATCACATCCAAAGCTTTATATATAAATAATGCATGCCTTGTTGCCCAAGTACTTCCACAAGAATCTGCCACGTGTACTACTTTATTTCAAATCAAATAATTTTCCCGCCAAAAACAATTATTACCAATGAGGTTCAATCTGGTCCATACACGTGAAACTTACTTTAATCTAACGATTGCCGACACTTCAACAGTGAAAAATCCACATCCATTTGTGGACAGTGGAAAACCTTAGTAATATTATATAAGGTTTTCCATAGAAATAAGCCTAATCCACAAATCTACACCTTAGTATAAGAGCATACAATTTTGTGGATAAACCCTTCTTTGCAATTATCCAATTCTTCACGGACCTAATTGTATCACTTTCAAAACATGAGGCCTCCTTCTCAAACCAAAAAATTCAGAGTTGCTGGAAAATCTCTATTCCTAACATATCCTAAATGTCCTCTTATCTCCTTATTCGTTCTTGACCATATATGGTCTCTCTTCTCTACTCACGAACCAACATACATACGTGTAGCCTCTGAAAATCACAAAGATTGAGAGCCACAAAAAGTGGTATGATTAGGGATGAAAACCTCGGAATATGATATATATATATTGAATTCGTTCAATTAACATAAATGAAACGTGTCTTTGTTCATACGATAATTTAATATACTAAACCCCACAAGAGTTTTTGCCTTCCCTATGTATAAATAACAAATTAAAATATTCAAATTCATGTGTTGTAAATCATTCTTCATTCATATTTCATGAGTTTCCTCAGATTTAATAAATAACAAAAGTCCCTTGAAGATCATAAATTAACATTGATGTCACAACCTATATATTGTTGGTAACACTCACCTTTCTGCCTAGAAAGTAAAAACACTAATCATCATCGTTACGACTTTTTTTTTTTTTTTTTTTTTTTTTGAAATCGTTGTAAACCCCGCCACCAAATCATCCATTCTGGGCCGCGGCGCAGGTAAAACCCCCGGCTGTCTCAGGCTCTTACAAAAAGTTGCACCCCCTGAATTCGAACCCAGAACCTCAAGATGAGATTCTGGACCCTTCACCACCAAGCCACACTTGGGGCCATCGTTACGACTTACGAAAGCAAGATTCAAAATTGCTTTAACAAACAGCAATGTTGATTCAAAAGTGCTCTTATCAAAGTCGCATGCACTTGAAAATTCACATGAAGGCCACTTTCAGTCCTTCTCCCACTTGTATACGTAATTTTATGAAATTATGATTTATGACCTCAAAAAAAAAAAATTGCATTTATATTAAATTGAAAATTAGCTTGAATTCACATAATAGGTTAACGTGATCTATTTTAATTTGGCAACTTGTTTGACTGGTATATCGAGCTGAACTAGCCAAAAATCTAATAAATTCGATCAATGAGATAGCTTATAATATGATCCAATCTGACTGAAAGAAATTAATATTATATAACTTGATATATATACTGTCCGTCTAAATTTAATTAGTAAAATTAATTTACTTAATTTTAAAAAATGTTACCATCCCACGCCAATATTCTGTTATCGGTTAAATGTTTATCGTTACACTTAAAAAAAAAAACACTATAAAAAATCTTCAAAATGATAAAATACTATGAGCTATTGGTGTTGCTCTTAGGCTATATTTGAATTGATAAAAGATGATAGAATAAAATGAAATGCAAGTTAAAATATTTAAAATCTATTGTTTGAATTGATGGAATTTGATACAAGGGAATGTAATAAAAATGAGTATTGAGCTATTGAAAATGAATAGTCTAAATCAGGAGATTGGAAATGAAACGTACATTAAAAAAATATATTATATGTGAAGACAAATTTACCACTTGAAAAAATAACATTAAAATATTTATTTTTTACTTTGTTTTTGAAAACTATTTAGTTAAATTATATTTCATTACTATTTATTAATCAAATAATATTTTGAAACATTACATTATAAACCTATGATTTTTTCCAAACAAATTGTTACTACGTTACTTTCCATTTCATTCTATTAAATTACATTTATAATCTTTTTATAAGAATTTTATCCCAAATTTATTTGGATGATTTGGGAAGATATAAATTATTCTATTTTTGGGTATTTTGTGTAAGGTGTGCATCGGTCAGTTAATCCTTGATTTTTTAACCGAACCGAAATTTTTCGATTATGTAAATGTGTAACCAATTTAACCATATTATGACACATAACCATTAACCAATTTAACCATTATATTTCGGTCGGTTTTGGTTAATTCGGTTATTAACCAGTCCAACAAATATAAATACATCAACTCAATATTCAACAAAGCAATTTAACACGAATATAAATTCATATTCATAAAATTTAATATTTAACCAATATTATGAAATTTTGGGTTTATATATATATATATATATTTATTTATTGGTTAATCGGTCGGTTCGGTTATACGAATCTCATAACCGTAACCGAACCGAATAACCGAAAAAGTTAAAAATTTTAACTGCAAAAACCTATTTAATCACAATAACTGAACCGTTATAAAAAAAATGGGTCGGAATAGTTCGGTTAATCGGTTAAAACCGATTAATGCAGACTCCTAATTTTGTGGGCAGATTGGATAGCTTCGAACTTACTATTTTTAGTAATTTATGAGAAACCTGTTGCTGGTACAAATTAATGTAAAGACTATTATTGCCCTTTCAAATGTCTATATATTATATAGTACCATGTCTATAATTTCTTTCTTATTTTAAGATTAAGAGAGTCAATTCAGTTTTATTAGATTTAAGGTACTTTTATGTGCCTTGGGTTTTTTTTCCCTAAGGAAATTATTTGATTTCCATTCTGAAGATAAATAAATTCTGAAATTATTATAATATTTTTTATTTTATAATTTTTCATCTGAAATTTTAATTTTTTTTAATCAATTTCTACATTTTTAAGGTAGATAACTAATAAAATTTTATTAAATTTTGAGTGAAAAATGACGTATTTTTATAAATTTAAATAAAAAATTATACACATTTAATTTCCGTTGAAATTTAGTACATTTTTAATTTTTTTTTCCCTCAGTTTTAAGAAGTGAAAGTATAATTAGCAAAAATAATGACAATGAGATATAATTATGGTAATTTCATCTTGAACTCTTAATAGATGTGTTTTGATGACATAAAACTTAAGATTTTATTACTTAAGTCTTAGATTCGAATATATAAAATATATTAATTATAAAAGTGTGAGAAAATAGGAAATTTTATCAATTTCGTTTAATAATAATAATAACAAAATAATATGATGAGAGGGAGAGAACATGATAAGATTCTATGTCCATTGGCTAAGGACAAAGGTTTAAATGAATTGAACTGACGGCGCCACTAAGCATGGACGATGCCAAAACAAGTGTCAAGCATTAGCTAACACGGCACAGTCATTCCGATTCATCCTTATCCTATTCAAAAATAATAGATATACATAAATTCTTACATAAAAATATTACACCTCTCTCACTGTAACTACAATGATCACTACTATTAATCTCATTCCTTCAAGATAATATATTATGTTTCAGGTGTATATGTCATCTCTTTCATAACAGTTGGGTCTTATATAATTATGGGACACAATTATTATGAGAAAAATGACATATATACTCGAAACATAATATAATTTTTCAATTCCTTCTACTACGGTACTATGTTCTCTTTACATAGTCTCTATTCCAATTCGTAATGCATTATCATTATTCAAATTTGCTTGGTCAAGGGATATCTGAATATTATATATTGATATGTATATAGTTTTCATCCAAACATGACATGTTTTAGTTTACTTTTTGTTTTTGTTTTTAAATTATTGTAATATTTTATGTGAAAATTACATTGAAGTTTATATTTAAATATATATATATATATATATATTAAAACAAATTTGTATTCAATGAAATAATTAATTTTTTTTTTTTCTAATTTTAAGGCTAATTTGGACGGATTTGAATATTTGTATTAATGGATGGATGAACATGTAGATACTGTTTTCGAAAATTTTATTGAATATTAATAGATTGTGAATATGATATTTTCTTTACAAATATGTATGTAGATATCCTAAAAATTAAAGATATCATATCCGACGTGATCTCTAATTAACATTTTACAACGAATAAGGATATCGCTTCTTTTATCATCATATATTGAATACTGAGCAGCTCTAACTTTAAAATAATTTTAAGCTATTGGAAAATTAATTTTGAGTAATTACATTATAATCATAATAGTTAAAAACAAAGATATTGCTACGATTTGCACAAAGATGAGTTAAAACAGTGCATCAAAATAACCCAAAAAAGGAATATGATGTTAAAAATTAAAGACATTATATCTGATGTGATCTCTAATTAATATTTTCCAACAAATAAAGATATTGTTTCTCTTATGATTATGTGGATATTGAGAAGATAGATCCACTCTAACTTTAAAATAATTAAATTAGTTTCAAGTAAATATATTATAATTATAATAGTTAAAAATAAATAATTGGGTATGATTTGCATGAAGATGAGTTAAAACGGTCCATTAAAATAACCCATGTGAAAGAATGTACAAATTATGTCTTTACTTTTGAAATTATCAAAACCCAAAGACTCGGATGCTATTAATTCAAAAAAAAAAAAAAAAACATTAACAATGGCTTAGATTACAAAAAGTCAATCAAACAAACAATGGAAATAGAGCAAAGCTTTTAAACATAAACTTGATATATATATTTTTTAAAATAACACAAGACAGAGATAATTTTCTAATAATATAAACGATTTATTTATTTAAAAAAAAAAAAAAAAACGACTTAGATAGCTTTATAATAAATAAAGCGAGAGGATTATCAACATTTCACTTGTCGCAACTAATTTAATTGAATATCCTTGCTAAAAATAACTAAATACCCCACTTACGTTTGAAACAAGTCGTTAAATGTAATATTTTTTTTTTGGGGATCATTTAATTATCTTGTTTTTAAAATAGCTTTAACCTTTACAAGCAACACTAAAAAAATAAAACAAAGTGCAAATACTTTACCCGATGTAATTGTTTTTAATCTTTCTTTTGCATATAAAACATCTATGGGTAAGTATAAATTAGCCCTATTTTTATCATACCATTGTTGTCTCAATTCTTTTAACTTATTTTTTGCAATGAAAATAAAAGGTCGGCTGTTCAAGTTCGATGCAATGTAAATATATATATATATATTGTTGTTACGGTCTACATTTTGTAACTAAAAATAAATAATTATTTTGCTAAGTGGAAAAATTATACGGTGATTTCACGTCTATAACAACAATCATATAATTTAGTATTGGTAAATGAGTTAGGTTTGAAAAATTCAATAATAATTTAAGTGTTGTTTATTTAAGTCCAAATATGGAAAAATACTATATAAATAGTTGAGTTTTTTCAAAATCTTAAAAATATTAATAAATAATACTTAAATTAGGATTGAATTTTTTCAAATCAGACTCATTTACCAATAAAATGTAAAATTATAAAAGGCATCACGTGTTTCACAAGTTAGAAAACAGTGGCGGCGCAATTTGTGTTAATTAAACATGGGAAGTACATAATTAAGCTGTATAAAATAATAATTTGATAAAGACGGTATTTGTCAAAATACATGAAATATATGTAGCGAGTGGCGAGTGGGCGACAAGCTGTCGTTAGCTGTTGTCAAGTGAGGAATTGGGCCTGATTCGGCCCACTAGTGAACCTTTAAATAGATACCTGTGGGCCCATGTATACAATCGGTCCACACAAAAACGACAACGCTTCACTTTCACGTGAAAGGAAAAGAAAAACCTAACAAAATATATAATTTTAGAAGTGTATCATTTTTATATTAACAAAAGTTTTGGGGTCATTTTTTTTATAATTTCCCCCTAATATAAGGTATTGCCAAGTTAAATTTATAAGGAAGGATATTTAGGTCTGACAATTATTTCTTTGGTCAAAAAAATATAATTTTAGAAGTGACCATTATTTCTTTGGTCAAAAAAATATAATTTTAGAAGTGTATCATTTTTATATTAACAAAAGTTTTGGGGTCATCTTTTTTTTTTTTTTTTTTTTTTTTTTTTTTTTTTTCTTTTATAATTTCCCCTAATGCATGCATGTAATTAAAAACAAATGTTTATAGTATACAACAAAGAAATAAATTATTAACTAGACTCTGGTGGGTAGGCGATCTAGTGCATAAACAAATATCTATGCAGCCTTGTGAAAATTACATTAAACAGAGAAATATTGTTTGTGTAATATATAAGATTTATAAATGATGAATTTGATGAGAAATTAATAAAAATTGAAAAAATTAGAGTTTTTTGAAAATAAGGTTCATGTTTCAAATATTTTTTTTCGAAATTGATGAGTTAGAGAGTTAGTTATGTAAAATGAAAGTTAGGGTTTTGATTATGGTGTAAAATCCGGCTAAAAAACAACTTCAATTTCAAATTCTAAGTCAGTCAATGACCGTTGACCGATGATTTTCACATCCAAAATTTACCAGAATGGGCTGGCCCCAAAAATTTGAAGACAGGGACGGCGGCCATAGACCGCCTAAACGACGTGTTTTAGAACCATGTAAAAAATGCAACCCGTAAGCCAAAAGGCTCCATGATTGAATTATTTATTGAACTCAATACTAATTGTGGGTTTGATTCTTAATACCTAAAGTTAGCACATGTCTTTCTCAAACTAAATTATTTAATTTCCTCTAGAAGGCTCCATGATTGCTCCATCCAACTGTGCTATTAAATTGACGACTCCAGTTAAAAAATCTCCCCCATAATATCATTCCATTTTTTTTTAAAAAAAAAAAAAGTTTTATGTGGTTGTGATTGTGCAAGTACCCCACCTATGAAACCCATAAGTCTAGGGATGTTTAAGGGTCGGGTTTTTTAAATTTTGCGAAATCCGATCAAGTCAGGTCATGCGGGTCGATAAATTCGAATCTCGAAATTTGAGTATACAAACCCGAGCGGGTCGGGTTGGGTCGGAATTTTTTTTTTTGATCTTAATTATTTTGAAACATAAATACTAACTATTTTATATCCCGAAACTCGTCATACATATAAAATTTCAAGATAAAAAATAATAAACAAATGAAATAATAATAAAAACTTAAAAAATAATAAAATTTTTAGAAAACTAATAAAAAAAATAATTTTCCAGGTCAAGTCGGGTTGCGTCGTCAAACTCGTGAACCGACCCGTAAAAATCGAGTTGAGTCGGGTAAACCCGAAATTGCATTAATTTTCTTTGAACCCACAAGGGTCGGGTCGCTATTTGACCCAACCCTATTAACACCTGCAGAAGTCCAAAGGTCTTATTAAATGCTTTATTGAAACATTCTCTTTTAATATATAAGTTAAGCACAATAGACAATGGAGACATATCATAAATATGGGCCAAAAGAACTTAAAAATGATTGATTCCCAGAATCTAATGATAAAAATGCTAAGCTAAAACTATGATGAGGCTTGCTTCTGGGATTACATAAGAGGATATTGTTCTTCATGCTTAAAGAAGTTAACTTTTGCAGATCTGTCTGCTAACTTTATCAAAAATTATGTGCACTTGTGTGTGCAAAGCATGGCATCAAGTTTAAATACTTGTCTAGAGTGCTTTCTTTCTCATGTTTATGATATAACTTCCCTATGTATTCCAATATCTTGGTGATGTTCATATATGTGTAGTGCCCCTCAACTAGTTGGATGAAGTTTTTTTTTTTGGGTGTTCTTAGGTTCATGCCACCAAGAACAAAATCTTGGGAGTGAATTGTAATACGTCACATTGTTTCGGAAAGATACAAGTGATGTCCATATATGTGTAGTGCCCCCTTAACTCATAGGAAGTCTTTCGGGTGGGCTTGGGTCTAGGGATGATAATGGGTTGATATAACACATGGATGTCAATACTCATACCCGCATTGTTCAATCAGCGAGGCTGTTATAATATGGAAATTATCCCCCTACTATACCCGCCCCTAACGAACCATGTCCTTCGTTCACACGAGGATTTTACCTCTATTTGAAATTTGAACAGGAATATCTATATTCATACCCAACTCGCCCAATCAACGGATATAAAAAATCATCATCTTACCCATCTCTAACGTACCGGACCCCGCTGGCTCTTATCCCAACAAAATTTGTTGCCATCCCTCCTTGGACTTCGAAATTAGACCGCCAATATCTGACTAGTTAGGCCAAGTGCGCCTTGTACACAAGGTTACCCAAGTTCAAGTAATAATAGGAAGTAAGTAATTGGTGTTTAGAAGACAGGGTTTTTCAACCTAATTCAAACATTTTTTATATGTGCATAGCTTTTTTAACAAAAATATAAGAAGCTGAGAACAGTTCTGGTTTCAGCTTAATCAAATTTAACAACATTTGCCCAACTGAAGATAACAAGTAACTGCCTACTGCCTAGGAAGCATTGTGCTAAGTAGAGGATTTCCAGAAGATCCTAACATGTATAGAGATCTAAACAAATCTAAAATTCACTGAGAAATCATCGGCAGATGGAAGAAGAGAAAAGTCTATTCATATGGGAATAACTGGAAAATATGTTTCATTGCGATATGAATTTATTGATACATCTTGAATACAAGAGTGCCCTTTACAAAGCTTTTCTTTGCTACTTCCACTGACACTTTTTTGCCTAATTTAATTTCTAAGGGAAAAAAGATCCCAGTAGAAGTAGCAAAAAGAAGCATGGGAAAGGACACTCCTATATTTAAAGAAACAACCGAAAAGAAACGGAAAAATGAAAAAAAAAATTGTTATAAAAATACAAACGGCCTTACTGTTTATGTAGGCCTCTCCTTGCGATGCATCTACAGAGAATTTAAAGCTTTGGAAAGATGCAAAATTTGGGAAACCATATATTCTTTTTCGATGGTGCATTGCCACTGTCAGAGTAGCAAAATTCATCACGAAAATTATGAGTCAGCTGTCCGGCAAATCAGGGTTTATTAGAATTGCCGAAGAGCACAAACTTTAAGAGTCACGGAAAGGACATTGGATGTCTACATGAGATGGATCATGCAGTACCAAGTCGTTTCCATTTTGCCTGAAAGCTTTTTACTTTCCCAGGGGCAACAATCTCAAGGGCACCAAGAACACACTTGCGATACGAGAAGTCCTCAATTGTGCCATCCTTTCTTACCAACGAAAAGCAACGTGTATTCTGATATTCAGGGTGATGGATAACCTGAAAAAATGGGGGAAAACATCATATGATAATTGTGCCATTTACGTACAATAGTGCTAAACTATAAACATTTGTACAGAGAGCTTTTTGTAAAGTGATGTGAAAGGAAAGCACATGGCAACGGCAACACCTCGGCTTATTAAAAGAAAAATCTTACAAGATTCAATCTTAAACAACCCCCATGCTTTGGCACCTATCATTAATAATAATAAAAAAAGAATATGGAAAAAACTTTGTATATCTGCACTACAGTAAATGATCAATTTGTTGAAGCCCTAAAATTAGCCGTCCAATTGAACAAATCAATTTGCACCAAATCCCCTTTCTATCCTAAATGATCATGCCTAAGAAGGAGATCCAAAATGATTTCATTTGAGCTACATGGATATCCAAATTATTTCAAAATATCAGAAACATCTAAGTTCAGGATAGGTTTTCTGGAAAGGATGGTGATTTTCCTCTCATTCTAACAGAATCCTCTCATTCTAACAGTAACAGAATACACGACATTTTTTCTTTAGTCTAATCCCAATTCCCAAGTTATCTAGGGGTAGAGGTAGACTAGTAATTTGGACACTTAGACACTAGTCCAATGCAACAAAAGCATGCCAAACATGGCCTAACATAATAAGCACCACAACAATTCTATTAAAAATATAAGGTAAAAATATCTTGAATAATTCCACCAAACCTATACCAAATGTCTTCCAACACCTCCAATTCTTATGTTTTGCAACTTCCCTAAAGCAATTAGCTACCAAAACTTGTGCAGAAACGAAAGGAAAAGAATCATGAAAAAAGTGCCATAAAAATAGAAGTCCAGATAAGATTGCTTCAATGTTAAACGTCTAATCGGCTTCGGCTCTGCTCTTTCAAAACCCTACAAGAGAGAGTAAAAAATGGTTCAACGGCTGACGTACCGGACGCGGCACAACTATGCCACCAAATTGAACCAGCACCGCGTCCTCAAAGCCCCCGGAGGGAAGTTGGTGCACCAGAGTACGAAGAAAAGAGCTAGTGGACCTAAATGTCCTGTGACTGGCAAGAGAATTCAAAGGATTCCTCACTTGAGACCTGCTGAATATAAGAGGTCTAGATTGTCTAGAAACAGGGCTGTGAACTGTGCTTATGGGGGAGTATTGTCTGGAGGTGCTGTCAGGGAAAGAATCATCCGTGCCTTTTTGGTGGAAAAATAAAAGATTGCGAAGAAGGTCTTGAAGATTCAGAAGGCCAAAGAAAAGCAAGTCTCAAAGGGTTAGACAGAAAGTTTAATGATTTTCAAACTAATTTTTTGGGCTATTTGTTGTTATGGACGTGATATTGAATCATGGAGAAGTATCTAGGATTTTTTATTTGAATTTTGTATTCTGCTTTGGTTGTTATGAACTATATTTTTATCAACATAACTATCTTGGTACTGTTTTCATTTCTTTTATAAAAAATATATATATATACACTTCCCACAAATATTTTATTAAAAGCAAAATGTAGCGATCTGGCCCCACTAGCACTATATTGTGCTCTTTGGAAGTTCAGAGTGACTTGGCCACATATATCAGGCCTCCGCCACCAGGCTTGCTTCCTCAAGGTTTTGTTTCTGGTACGGAATGCGTTGACTAGTTTGAGGGAGGTCAACTACTCATAAGCTTTTCCCCAGGGTCTTACACAAACGATGCGAGATTTTAGAATCCACCCTCCTTCAAGCCCAACGTCCTCGTTGGCATATTTCGGGTAAGGTGAGTTTGTTCTGATACCTTTCTGTAGTGACTTGGCCCGCTAGCACAATATTATCCTCTTTAGAAGTACAGAGTGACTTGGTCGTACATCGGGTTTGGCTTCCTCAAGGTTTTGTTTCTGGTATGGGCTAAACTCATCCAAAATGCGTCGTGCTAGTTTGCGAGGGTCAACTACTTATGATCTATTCCCATACTCTTATCCAAGCGAGGTGATATTTTACACAAAATATAGGTTTATTAAACAGAATAGGCGAAGTCAACCAATCAGAACCACTAGAGACCTAAAGATGCTTGGCATATATGGATAAAAACATACCTCTATTTCACTAGGCTCAGTTCCAAGCTTTTCCTTGCTTCGAGGATGAAAATATAAAGCCCTTGTCACTGTGTTTTTGTCGATTTCATTTAGCCTCTGACCGACTGAATACCTACATCAAAAGTAGCCATAGATTTTTTAGGAAAGAAAAGAAAAAAAAACCCTAAACCCTAGGTCTCATTTTTATAGCAAAAATGAAAAAAAAAAAAAAAAAAGCAATGACATGGAGGGGGCATGGAAAACATAATTAACACTTCGGCCAGCTAGGAAACCAACAAATATAAGTATGTTTCTTAAATATGCATGCTTGATATGAAATATAGGTACATAATACATTTCCCCATTGCGGTGCTCTGCTATGTTTCACAAAGGAAAGGAGATTCTTTATATGAAGGAAAAAGAAACAATGCTGACTTAAATTCTACAAAGCAGAGCACATGGCTTGGAAGCCAACACGCCTTGAATTGAAAGATAAAAATCATGCATGAGATAGAGAACACCTTTCTACAAAAAGTTATAAATTTTACGTAATATATGCGCGGAGTTGTGCATTTCATGATGCTCCAGGGTATCATTCCAAAGGGAAACTACAATATGATCATTCACAACTTCAATAAGAAGTTGCTGCTATTTTGCAAACATACAAAGAGAATGACAAAATCACAAATAATCCTGTGTACTTTTGTAGGATGAAACTGTGTTGATAAAACATCAATAAATACCCAATTAAACCATGGACATAGGACAGATCAAGGAGAAACTCATTGGAGGATGCTTACTTGTTTAATATATTCTTTAATGCATAATTGAGCTTCTGTACATCGTTAAATGTCCAAGACTTTCTCAAAACTTCCCTGGCTATGATATTAAAATCCAGCTTTTTCAGTCCTTTTGAAAAATCAGTAAACTTATCATTGTATTTGTCAGACATACGGCCTTGAGCATTCCACACTGCAAATTTTTCATTTGGCTTAGAACTGACTGGGGTACTCAGAGTCAGGAGGTTATAAACATCTACAGGCTCGGAAAGTGTGTGTCCCTGATAAATAAAGATGGGGCAGAAGAGATTAGAACCTTTAAAGACAATTTATAGCAATGCGATAAAGTTCCTGATCCCCCACAACTATAAAAGAAAATAATTAAATAGATAGATAAAAAAATATATCAGATGGAAGAGAAAATCAATACATGGCGAAAAAAAAGTTGGCCCAAGCATTAATAGAAATCAGAAAGATTAAGACGTAAGTAAAAAAATCAAAATCTACCTCCCCAGAAAATATAATATCAAAGTGTCCACCAGTGCCTACAGAAGGGACCTTTCCCCATGCTAATGCATCTATACTCCCCTGAAGGTTATCCACAGCTCCTGCCTTTGCAGCTTTAATAAAGGAAGCACCAGGATTCTGCAACAACATCCGAAACTTGAATATGAACTTCAAGGCTCAACTTCAACAAATGCTTCTTTAGTATAAAAAATTAAGGTACTCTTCAATAAAGAAAACAAATAAGGTACAGGAAACTAACAGAAAAGAATGCTTGCACAAAAGGTGATGATACAGATGCATGTTCTCGTTGTTGAGCTAAGCCTTTTGCATTTAAGCCAACAAACTCTCCTGTAGCTGACAGACTATTAGCGACAAGATGCAAATGTTCAGGAAGTATGTTCTTGCTAGTGTCAGATACTGCAGATTCCAAATTCTGCATTTACAATTCCATATCAGCACTTAAAATGTCAGTCTGAATTTGTCATATATGGGCAAAAATCCAAACAAAGAAAAAAAATCACAGTGACGAGAAATGTACATTGAGAAAGAATTTTATCCCAGCGTCGATTCCATAGACCAAACAAAAACTGCGAATTTTATCTGGATGACTGCGTGTCCGATCGATCATATCCATTATCTGGAGGCAGCCATTCATAAGTGCACTCCACAAACTTGTTCTACGACAGTGTCCGGACATAGAAACCCTCAGATAGAGTTCACCGGACGAATCTTTATGGGAGTTTGCTGCTTTTTGGTTATCCTTCCATAAAATATCCACCTTCTTTATCTCCCGGAATCCTAATAATGTGAACGAAAAAACCCAGAAAAGATGACTATATATCAACAAGGTTAACATAACATTTATGGAGTACCTAACAATATTAAAGATTTTCAAAATTCGTAAAATTTTGATAGTCCTTTTCCACAGAGAAAAAGAGAGCAAAACATTTATCAGGTTTCAAGAATATTATATGTAAGTTAAAAAATTCAAAAAATAGTGGAAGTGGGTAGGCTGGTATATGAAACTGGCTCAGTATATGAATTACTCTTTCATGTTTGGCTTTGCAGCATTTAGTTATGCAGTCTCTCCTTTGTGGATTACATTGTCCCATTTAGAATTTTCCATTCCAGACTTGTTTGGAACAGATTCGGTTCTTCCAATTCAATCTTTGTCAATCATAAAGTCAAGATAAATGCCACAGGATTTTAAGTATAAATTTACAAAAATGAAAGGCCTAAATCATAGTCCATATCCACAAGGTAGAGGCATGGCCAACATTTGAAACTACAAATGATAATCAGCAAACTAGAATCAAATATCAATCAACAGTCAAATCCATTAACTTGAAAAGTAAAGCGGGATAAACACGGACATGCAGAATGCTACCAACCTTTGACTACTGTTCTCAGAAGGAAAGGTATCACCCACTTTTGAATTGACTCCAATTCTATGGAAGATTTCTTTGAGTTTTCAACTATCATAACAGTGACACAAAATGGATCATTGCTTTCCTTCTGCATGTTAATTGAAGAACAATCCCTGCCATTAAATTAGCTAAATTAAAATGGACAATAATGATCCAGGCAAGAGCACAAGTGGACATGATTGAAGCCATATATTGTTATACATACAGTAAATTTCAAATCCCATAATGTTGGAAAAACCGCTTGGGGACTGGAATTGACTGGGAAAAAGTAAAATTTGTAAAGACAGCATAAGCTTGAATGCAAAATCATGTAAAAAGAAGTTGTGGGTAATACAAGATCTTAACTGCACAATTTATACGTCATACCAACATAAACAATATAGCATAACAAACAACACGATTAAAAGCTTCAGCTAAGCTGTCTATCATTTTTGCCCAAGATATTAATACACATGGTATGCCACCAGAAAATCAGTATCTTTAGTATATATACAAAAAAGAAAAAGATAATAATAATTAGAATTTCTATCCGGTAATTTAATAAACTTTTTCAATAATATTTATCAGAGAGTCTGCTTTTATTCTTTTAGAATAATCAGAACTAAAATGCATACTGATTAAATGTTAAAAACACAAACATAGACATATTCCATTGCTGCAAGAGTTAATGAGATTTCTTGTATGTTCAAGTTGTATATTAACGCCTGAAAACAGGACTTGGGAGCTTATTCTCGACCTCAGATATAACATGATTATTTGAAAACTTTATCAACTATGAGATTGTAAGGACAGATGTGACTAAAATATTATGCGCCTTGCAAACTAAATCAACTTTTTTATGAGACTACAAAGAAACACATAAAGTGCACTAGAAGCTAGTATTATAGCATTAGATTACTACTACTCACGTAAACCAACAGAAGAAAATATATGAGTAATATGGATGGAAATTAAAACGGCAAAAGGACCAGACACCTTACTCCTTTTATGTAGGAGATCGAAGAAATTGGTGGATTCAAAAGTATTTAGCCTTACATTACATATGCACGTCTGTAACAATCAAATATTTGTCAAAAATAAAAAATAAATTAAAGTCCATATCACTCCACAGAGATGCATTTAACCCTCCTTTTTGGAGTTCAGCGTGATCAAATCAAATGTAGGGGGTCAATTCCAAAAGAGTATCTTCTAAGGCATAGACAGAAAACACAATCCACATTAAACTCCAATAATATCAATCTCTACATGTTCTCTATTTTTACCAAGAGTTTCAATCTATTTTTAACTCCAGTGGTAAATATAGTTACATGAATGCCGAGTAACCTGTTGTAACAGCAACCAAATTCCATAGTTCTACTAGGGAAACAGCTTAGCTTACCTGTTTGAAATTAGCATATTGGGAACACTCATTTTCGATTCTGTTCTAGCCGCTTTGCAATGCAGGTTCAAGGATTCAATAATAGAATGTTCTTTCAACCCTGTCCTCTGCATGATTTCCTGAAAGCACAAAAAATTAAAGCAGAAAACAATACATGCATATAAAAGATATATAAATCCACATTGTACTACCTTGCGCACATGAAAATGGCATATCCAAGGACTGAAATGCTGATGCTTGCTACCAGTTTGTGGAGAGTAGCTAATATCCACAGAAGACATCAATCAGTGAGATCACCACTTTACCATTATGGTCAATTTAAAACCAGGAGAGCAAGAAACAACAAGAAAATAGGGAGATAGAAGCTGACATTATCATGGAAGTAGAAACAATATCTGAAAACGTTAGGCATTCCAAATGATTCTTGACTTCCAAGGCTCCATATTCAAAACCATGCCTCCTTTTTCCCAGTTTCTTGGATAAGTATAGAGACATAGTTTGGTCCGCATTGCTTTTTTTCGAACCGCATTCCAGTACATTCTGTGCAATTTCATCAAATAACAGAAGTTGTGAGTTGAAAGCAAAGTTATTCACAGATCCTTTTGAACATCATTGGCGTATCACTTTTTTGTAATGTGAAATGTAAGAAATTTTATTGACATGGTTGATCCATCAATTAGGCAACTCTACCTGCAGGTTATCAAAAGAAGCACTTCCGCAAAATTGTCAAAGAAATAAATAAACATGACTTCTCAGAAAGAAGAGGGATGTTGAGAGCATGCACCTTTAGATTTAGCAATGGTGAAGTTTCGAGTAAACTAATAGGTTGATCTAATGCACTGTAAGCAGCTTCAGAAATAGCACAAGCGGATAGCGAACCAACAGGTTGGCCACCTATCTCACCCGTTGGAGCGGATGTCCCCTCAATATTATAAGAGAATTGAACAAGCTGATTGCCATAAGCATTTCTCACTGTTCCATCATATGCTGTGTACAAATCACGCATGAAGAACATAAGCCTTCGAGTCAATGTCCCCGGAAGATCAGCATTGTCACTGAAAGAACTGTCTCGACTTGTTACTGAATGAACAAAACATTCTAGGGGATTCAATCCACTCAAAAAGGAATTTTCAACCACAGCAGATGGTATATAAGACTTGGCACATTCAGTATTATCCCCAGACCTTAGAGTGTTCCAAGCTGTACAAGAGAGTTCATGGGGAAATCTAAATGACAACGGGGCTAATGAATGTTGCAGGCCAAGACACAAGCTATGCTGGACTAGCTTTAGCAAATTACCCTTGCTTCCTGCCTTAAACATGGCCAGCAATGAGTTGTCCTTGCTCCCATACTTGTATGCCAAATTCTGGATATCCCAGAACACATGCTTAAAAGCATCAACAGAAGCTTGACTGAGAACAGCTGATCTCTGCTTTTTGTAAGACAAGTGCTGCACATTAAAAGACATGGTGCTTTCACTATCTTCAGCACTCATAAGGAAATTCTTATGAGAATCCACCATCAGCTGTTTAAAATTACACGTGTCCTGTGCTTCTCGCAAACCATGAAAAATTTCATCCATCAGAATCTGCCTAGAGCATGAGTCAGAAGAGAGGTACAAGTCTGAGAGTGAAACACTCATGCCCGTAACAGACAACCATTCGCAGAGAACTTCCTGGGCAGAATACAAGAAGTCAAGAACTCTATCCTTACAGTGCTTGATAAGGTATTGGAAAATGTTGCCCTCGTTGTCACGCAGCCAAGCAGATCCTTCAGCAGATATGAGCTCCCCGTCACTGATATAAACACCTTTTGATGGAAATTTATACTCAAAATCTGGAGGCAGGAGCATGCTGAATAACTGCTTGCCAGTCCAAACACTACCGTTTGGAGTTTTGACAGACAGCGATTGATGAGGGCAGAACATTTGCAGCTGCTGCATTTGCAAATTGCTCAAGAGAACACCATCTTCCATAAGTAAATGAGCAGCAGTCAAACTATCTTGACCAAGTGAGAGCAAGCTCCTACCACTTTGCTGATTAATTAATTGCTTATCTAAAGCAACAAGCTCAGTGAGCTCAACTCGGGCATCAATTGATTGAGGAATATAGCCATGAAGGCAGTCACCGTCAAAGTCCCCATGAAAAGGGGAGCAACAAAGTGGATTTATTGTGACCACTGAGCTTACTGGAAGGACCTTTACTGATAGAGCAATGAGGGAGTGTGGATGTATGGAGGGTGGCCTATTTATCAACACAATATCACCATCAGTTAGGGGCCTATAAATTGTATCCCCCAATTCAAGTGCATCAATACGCCGAATACGAACCGGGCTACCTTTTCTGCGAACATAAAGCTCCCCTTTCTCAAGAAGACGAAAGCTAGCGCAAGTATTTAGCCTTTCCCAGTTCCAAGTGTTCAGACGCTCAGATATTTGTAACCTTTCAGCAACATGACAAGGTATACCGATTTCTCTAAGCTTAATATTAGGGTCACCAGTTACAACCATGCGGAAACAATCGTCATTTCTCTTCCCAAGAACAATATCTTTGATCCATCTGACACCGGAGCTGTTGGAAACATCAATACTCTTCTTTTGTCGGACCTCAGCAGAATCATTTATTGATGACTTGTCCAAGTGTAGCTGCATTTTCAAGTATAAACAAGAGCAAAATCATTTTTTTTTCCAAAAAAGAAGAAGAGCAGCTAAAAAACAAATGGAAAACTTTGTTTTGCAACTTGCCTTCGAAATCTTCAAGCAGTCATGAACAAGAGAAATCAATTCAATATCTCTCCCTCTAAAATCAACCATTCTCCTGAGATGTTTGGTCCAATTATCCTACAACAGTTAACCAATACAAATATTACATGAGAAACACACTATTATCTTATTAAGCCATCCAAATCTAATAAGATAAGATAGGCAGTGAAAGAGAAAGTACTTACAAAAACCAATTTCCTCTCATTTGAAAATGTATATGCAACTTCTGTCAGACGGTGATTATTTGGTGTTACAGGGAAACAATTAAGCAAGAGAGCGTCTTTACTCAAAATAAACTCTGCTCTGATACTTGGATCAATGTCTTTCAATAGATAAATTACCTATATACCAAAAAGTGGACAGCGTGAGGACATTTGGTTGGCAGAAGAAACTATGACCCTAAGACAACAACAATAGATAATTGATTCTAGTTTCCAAAACCTACCACACATATGTTTTATAAATAGAAACCATATAAGTTTCCAATTAGAGCTTATATGCTTTGATGGACTCTTCTCTACTGGTTTATTAAGTTAAGCAATAAATGAACACTGTATCAGAACTAAGTCAACCAATTGGTCTCGTGTTCAAATCCCTCTACTAGTTAAGCTATGGCACTTGCTAATAAAGCTTATAATTTTCTGTTTAGTTATAATTTAACATTTCCAAATTCACTCTTCAAACTACAGTTAGAAGAACAAATTAATCTATTTTACAGACATTTAACCTTCTCCCTTCAAAAATTTCTACAGGAAAAACAATAAATTTCATCGTCATATAACCTTTTATGAGATGGATTAGCCTCGATCAATAGTAAGAAGCCATGAAGGAAGTAGGTGCAGAAGTTCCTTTTTTCCCCTTTGATAGTAAACGGAGAATATTTACTAATAAACAAGAATGAGGTGGACTAGGCATCCAAACGAGAAAGAAAAACAGCCTGACACGTGCCTACAATCATACAAAAACATTTTGTAAGCCTTTGTATTTGTCTGCGGAGTACTTAGAAAAACACCGCAGAGTCCCAGACCTTCAAAAAAAACTCCCAAGAAAACAACCTAGCTCAAAACCCTTCCCAATATAGATGGATGACGAAAACAAAGTGCTTTTGGAATCCTTTGACACAGAGGCCTAAAGAGATGCCAAAAGATGAGTTATGCCCATAAGTACTCTAGACATACGTACTCTCAACATTAAACCTATCACAGCCGGGCAACAAATTATAATGAGTAAATAAATACCCCATCATTTAGCATAATAGTATATTAATGGAAGAGCCTATATAGTTGCACCCATAGAAGAAGATGGAAAGAATTCTGTCTTCCCCCATAGCATTCCTCTGCTCCCCATCCATAAATGGAAAAGTAGTTATCTCTTTATGAGGGTTCCCAAAACAATTACAAGATTATTCCTCAGCATCATAATCTTAACAAAAGGCATCTTTTTCTGCATTTTGAAATATTACGAGATAGAGCAAGAAAGACTGAAAGATCGGTATTATAGCAGAAATGGCATTTGAATAACAAAAACTATTAAAAATATCTAGCAATTCAGAATTGGTATGCAAAGCAATAAATACTAAATGGCACCTTTTTTTAAAAATACCTATCTATCAATACCCTTTTATTTAATTTTCCAATGTCATAAACAAAGTAATTTGGTAATCTACGAACAGTAAAATTGACTATCAAAAGGCAATTGACACAACATAGTTTGCATTTTAGATGTAAATGCGACAATAATTAGGCAACAACAATATACTTTGATTTATCTAGTCATGTGATTTAACTGTTCTCAGACATTCTGAATGAGATATAAAGAAAGCTATCTGGTGCTGTGAAGGACACAACATTTAAGAACCCAAGGATTATTGTCAGGGAGAGACACATGTGAGAGACAAATAAATATTTTTGACACAACTTCCGAATGTATCAATCAATCTAAACCTTCTTTTCTGGATACTTGTTGATGTTACTAGAATAATTTCATAACGATCATTTTAATCAACCACTGAGAATAACAACTGGTTGATTAAAACAAGAAAAAAGGAAATTAAGGGGAAAGAAATCCGTATTTAACAGAAATATGAACAGAAGCAACATAAATATTGCCAACATAATGAGAATAGACAAAAACATAACAAGAAATTACTCCATGCTACATTATAAACAGAATTGGCCCACACAACTTTGGTATTTTCTCTAATACCAACCAGAATGATGTTTTACACATGAAATTGTATCTTTTACGATGACAGTAAACAAGCAGCCTAAAATCAAACCATTATAAAAAAGAAAAGAAAATGAGTGGTATGCCTAAACCTAGAAATATGACTTTCACTTAGATGGATCAAAACTAGAAATATGACTTTCACTTAGATGGATCTAATACAACAGACATGAATAAATAGCAATCACGCTCTTTTCAGCGTATTCATCATAACACATGCATCACTATTTTGTATGTGTGTGTAACTGTGTCTGTGCACTCCAGGTTCCAGAGAATGATTTCTGAAGAAACCATGTAAAAAGTAGAAGCACATATCCATGTTAATGGAGAAAAAAATAACGCAAAGGTTACGGTACCTGTTTACATGATAAAACCTTTCTGTTTGGTTTCACACTATTCTCTTCTTGTTGTGTATCTATTGGAATAAAATCCCAGTAATCATCTGGCAACCTTTTATTCTTCCTTGGCGGCTTTTCATCTATTTCAACTATAATAGCAGTCTTCCTGAACAGATCATTAGATGAAGCTTTAAACCTCATTCTTGGGTACCAATATCCAGGATTTCGCTGTTAATACGAGAAATTAACTTTATAACTCACCAAGGAGTAAAAAGGAATAATCTAATCAGAAGAACCAAAAATACTTACAACACAATATTTGCAACCCTTTGGTTGTTCTTTCCGAGAAGAACCAGCCCGCTGGGACATGCATAACAAGAAAAATCAGAGAAACATAACCTAAAAAGGAATTTATTCACTTTGAAAAGGACTCATGAACTTTTTAGCCAAAATATTCTCTAAAATATATCTTGGACTGGTATGCAGAGCAAAGTTTCTATATTGATCTCATGTAAATTCATGAACAATGACAAGGAAAAAAATATCATCAGCAAACTCAATTTTCTTTCAAGTGTTTTAGGACAAATCATAATGAAAACATTAGGAAAATTACAACAAACTAAAAGGCTATTTGAAACTGACAATCTATATAGATTATGAGTGGATGGGGTGTAGGAGCACTATTCTAAGATTTACTACTTTCACCTAAAAGCTCTCACATGTTGATTAAGAGTGGATGGGGTGTAAGAGCACTATTCCTTTCCAGCTAAGTGAGTTCTGTTAGAAATTTAGCAAATTCCCAGCTTCTATATAATCTTATCACTATTTTTCACCAAACTCTTTGCAGCCAGTTTGTCTTCAAATCGCTGTCCAAGATTCAGGTTCTTGTTCAGACATAAGGATCATCAAGCACACTAAGAACTAGATAAAAGGATTTCAGATTTGGCCAATGATGTCTATGATCAGAAATTTTCTTTTGTTATCTGCAGTAAAATAATTAGAATTTTATTAAATTGACAAGGGGAAACAAACTGCTACAGGAGGTTTAGGTGTGTGTACTCATTTAATTCATGTAATAACGATGCTGATATGGTTACTTATAACCAAAATAAACACTATGATGATGCGTTGGATATTACGTCAGGATAAATTGAGAGAGAAAATGCTATAATATTTTCCTTCCGATTCTCAATCTTATAAAGGAGAAAAAAGATCTAGCAAAATGAAGATGGACGATAACAAGATCCCTACCTTCCTCAATAATACAAAACTTCTAATATCAACTCATAGCATTAGGTACCTAACCTTTTTTTTCCGGAGAGATTTGCATTTAGGACAGATACTATTTAAAAGCTTCACAACATTTGGTAGAAAATATGGATGCAGTATTGTGTATGGAAACTTGATAAGCCCAAAGTGACCTGAAAATTTGATAGAATCAGATTTAGCGCAACACTAGCAGACTGTATAAACAGGCATATATTAGTAAAGATGATATTGTCTAAATTTTGCAACAGACCTTCACAGTATTTCCTATCTTTAGCTCCACATGAGGAGCACTCATTAATTGGATTTGGAAGCCCCAATCTAGGATTGGTGACCTCACTGACCGCACCAATTTCCATTACAGATAACTTTTCCTGTTTAATAAATCAGAATATTAAACTTTGTTATGGCAAATACATCATCACATCGTTCAGAAAAGTAAACAAATAAAGATATGTAATGACATAGTCAAACAGTCTTCTTTCTCCATTTAGCCACTGCTAAATAGCCAAAAGCATATGTAACTTACCAGGAAAACAGAATGTGATACGTTTAAAAAGATCAAAAGATTGAACTCAAAAAACTAATATAAGGGAACAACCAAAAGAAGTAACAGCTGAAAGCACTGCAAAATTACAGAATGAGTGAAATACGAAATCATGAAGCTGCTTCAAAGAATAAACTTCAATAAACTGATACGCAAAGCAATACAATCTGATAGCTCTAAGGAGATGGGGGCAGCAACACTACCTTTTATGGGAAAAAATTAAAAATAAGAAACAGAAAACGAAAGTACATTAATGGAGCAATGTACACAACCTTATTAAAGTGGCATTTACATCTCAAAACTTAAACGTGCATGCATGCATGTCTTTATGGGATTTATGCACAAACATATCAAAATCATTAAAATTACCAAAGATAGGACACCAGGAACGTACTACACAATTGAAAAATAAGCAAATAGCATCTCACTTTCTCTGAGTCTGTTGAAATTCCCAAAGTTATCCCAGTTACAATAGCAGATGGCACTTCCAGCCATTCTTCATAGAATTCGTTGTCCCTGTCCATGCGAGTTGGTGAACTTATATAACGGTTCGAGCAACCTACAAGCACGTCACACTAATATTAGGAAGACTAACCCTAAAAGGCTGTTAGGCACAAAATAAAATGCATAAACATAACAATAAGATTAAATCTAGACATCTTTTGTAAAAGAATCATTCATGAAAAACGCATAATGTGTAATATGATACACAACAGTCCATCTGCCATGGCTAGACTAATAAAGTTCACTGGCATGGAACACCAACACAATTCAACAATGAGAAACAAATGACCTTTTTTTTCCTTGTTCTAATTGAACAAATAACTGCGTAATCAATCTTGGAGGGTTCCAAAAAACCCATAACAACAGAAATACCTTCAGGGTAAATAAAAAATTTTATTGTGAAGTGAGAGTTTGTTAAAGTTAAGAAGACCTGTTTGATACTTGTCTAGGACGTAAGATATGGTTAGCAGCAATATCCTGTTGGCTTCATGAAGTCTCTTGGTATTATATCAAAGCCTTGGCTCGAGTCTCAGACAAAGCCCTTAGAACTTCCTCACCAACTTGCCTGTCAAAAACAAAGTATAAAGAAAGGCTAACAGAGAGAGAGAGAGAGAGAGAGGAAAAATCATAAACCATTGAAAACAGTAGTTGAAAAAGATCTAACACCTTCATAAGTAAAATCATGCTACAAATTTCAACAAATTTAATTGGATTCATCCAATGTAAGTAAAATCATGCTACAACTTTAACAACCAATGTATTTCTTACGTGATTAATTTGGCACCTCACGCACATCTCGAAAATTGCCTCATGGCAGAAAACACTCATCAAGCACACCAGCGGTCTATGGTTTTCTTTAATTATGACCGCACAATATATTAAAACCAAATTACTTAAGAAATTATGAATAACTTCTGAATGAAGAATTTCAAGTAGTGCAATCAAAAGAAAAAGAAAATAAGAATTGAATATGTTATCTGGATTAACACAAAATTACATCACTTCCCATTCCAACGTAGTCGAACCAGAAGAAATAATAAGAAGCACAAATCAAAAAAGTATTAAATGTCAATTTGGTTCCTCAAAAAATTTAAGGGTTTAATTATGTCAACGAGTCTGCTACCACCACAAAAATATATAGCTCAATACATTTATTGTCCTTGTTTTATGGTTACAATGTAAAACTAAGGTCACTTGATTTGCACATGTTGAATAAAACTTCAAATTATCTTTTGTTGTAAAAGAAAAACAATCATCTCCAAAATATTTACCAAACAAGAAAAACAAAAGGCATTTGAGTGTGCATAATAATAGTCAAAACTGAAAAATAATGAATAACACCAAAATTTGTAACACTTAAAAAGTATTCGAGAGATCAAGACAGAACATATTAGCTAAAGCATAGTTCTGGGCAGCTGATTGTTGAACCCCTAAAGTACTTTTTAAAAGTCAGCACCAGCCGGTTACCTAAAGAGAAATCCATGTTACTAAACATGAAAAATCATAAATAAGAAAATTATCATGTTATAAAAAGAGTAGATTACATGAAAATTTCAAAAATTGCCATAAACATGTCCATTACACGCCTAATTGATTCATACGTCACGCGCATAATTAGTAACAAAAATAAATAATGGACGACAATCTGGCCGTACACGTCAACATGCCACATCAAACCTAAAATTTAACAGTGGACAAAATGTCAATTATTAAATGCTTATATAACTGCCACAAATTAAGCATGTAACCGCCAAAATGTTTCAAATAAGTAAATAAAAAAGAGCATTCCGCGCTCATTTAAAAAATCAACCAACTCGAATGGGGACATCATCATTCATCACTGTTTCTCAATTTGAAAATTATTTTCAGTTTCAAACAAGCAAAGCACCAAACCCACCAATCTACCATTAAGTACACTGGCTCCCTCCATAATCAATGTAATTAAACAATCCATATTACCAACAAAACAAGCACCACGTCATAGATTAAAGAAAATTGAGCCCCACCATTGACACTCAATGATAAATCAGTTACAGAGAGACTTCCTCACCTGCAGCAGCTGAATCAATTTAATTTAGCGACACACACAAAATACAAACAAACAGGAACCCATGTCACCAGCAAAATACTAAAACCAATGATCATGATCAGTAAAAAGGACTCAAAATTTCTAAGCACATTGTCCAGAGTTCAAAATTTTAAGCTCCTAACAACCCACAAGAACCCATGACATTCACATTAACTCAAAACCCTTCCTATTTCATAACCAAATCATCCAAATAAAACCATATTTCCATGCAAAGACAACAAAGAACCAACAAAAAAAAAAACAGAATCATGTAGCCAAACAACATACGATCATTCATTCGATATACAAAACATTAACAAATAATTCACATAAAAAATTATTTTAAAAAGCAAAAAAAAAAAAAAAAAAAAGAGGCAAAAACCTTACTCACTGTGCTCAATAGAAGTTGAAGTAATGTACTTCACACTTGAGCCGGAGGCAAACACAGAGAGAAATAAGGGAGAGAGTGGCGACTGTGAAACAGCAAGAAGCGGAGTGAATATAAAGCAGTGAGCAAAAGCGTAAATAAATGAAGAATTGAAG
Organism: Zanthoxylum bungeanum; assembly: GCA_019454045.1. Lineage (NCBI taxonomy): Eukaryota > Viridiplantae > Streptophyta > Magnoliopsida > Sapindales > Rutaceae > Zanthoxylum > Zanthoxylum bungeanum. Next base: position 133,660 of record SKCR01000117.1, read on the forward strand.
GGCAAAAAGCAAAGAACACGCCGCCGGTTACCAAAAGACAAAACGCCGAGTTCAAGGTAGAGTTGTGAGAGACCGATGACTATTTTTTTTAATAAATAAAGGCCTTTTCGACTGTCAGATATATACCCCTCCTTTTTACTTTAATTACGATTCTGACATTCCCTTTTTCCTAAAAATTGACAGAAAGGTAACGTGAAAGGGATTCTCTTATTTTTGAGATTTTTAACTTTAAAAAAAAAATTAAAAATTTGGGAAAAAAAATATATCTTTATCTTTTTCGGGATAAAGCCTGTGGATTTGATTATGACTCTAATGTTACGTTATTGGTCACTTTTTATTATTTTTCTTGTTATTTATAATTTTTTTTTTTAAAAAAAAAAAAAAAAAATTGGAAAAAAAAAATATCTTTATCTTTTTCGGGATAAAGCCTGTGGATTTGATTATGACTCTAATGTTACGTTATTGGTCACTTTTTATTATTTTTCTTGTTATTTATAATTTTTTTTAAAAAAAAAAAACATTATGACTGGATGAGTGAAATGAAATTATGAGTTTTTTTATGAAGTAATTATTTTATTTTTTTGGGAGGAATTTATACTGTTATTAGCTATGATATTTTAATGAAGAGAAATGATATATGGGTTAAATAGTGATTAAAAAATAATTTTACATATAGTATTAGTTTTAGTCACTATTTCATCACCTTTTAGTTCGTTTACCATTTTCCTTTGACTAATATTATCTCTTATTCAATAAAAATATAAAAAAAAATAAATGATTTGGAAATGAAAATTAATAAACATACATAATAGTATATATCAAATTACACATAATTAGAATAAAGAAAAATAATTTTTTTGTCATGTAATTATATATTTGTTGTCTTATAGCCAATAATTTTTTTATATTTTATTGTTTAGGTATAATTTAGTGTGTAATTTCAAGTGTGCATATCATTATTGTTTAGAAATCATTAATGATATTGAATTCCCTTGTGCGTCGAAGGGTCTAATATAGTATTATGAAAAATATGGATGGTTTTATTGTTGGCATTGCATTTGAAATACTTTGGCCATGTTGGTAACTCGGGATGGGTGTGCTTTTTTGCTAATTTAAATTCTCTTTTTTCATTCACATTCTTTTCCTATCAAAAAGTTTAGTAATACTCTAACACCCACTAATTCATAGTATCTTACTTTAATGTAATTCAAAATATTTAACGGGCAATCAATATTACACGATCAAGTGTGTATAACTACTTGATGAGACTTTTTTTATGTCTCTAAAAGTTTGAATTCAATTAAACTTATAGGCGTTGAATTTCGCATTCGGCCTAAGAAGAGGGCATTAGCAACCCTGCAAAACAAAGACAAAGTGGGTGTGGAATAATTACTCACCAATGTGTTGAATGTCGTAGGTACTCCGACGCTAAAATCAGTGATGTAGGCGAGCGGAATGAAATGGAAGAGCAAGGAAAATGGTTACCTTGTTCTTCGGGGATTGTCGTGAGGGCGGCAGACTAATGTTTTATGGAATAGTGTATACTTTGAGAATTCGAGTGTGAGATCCAAAACTTGAATGAATCAATCCATTTGATTCCCTCTCCCTTTATATGATGTGAAGTAGTCTTTTAGTCAGTTTGTGATTCCTTAAAAGTGTCATATTTCAATCTTATTTAGGAAATGGTAGTGGAGTATGGACTGATTAGGAGTGCATGGATTTCCGGGATTAGGTATAATTCATACCGAACATGGATTGCACTACTGTGTTTATAGGTAATCGATCTTATCCTAAATACTCAATTCCCTTATTTAAGAAGAACTAGTCGTGTGTAGACTAGCAGATGATGTCTACTGGGATATCACATGATATGGAGCAATATCGGTTGGGATATTATTCAAATAATGTCGGTTGTGAAATTAAATAGCATGATTAAAGTCTGATAGAGACCTTTTGAGTCGCATAGGCTCTTGGAAGCCTTTAGGCCGTATGAGCCTCTCCATTTTCGGGGTATAGCCTCATGAGCCTTGTGTGTAGGCTCATGGTTGTTGATAGTCTTGTGTTAGTGTAAAATTTAACCCAATAGATCTGATGTCGTATAGGATCAATGTTGACTGAAATGTCCATATCGAGTGCGGCTCTAGCGGTTGGAACCCATAATGATTAAGCCTTGTTGGTAGCCCATAAAGCCACTAGGGCCAGATGAATGCTAGAAGACATGATCTTATGCGAGTTTGTAGCGTGGACCTAAGTGTCGCGTTGAGACACAATGATGTTTGGGTTCTTAGCCCAAATTTAGCTCGTATAAAACTCAAAATTAATATATTAGAATAAATTTACAGGTCTTCTATATGAGCTCTTTATGACATTTTGCCAATTCTGACATTTTAATTTTGAAGAAAATAATTGAAGCGGATCTTAGTTGATCCATGTTGTATGTGATATGGCAGTTTTGCCTAATAATATATAGTACAACGAGAAGTTTCACCTGAAGAGTTTCGCACATACGATAAAATCTATTTATTTTTTTAACATATAATATAATAAATAATGAATTGGATAATTACAAATTATCTCTAAATTATGCAGAGAAATCACAATAATAAATCCTATTCAAATTTAAAATAATGTAAGAGCAATTAAAGCGAGTTAAAAAGAGTAAAAAGTTGATCCTAACAGAGTAACAGATGCAAATGTAATTTTTTCATTCATTTATTTTACAAGCCCTTGAACATGTGTTCTCATATGTTGATGGTGGTTTTTTACATTGAGAAAATCCAAATATCGAGGAAGGGTAGAACGAGGTTTACATTTGGCCAAAATGGGATGATGAGGGTCCAAGAACATAGAGATACTGAAGTTAAATAGAGGGCCCGACCCCCTATGCGGAGGAGTTCTCCCGATGACATAACTTGTTGGTGACGAAGCAAGTAGGGCACCGACCCGACCTAAATATGAAGTGTCAATTTTGACAGCATTTGAATGTTCGAGGAAGTCGACTCGATGTGGTCTATGCTATTGACCCGACCCGGTTGAAGAAGTTGGAGGAATTATGACCAAACATCATTCACCTCGGTGTGCCGACTCGAGGAACGAAGCTGAGACCACTTGATATTTTATACTTGAAAGCATATGATGTATGCCCATACTTGGAATTTCAAGTTTCAATGAGGCTGATGTGACAGGAGTAAGTCAACTACTCTCATCGGGAAAAGATTCTACCAGACGAAATAATATCATAGTGGTTGAACCATAAGTTGTCATGTCAACAAAGTGTGCAGCAGTGGATAAAAGACCGAAGTGATGAGTTTCTGCTGACAGTGGTAGTTGAATCAATTGTCAGTATGACTGTTTATTGAGTAGTTGGGGAAAATGTGCATGAGGCAAGGATGGTCTGACGGTGACAACTGACGTCATGAGTTGGTAGAATAGTGAATTTGGAAGCCTATATAAAGGGGTTGAAGCCACAGATTCAATAATTAGCATTTTTTGCATCTCACTACTTGTAAAAGAGTAAATAGCTTATAAACTAAGGATATATAGAGAAAATTTGTCGGTTCACGATCACTTGAGAGAATTGTATCGGGCTGATCATAAGACCCGAGGTGTTCAATTTGTAATCTTGTTCTTTCCCACTTGTAGCTCGAGTCAGTCTTGACCTTGAGTAGGTAATAAGGAAAATCACATTTTTTACTCACGTTGACGTATGTTGGAACCATTATCCATCAAACCACGTAAATCAATGGCTCTGTGAGTTTATTGTCTGCTTGCTAAGTTTATTTTTGGTTCTCTACTCACCAACAAATTCATTGTATGGGAGGTCTGTTCGAGGGGTTGATTTCCCAAAATGCTATTTGAACAAAAAATAGTCGTCAACATTATGTAAAGAGAATATGAAAATATCAAGAAACCTATTTAGATTATGTGCGAATAAATTTTTAAGATCTCATTAAATTGTACACTTGCATGTTTTTATATTCTCTTTGTATGGAATCATGTTCAAGGATTTGTAAAATAATTTAATAGTCATACAAAAAAAAAAACCTTTTTATATATGTAATTTGTTATCATCAAAATTAATATGAATGTGATTCTTTATGTCAGTAGTTTAACAATGGTTATGGGCTGTATGGCAAAGCCAATATAATATGGTGTTTTGCATATACGCAAGTATGGTTAAGTGGCTCCTGATGGGTATGGCTTGGTGGCAAATGGCTTAAAACTTGGTTATCAGGTACTGATTTCGAGTCCAGAGGTGCACTTCTTTGTAAGAGCATGTGGCAACGAGGGTTTTACCACTCTGTGGTGCTTCTAGTGTTAGTTGTCATAGGAACAATCACCAGCGGCATTGTACATAAAATGATGCAGATTTGGCGGGATTAAGGGTTGTGGTCTAGGACTCGAATGGTGAGATTATACTATAAATAACAATGAATGTGTTGATTATGTTAAGGTCGTGGCAATTTAATTTTATGTTATTTATCGCTTCTTATGCTAACTTAATGATGGAAACTAGCTTGTTAAATGTAGTGTGTCTGGTTACCGTTTAGTGTGGAAGTCATAAATATTTTTATTGGGTGGTCATCGTATCCAACAATATATAATAAATTGTTTGTTTTGAGCTTTATCCACATGTTATTCACTTTCATGGTTTTATTCTTGATATATGTTCTTATTAGTATTAGAGTATGAGTATGCAGTGGAGATATTATCTTTTTGGCATATAAGAGTGACTCAATTCTAATGTCATATCTCATAAGGTTTTCTTTATACCAAAGGAAAATAGTCGATGACTATAGCAAAACCTTGAATGAGTCAGAGATCTTCTAATTAGGATAACATCTTCGATGTGAGAGGTATTTTAAGTGAGTTTGGGTCTATATTAATGACACAACCATGAAGGTGAAATATGTGGGTGTGAAACCTAAACAGATAATATATTGTTGTTGTGCAAGTCATTTTAATACAAGAGTTGTAATATATCAAAACATTGTAGTAGAACCAATATTTTAAAACTCGGACTGATATCGACCCATAATGGAGAAATGGTCAAGGGTCAGAGGCCGGACTGGGGTTCAACCTGTTAGGATTATACGCAGCAAGGGCACGGTTCGGGCGAAATAGTAAATTTAAATTTTTTCAAATTTATTGAATAAATTATCTGATATTTGATATCTATAATTTATTCATATTTCACTTAAACATATCATTCGATATCAAATAAAGACTTAATTAATAATAAAAATATTACAAAATTTTTACAAAAATGATTTTATGTAAAATAACTTAAAAATATATTTTCAGCTAAACCGACCACATGAGGCTGCCCATGGCAGCCCCTATAGTATTTGTGTAGTTCATGGGTTGCCCAAACAGTATGAATTTTAGTAGCTCAATAACAATAAATAAATTTTCAAAACTTAAAAATATTAAAAATTACCTCATGAATCTTCAAAAAGATTTATTATTAATTCATGTCTTTCCTTTTATCTCTCAAATCATAATTATGAAGCTCTCTCAAATGGAGTATTCTGCCATCACAAGACTATGAAGAATGAGAATAATTTAACTTTATATTTTTGTAGTGGCATTAGGTGGGGGTGTTTTGGTCATTCACAAAATTAATTTTAATTAGTTAAAATATTTGGTAAATGACAATGACACATGACATTTCATTTAACATATATTACATTAATATATACATTAAATAATTAAAATCACTTTACAAATGTAGGCTAAATAATAAAAGTAATAGGTTACACTAATAATGAGTATTATTATTTACTTTACATGTGTCAACAAATAATTTGTCAACTAATGTGTATTTATTCTAATTATGTATCAAATACAAATACATATTAGAATGACCACAATTACTATGACATGTGTAAATTTGTTTACCAATTAAACGATTTGAATTAACTAATTTAATCCGATAAAATATTATGAATAATCGATATTATTCATAACGTATTGCCAAAGTGCTCAACGAGTACAGTTCATATTATGAGACTCTCTAAGTTCAGGTACATCCATCACAAAAATCAATTTCGTATCTGTAATTCACTTACTCGTAAATTATGACGATTACATATTATCTTGCTAAACTATGCAAGTCGAGCTCATCGCATACGTATAATCTCTCAATCATAAGCTATAAATATTATACCGGGGATATATATGAGAATGTCAAATCCCTAAGGTGTAATATAGTCAGCTTATAAATTTGTGATCTATAAATAACACTCGAAACTCACTTCCGCAGTGTACCACGACCATGAATTTACTAGATTGCAAACATGTGAATGATACATATGCCTTGTATACAGGACTGACAGATCATATCTGATACAAGCCGGATATTATGAGCATCAGTCCAAACTCAACGAACAAGCGGAGGTCTGACCTAAATACGTCGATGACTTGACTGCCATCAAAGTGCGAAGGATAACTCATATATCCACCATGATATCTCAAGTTTAAGGACCATTATACTACTCGACTCGAGAATATTCATATTGATGTTGGTGTACCATCTATTAGGAAATATTTGACGAGTCGTTCAGTGTTTATCGATAAACACCTACATGTATAGACCCGGCCGACGGATCGGTTCCGGTTCGGAACCGAACCGAACCGGCCAGTTTCCGGTTCCACAATTGTGGAACCGGAACCTTGAACCAAACCGGAACCGACCGGTTCGGTTCCAAACTTTTTTTTTTAAATTTTGAAAATTAATTAAAATAAATGAGATTAATTTTATAAATAAAAAAATTTATTACATTGAAGAGCTTGAACTTAAATTTTTAAAAATTTAAGTTGCCTACGTATCCTCCAAGGGTGAGAGGAATCAAAACTCACGTAGTTCCATTACAATTTTAAGACATATCCATTTTGTAAATTACAATTTTACAATTATCAATCATCATTATCAGTTGATCATTCGGCTCCAGTTCCGTTTGCACTTGTTGTTGCACTTGTAGAAGTATTATCGAACAGATCTTCAAAATCATCGGGGGCATCTTCTTGTTGTCTCATATCAGCTCGAGTCCAATCATCCACACAAGTTGTTGCTTTCAGAGTGCTTGGATGTAATGAAAATCGCCTAGTTTCCAATATATTACCTCACAAGCTGAAGGCTTGCTCAACTACAACGGTGAAAATATGTGCTGTCAATATCTCTTTAACAATAATTGATAAAACATGATATATATTTTGATGCCAGTTTCACCATTCAAGAATTTTAAAATTTTTACTGCATAAACTTTCATTAGAAAACTCAAAATTTGTAGATAAATAATTATCTAATTCAGGGTTATTAGTTGTCGTATCCCTAATTTTTTTATTTCGTTGCAATAACCAACGATCCCATGCGCTAAGTCTTGTTTGAATTACTGGTTCGCTACTACTAGATTCACCTAATGTTCCTAAGTTATATCTTACAATATAATCATTAAATAAAACAATTAAATCATTTCTTAATTTCGTCATTATGCTTGTAATATCAATTTCATCTAATATTCCTAAATAACCATAGTAAGCTTGTAAACCACCATTCAAACCTTATAATTTAAATCTAGGATAAAAAACAGCAGCAATAAGATAAAGTAAATGGATTTCCCTAAAATAATTCAACTATTTTACCTTCGTAACAGTAATGGCTTCCAACAAAACAATATCATTAGAATCGCTACTGTCAACATGCTCATCGAGAGTGCCAACAATATTCAAACTCTCAATAAGAGATAAATGTATTGTAAGATAATAAACACCGCTAAAAACTAAAGTAGCATCATTAAAAACTCTTAAAATATCTAAAAAAATTTCACAAATATCCCATTGACTAGGATAAAGTGTGATATTTTGAACATGTTGAGAAAAAAAAACTACATAATGCATATTTGTATTGAAATGCTTGACATAAAAGAAAATAAGTTGAATTCCAACGTGTTGGAACATCTCTTGAAAATTTAATCGGTTTAATACCATTTATTTTACAAAACTTGGTCCATTCTCTCATAACTTGAGAATATGACCAAATACAGTTAAATGTCGTTTTAATTGGATCAAGGAAAGGTGATAATAATTTTAGACCGTCTTGCACACATATGTTAAAGACATGACATGTACAACGAATATGAAAAAATCGACCCCCTAAATTTGGTTCACATAAGGATTTTAAATCACTGATGGATGCAGTATTTGCAGATGCATTATCAAATCCAATTGTTAAATTTTTTTCTACTAAACCATATTCATCAAAAATTACCTTCATCATTCTATAAATATTATGTGCAGTATGTTGATCATCAAAAACTCTAAATGCAATAAGTCGTTTTTGCATGGTAAATGATGCATCAATCCAATGACAAGTCACACTCATGTATGAGTGTGTTTGCCAATTGTCACTCCAAATATCAGAACATATAGAAATACGACCTTTCATCTCTTTAAATATTTCATTTAAAATAATTTTACAATCTGTATATAATTTGAAAATATGACGTTTTGTTGTGTTTCGAGTCATTCTACATGCAGAAGGGTTTAAAGCATTATGCATGTAATTAGTAAAATGAAGTTTTTCACCAAAGCTTAAAGAAAGATGTGTCATACAAGTTAATTTCGCAAATTCTTCTCCATTTTTTGCATCAGAATATTTAAATAAATCTACACTACTCGTACCTATACTAGATGATGCGTACCTGGCCATTTGAGTTTGCGTCGTATCAATTCCAAGTTCAACCAGATGATGTCTTTCCAAGTGCTTGATCATATTGCCGTATCCATCAGAAAATTTATAGGTAACCCCACAATAGTTGCAAATTGCTCGTTGTGTATTATCTTCTAGGCGTTCCAAATGAAAATGAATTTTGAAAACATCCGAGGAACGAGCCTTAACTTCTCTTCTCCGTGATTCTGCACCGACATTAGGGCCGCTCTCTTGGGTTGACATATTTGACATTATGTTCTCAGATGAGCTTGCCATTTTTCGTTTGAGAAATTATGAAGAAAATTAAGAAAATTGAAAACTAATTGAATTGAGATTGAGAATAAGATTATAAGAGAATTGTATTGAAGTGAGATTGAGAATAAGAGAATTATAGAAAATTAGAGAGTTGAGAATTTGGTGTGTTGAAATAATGAAAAATGAATCATATTTATAGAGCTTTAGAATTTTTTGGATACAAAAATGCCCCTAAATATAACCGTTTTATTACCGTTATTAGAGATATATTAGTAATTTATATTTTAATTTATAATTTATTTATAATTTATTTTTTCTTATTTGGGCAGGGAGCCCCCCCCCCCCCCCCCAAACGGCTAGTTGGGGAAGGGTTCCTGTTGGAACCCTACGGTTCCAACAGGAACCGTTGAACCGGTGGAACCGTACGGTAGAAGTTGGGGTCGAACCCCAACCGAACCGGTTGGAACCGGAACCGTGGCCAGATCTATACATGTCTATACGAGTCTCTGAAGACTCATGAGTCACTGAGATAAACCATCAGACTAAGTCTCGATATACGACATGTACTGATCTCGGTGGATTCTACTAACTGAACCATGTCAATAAATCTTGACCATGAACTTTATTTGAGAATATATAATTTATAGTGATACTTTCCAGTGTCAATTACAACAAATATTGTAACTGCGCATTGCGTTATAAATCATCAGGTATTTGTCTAATATATACATATTACTAAACCGGATTTAGTTTCAATCAATCAAATAAGATTGATTTTATATATATATATATATATATATATATATGGTAATAAGTGCTACTATAAATACGTAATATTATGGAAAAATGAACTGTTTGTATTTATAAACCTGAAATAAATACGATCTGGATTAGTGCTCCGAGCACCAACCTTAACACAAATGAGGGTCAATCCAGGGTTACGAATTAACTATATATAATAATAATAATAATAATAATAATAATAATAATAATAATAATAATAATAAACATATTGCCCAAAAAATTCGTTGAACCCGAACATATGAAAAAACACATAATTAACTATAATATAGGTGTTATTTATATAATTTAAGAATTAGAGTTATAATTCAAATATTTCAAATGATGTGATTGAACTTTGAAGTAAATAATATGGGGTCTCAATTATTAGCACTAACTTAAAAAGGCATTGAAAATTGTGATAATAATTTTCATTGTTTTGTCTATCTTGACACAATTAAACATATTTTCTAATATTAGACATGAAAAAGTAACATTTTATTTAGCAAATGTTAAAAAATATAAGAAGTTATTACATATATATAGATAACGAATAATTCATCACTTGGTAAGTAATAATTACATCATTAATCTCATACAATATTCCTAAAAAAATTTGATGTCAAAATTGTCTATAGCCAACTAAGAAATAAGATTCTGCCATATTTTTCTCTGATCTTTCCATCTGAAACAAAAGTCATTTAAAAAAAAATAAAATCGAAACAACAGGCAGAATGGCAGGTTTGTAATTAATTAGACTAAAGGAGGCCATTTTTTCACTTGCTGCAGAGGAAGCTAAAACAGCAGTCAAAGGGCAAACCTGGAAAAGCAGATAGAAAAAACATCGGGGTTAGTGCTGAGTCTGCAGCCACATACATACAGTGATTGGTTGATTCATGCAGTTTTCGTACAATTACTTACATGATACATTTTCCGTGGCATTTTTTTCCCCTCGACGCTAAATTATTTTATGAAATAAATAAAGTTGGTTGAATTAAATAAAAAATTTAATTATATAAAACAAGAAATGGTAATTGGGCTTTTATACTATATAAAGTAAATTAATTGTGTAAGTAAAGGTATTTTTGGAAGTAAAATTTTAAATGAATTGTTAAATAATCAAATTTTAAGTTAAAAACGTCTGCTTAATTATATTCAGTGATTTTTACATTAAATTCAAAAATAAATTAGACTTTTATATTATATATTTATTTATATTGAATTGAAAGTTTACTTATAATCTTTATAGAGGTTAGTGCTGAAAAAAAATCTATAAAATTGAGAATTACGAGTTAGTGGAAGTCTGAATATAAACATTAATAACATAAATAAATGCAACACCTACTCTTACTTATAATTATTTATGGGAACTCAAACTCATTGAATGATTGCCTTTAATAATATTAACTTGTTTGGTATGATTTTCAATAAAAATAAAATAAATTTTTTTGGTATTAAAAGTTATTTTCATTTGTCGAGTTGTAATTTAACTAAAACTTAGGTCGGAATAAACTCAAATTTTGAGTTTTTGAGATTTTTTTTTAAAAATAAATATTTAAAACATTCTTATTAAATGAGATGTTTTCAAAATAAAATTACTAGCTCATAACACGGTACCGACCGGCAAATAAGGTCATATTGAGTATATTATATAAACAAAAATGATAAAATTACTCACACCACTGTGATAAAATTCGGGAAAATATGAGTAAGTATGTCATTATCCTTATATAAAAGGGCCATTGAGATCTTTAAAAAAATGTCGACGTGGCAAGCAAACATTGGAAGTAGTGATAATCACGGAAAAAATGCCATATTTGGTGTGGGGAAGTGTTTCAACTTTTCAATGTTTTTTGGGTTCTAATATTGAAAAGATTGGAATTTGGAGCAGATTCTCTTATAATTATTGGTGCTTTTTCTTATTGAAAAAGATATTTAACCTGCGGTGAGATTTTTTTAGTTTATCAACTTATTATTATTTCTCAATATAATTTCATTAATTTAATTATTGCAATTATATATAACTAATTTTTTCATTAATTTATATTATGTATTTTAATAAATTTTCAGATTGAATAAGAATAACTGCCCCTCTCGCCATTCAATGACTCAACTACTTCTGTTATTGTAATATCCTTCATCATTTGAGAGGAGCGGTAATGATGATGTCTTTATAAGTGTCGAACTCTTTTAACAAATTATAAGTCTTTTTGGATGGTTTTGAACCTATGTTAATAACAAAACTATTAGGGAGCCCTACCATGTGGGATCAGGGTTCCATAGACCATTATAGCGAACAATATCTTATTAATTAACGTGATTGTCACATTTATGAACATATTTCCATTATAAACGCACAATTATATATGTTGATGATGTTTTTTAAGCACTATGATATTTAAGCAGTACGGCAGGGGTAAAAGGGTAACTTCATTCTTGATCGAAACCACTAATGCTGACCCGACCATTCGATGTTGCATACGCCAACGGTAAAGACCGACCAGATAGCGAGATATGCTCCAGATAGTTATCATATTCTTATGGGATAAAGAGATAAGTTATCATATTCTTATGGGATAAAGAGATAAGTTATCATATTCTTATGAGATAAAGAGATAAGTTATCATATTCTTATGGGGTAAGGAGATAAGTTATCATATTCTTATGGGGTAAGGAGATGAGTTATTATACTTTCATGGGGAAAGGTTGATGAGTCAGTATCTTAATAGGATATGAGAAGTGAATGTAGTTTTCAACTATGAATCCTTATGGGAAAATGAATATGATTTTTTAACTATTATAAATAGAAGGGGAAAGTGTAAGTAAGAGGCATCAATATCAGTATGAATATCATTACCATGAAACTTGTAAACACAAGAGATATAAGAGAAGCATATCTCAGTAATAAAAAGATCGTCCGTTCTGTGCCCGTGGACGTAGGCTGGATCTGATCCACCGAACCACGTTAAATCTCCTTGTCGATTGGCGTATTTATCTGTCTTTTGCTAAGTTTGCTTTTGGTTCCCTCATAACCAAACAAATTCACTATTGAGGGAGGATTGTCTCGGGAGTAATATTCTCATATTGCACTGAGATCGAAATCAGCCGTCAACAGTTGGCGCCGTCTGTGGGGAGCTCCAACAAAAAGTAGCTTGCGTGGTAAGACGATGGCAGAAGATGGAAATCACCGATCGTCAGGGAGTTCAACAATAGATTGGATGAAGAAGGTGGAGGAAAATATGAGGAAAGATATGGAGGAAAATCAAATCCTTCTAAAATCAATGATGGACAATCTAGAGAGGATGGAAGAGACGAAGAATGAGGGGCTTGAAGCTGGAGCCAGTCGGAGAAGAGACGAAAAAGCGGAAGGCAACGGATCCCAAAAATGTGAGTAAGACCTATTCTGTTTTAGGCTGACATTTGATTATGCTTGTTTGTTATGGCCCACACAATGGTTTTGATATTTGTTTTACGGCTCAGGTCTGCTCTTGTACCGCCGAGACCGATGTTTCTTTCCGGCTCGGGTCTGCTCTTGTACCGCCGAGACCGATGTTTGTTTCGGCTCGGGGGTGAATTTCGTTCCGCCAAGGCCACATGGTTATTCAGCTCGGGGCTGGATTTCGTTCCGTCGAGGCCTTATGGTTTATTCAGCTCGGGGTCGGGTTACGTCCCACCGAGTCGGCTTCTTTGGACTGGGGATGTAATATTCCCCCAGAGCCAAGTCTTTCTTCAGCTTGGGGTCGGGATACGTCACACCGAGAGACTTATCATCGGCATGTGATCGGAGCATCTCCCCCATGGTCGGCCCTCTATTGGTCTGGGGAGGGGATATTCCCCCAGAGCCATATGTTCTTCTCAGCTCGGGATCGGGTTACGTCCCACCGAGTCGATCGTCATCAGCATAAGGGCGAAGATTTTTTCCCCACGGGTATATATCGGGATCCTAATTGACTGAGCACATGAAGGTGGCAGGAATGACCAGATTTGCAGCCAAGACATTTTTTCTCTGCGGTTCCTGGAGTGACCACCGACGGATTCATCGGCACACCATCTTTTTTTATAGTTCCCGGCATCAACTCGCAAACTCGTTGTTACCGAGAACTAAGGATAGATGTTGATGGTGTTTTTTAAGCACTATGATATTTAAGCAGTGCGGCATGGGTAAAAGGGTAACTCCCTTCTTGATCGAAACCACTAATGCCGACCCGACCATTCGATATTGCATACGCCAACGGTAAAGACCGACCAGATAGCGAGATATGCTCCATATGATAAGTTATCATATTCTTATGGGATAAAGAGATAAGTTATCTTATTCTTATGTGGTAAGAAGATAAGTTATCATATTCTTATGGGGTAAAGATATAAGTTATCATACTTTCATTGAGAAAAGTTGATGAGTCAGTATCCTAATAGGATATGGGAAGTGAAGGTAGTTTTCAACTATGAATCCTTATGGGAAAAGAAATCTGATTTCTTCACTATTATAAGTAGAAGAGGAAAGTGTAAGTAAGAGGTATCAATATCAGTATGAATGTCATTACCATGAGACTTGTAAACACAAGAGATATCAGAGAAGCATATCTCAGTAATAAAAAGATCGTCCGTTCTGTGCCCGTGGACGTAGGCTGGATCTGATCCGCCGAACCACGTTAAATCTCTTTGTCGATTGGCGTATTTATCTGTCTTTTGCTAAGTTTGCTTTTGGTTCCCTCATAACCAAACAAATTCACTATTGAGGGAGGATTGTCTCGGGAGTAATATTTTCATATTGTCCTGAGACCGAAATCAGCCGTCAACAATATATCACACATGCCACATAGTTTAACATATGGATTTTCATCACTTATTACAACTATTGATCTCCTCCTTAACAATCCATTTATCTTCCATAATTTCCCAAAATTTATTACCCATGATCTATCCATTTATTTTCCACGTTTTTTTTAGAACACATTTATTTGTTTTTAATATACTTCAGATTGAATAAAAGTACATTTCATATACTTTCTTTCTGATTTTTTTTTTTTTTAAATTGTTGTGTTATTTATCTGTTTTTATTATTTAACATAAAGCGAAATATATACAACTGCAAATATTGTGTCATCTCTTAATTTTTATAATCATCATGAGGCGGGATGATAGAAGTGAGTGATTACAATACAGAAATTATATTAGAAATTGGTTTTGATTTATTACTATTGGTTTACATTTACAAGTCTTAACACCACCACCTCTGTCGCTTATCTTCGTCACCATCAACTTGGTGTTAGCGGCGGTGATCGTAATGATGGACTTGGTAGTGATGATGATAATGAATAATGATGGTTAAAATATATTTAAATTTAAGTAGTGTGGTGATGGTGATGACTGGTGAGAGATAAAAGGAATATATATATATATAATATTTTAAAAATAAAAGTAGTTTTGGGGGATTACCGATCACCCCTCCTTGCCATTGTGTAAGGGGAAAAAAAAAGGGGGGTGTAATCAAAATATTAGTGCGGTGCTTTTAGAAACAAGTTCTCTAACACAAGAAGGCGAAAGCCCAGAACTAAAAGCCGTCACTGCATCGATCCATAGATCATGTGCGAGTTTGCAGTGACATTTATGCAAAAAATAGAAATAAAAAAAATGTTAAGAAGTAAAAATTAAATAAAGATATATATTTAATTGATTCAATTGGAAGCTTCAATAACACTAATGCTTATCCGTTTGGTTACACGTCAAACATCCAGTTGGATCTTTAAAAGAAACACACACATTTACCCAGCAGAGCAATCCAATATAAAGTATCAAAAAATGCAAAAAAATAAATAAAAATAAATCATTTTTGTGTCATTGTCACCAGGCCCGCCGCCCGCATGTTCCCGAATTTTTTTTATTATAACTCCAAATGATTTAATGATCAAAAATATCATTTTTAATATAATATTATATATAATCAAAGAAATTAAAATATAAAAATCAGGACCTGCTTGACACCTCAAATACTGACATAATATAATTTAGATAAAGTTATCATTGACTATGTGATTACAGTATCTTACGATATGACAATTATTATATGATTAAATTTGATCAAATTTTATTAACTTTCTGACTATCCAACGGTTACTATATTGTCTAGTAAGATACCTTTAAATAAGAATTAATTACAGTTAGGTCGAGATTTTAAAGAAACATGGGTTAACAAAATAATTACTAATTAGTAAAATACAATATAATATAAGAGGCAGTGGTATTATACCAATCATGTGAAACATAAAAAAGGATGCAATATAGACGTTTCATTTGTTTCTCTCACTCGGAGCATCAACTTCACCTTTCGTCTTTTTGCTAGAAATGGACACATTTCCATCATCTACTCCATAAGTTTCCTTTCATCTTTCACATGATCTTATCAATGACAATTGAGATTTTAAAAAAATAATAATTAGGTATTTTAAATTATAATTAAAAAAAATACATATTAGACCAAGAAAATATCAATCTATCCATCATAAAATTTTCAATATCAATCTCATATTGTTCGTTACATTTTTCAAATTAGTATTACATATCCCATTAAACTATAAAAAAAAAATCGAACAATATAACGAGTCTATTATCCTATATGAGAAGAATTTAAGTGCGCCGGATCAATAATATTATGTCATTTAGCACATTAAATGGGTCCATGTAGGTCCTATACTAATTTATAAAAATTTAAACTAAATTTATAAGACCTCTGACATTTATTGATAGAGTAGGATTGATAAATTGAACTCGTGCACCAGACGCACCTAAACCTTTCCCAAATGAATGTGTTATCTTGCAGAAACACTTTCCAATTAATTGATTTGACCTAGTGGCATTGACATTGTCTTGGTCGCATAAGTAGAACATAAAAGTCAAAGGGAGAAATTGTTAATTCTTTTATTCAATATTAAAAGTCAAATAATTTATATTTATTTATTTATGTGAATCTGATTTACGCGGCATTACAAAAGAGTATAACCCAACTCTGTCACAAAATGTAACATGCGTTACCTGTGTCGATCAATTGCATCTATTAATTGAAAAATTGCATTAAGAGAAGATGCCACGTATTGATATAATTACAGCTAATCAAAACAACAATAAGACAAGATGCACTCATAACAACCCACGTGGCTTCATCAGTTAATCAATCCGGACCCACCATCACCAGATTTGAAGAGAGAGATTTATGGGGACATAATCATAGCCATCCAACCATCGGTTCTCTTTTGGGTCCCACCTACCAGTATCACCTGATAGCTACCCTAACCCTCCCCCTCCCCCTCCACTAAAACATTTATGAAAAATTAATTTAAAATATGATAGATAAACTGATCGTGCTTTGGAAATCCTTCCGTAATTTTAAATTTATTTATTTATATTTGTAGTTAATAAAACATAATAAAAATTTTAATTTTAATTTAAAATTTATGAAATTAGATTTTATTTTTTAATTTTTAAATATCAATAAATAACTCTTAAATTAGAAGATGATTTTTTAAAATGCGATATATTTATCTACCTATTAAAAAACCAAAGTACGGAAATAAAATAATAAAAGAACCTTCCTTAAATTAAAATGCAAAAATATATACTGTTGGCAACTCATATATGATAATTATTGCAAATGGCCATGTGAGGGTAATTTGGGAATTAAGGGTTTCAAAAATTTTGGGCCCAGATTGCCTAATTGACCGTAGTGGACACGTGTCGTGTGAGCTGCTAGTGGTGAAGGCATAATTTTGCTTTGCACATTATTTAGTGCTTTAGTATTTATCAAGAATAAAATAATATGAATAGTTATGATATTAATATTATAATTTTAAAAAACTGGTTCTTTCGGTTAACGGTAATAAGTAGTGTGTTTTTGAACCAGAGGAGAAAATGTGACTAGTTTTAGACCCGTGGTGATGAAGTTGGTCTTCTTCAATGGCTCATTGAACAGGTCAGTTTCTCTCTTTTCTCTCCATGGAACTTAAAAATTTGTGCTTTTTTGATGTGTTTTATGCTTATAAAGATTTGAACTTCGTATTTGTTTTGGTATGCATTTGATGTTGGCTATGGCAAATGTTTAAGGCTGTTTCTGTGTTTTCTGTATGGTGTTTTTCATTACTGGGAAAAGAGTGGGTAGTTTTGTTTTGATGAACGTTTTGAACTTTGAGTTTTAGTTTGAGAATTCTCTTGTGGGTCAGTTTGAGTTTTTGTTTTGGAGATTTTGCTCTTTGTGTTTTTATCACTTTCTGTTTTGGATCTGTGGAAAAAAGCTCTAAAAAAGATGGGCTGCTTCTTTTATTTTATGTTTCTTGTACTCATAAAGGAAGTTCTAACTATAATGGAAAAGTAAATCATGGGAGAAAAGCATTGTGGGGTTTTAGCAAGTTATCTGAAATTTGAAAGTTTTAATTTGTGCTCTAGGTGGTAGATGTGAGAACATTGAAGAATCCCTGCTTTGTTGTCTTGGAAATTGGAAGGTCCATCTTTTGTCGTCAATATTGTTAATGATATGAGTTTATTAGTGGTGATGGGAGAAGCTCCTTTTGGATATTGATTCAGCGAATATTTTCCTATTGAAAGATGGTGATTAGATAGTATTGAGACTTGAAAGCTAGGTGTTGATTGTTGGCTTCTTATAATTATAGCTGTGCATAATTGGTATGGACACAAACAATAGTGAAGATAGTAGCCAGCTTTCAACCCAATTCTCCAACTGTTATAAAGTCTCGAGCCTTACGGAAACCATTTTGGATGCAACTCAGATCTCAAATTTGAGTGATCAATATATTATCGGAAAGCAATTAGGATGGGGGCAATTCGGTGTCATTAGGGAATGTTCAGATAAGTTTACTGGTGAGGTTTTGGCTTGTAAGTCTATTGCTAAAGATAGGTTGGTCACGGCAGAAGACGTTCGTAGCATCAAGCTGGAGATTGAAATAATGACTAAGTTATCAGGGCACCCTAATGTTGTGGACCTCAAAGCAGTTTATGAGGAGGAGGGTTATGTACATCTGCTGATGGAATTATGTGCAGGTGGGGAGCTATTTCACCGACTTGAAAAATATGGGAGATTTTCTGAAACTGAGGCTAGAGTTATTTTTAGGCACCTGATGCAAGTGGTCAAGTATTGTCATGACAATGGAGTTGTTCATCGGGATTTAAAGCCGGAAAATATTCTCTTGGCTACAAAGTCCTCATCCTCTCCAATTAAATTAGCAGACTTTGGTCTTGCAACTTACATAGAAGTTGGTAAGTCATCTATATTTTGCTGTGTTATTTAGTGCGGCTCTATAATCATTATTCTGGTTTCAAGTTTTCATTTGTAAGCATGTTTGGTTTATGTCAACAGGCCAGAATTTGCATGGGACTGTTGGCAGCCCATTTTATATAGCCCCTGAGGTACTGGCAGGGGGCTACAATCAGGCTGCTGATGTCTGGAGTGCTGGGGTTATCTTGTACATTCTTCTCAGTGGGATGCCCCCCTTTTGGGGGAAGACTAAGTCTGAGATTTTTGACGCTGTCAGGGCTGCAGATCTACGGTTCCCTTCTGATCCCTGGGACCGTATATCTAGATATGCCAGGGATTTGATCCTGGGAATGCTTTGTGTAGATCCTTCTACGAGGCTGTCCGCAGCAGAGGTTCTAGGTATGTCATTTATGCAATTTTATCAGTAAGAAACATCAAATCTGTTTTATAGATTGCAAGTTAAAAGGAATGTGATTGATTTAAAATGGCTAATTGACGTAGTATTTAATGTATGCTGGGTTAGTTGCAATTGAAGAGGCTTTTTTGGCAAGCTAACTAATGTAGCCGTTTTGTCATTTGAGAGTATTTTTCAGGGTGGCATGAAGGGCATTCTAGATTGAAACCTTAATTTTGATCATTACTGAATAGCTATAAATTCCTAGTCACATAGTTTCCTGCATGTTCAATTTGTGTGTTTGTCGACTAAGATTTTCTTATATACGGCTGTATGTGTTTAAAAAAAATATGAAATTCATCAGTTAATTGCCACTTTTTTTATCAGTTTCACGATATAATTAGCTCCTCTTAAGTATTGCATATTAGACATGATTTGGTTTTTTATTGCAAATTCAAGCTGTGGATGCCAGAAAAGTGCATTTTTCAAATTTCTATGCTGAACCTAACAATAAATTTTACGTTTGCAGCACACTCCTGGATGGAGGATTCTGAACAAGGATCTCAAGAACCGTGCAAGCTGGATGACCTTTGCCGAAAACAGCTGGAAGTGGGTGGAAGTTCTTTCTCTGCCACATTTATCTCCAGGAATCGGGACTATAGTTTCAGTGATGGTCAACTGGAACAGTCACCTGCATTCTCTTGTAAATCATCATTTTCTACTTTCCTTGCTGACGACAGTACTCCTTGCTCAGGATATGGAGGTTTTTCTTTTAGCAGCTGCTGCGAATCAAGCGCAGTAGACTTCTCTTCCCCAATTCCATCGATGCCAAGTTTTACTTTCTTCAGCCCAAGTTCTGCATTTGAGCAAGAAAATGCTTCATTTGACCTTAAAGTCAACATGTCAAAACTGGATGAAAAACACAGAGGTATGTATGTTTTTTAAAGGGGCCGTTGTGTAGCGCATTGTTCTTCATAGTCCCATTGCTTTAATTATATTTAAAAGTTCTAGGAAACTAATACGAGGATTGATATTTGTTCAAGGCCAAGTGAAATTTCATGGAAACAGGGTTTCTGTTGATTATTAAAATTACGGTACTACATGCCTAACTTCCTATTTTGTTCCTAAAGGGTTAAATTTTCCTTATGAGGCTGTGTTTCTTCATCGAAGACTGAATTATGATTACTCATGAGGAATTATTTTGTTCTTAATAAAGTTAAGCTCAGAGAATTAACAAAACTGTCCAGACCATTTTACAAAAATAATCCTGACAAATTGTAATTTTTTTGGGTCTATGGTAACATACTTAATCCAAGCATTTTCACTCTGCATATACAGAATCAAACCTGGGAAAGCTAATTGTGTTGCCGGATTCTTCACTCCCTGTTAGGCGTGAGTTTGGAGAAATGGAGACCAGGACAGAAGTTCGGAGAGGTGGCAATACTGGTTCAAGGGTTTCCGGCATCCACAGTAAAAGGAATCACACAATTGGACTTGGTGAGCTTGACCAACTAAATCTCATGGTGACCGAATCAATCATCCGTTGGGCATCATGCACACACATCCCAACGGCCCCGTCCCTCAGATTATCACTTGTTTGTTAGAAAGGGATATGTGATCACTGGCGTGGGGCGTTTGAGCGGGAAAGATCATTTATACTGACACTGACCAAATCATATGAATGAGAATCTGAAATAGCTGAGATTGGTACATCCGAGGAGCTGAACTTGTGTATAGGCCCTGTATTGTTTAATCTATGTGGTGTGATTGAGTGATGATGCTTTTCTGATTAGGTAAATGATTGTAGTGTATAAGTTTGAGGCTACTGATTTGAATTGACTTCCTAAAAATCATACTATGTATTGAGAACTTGTATAATGCAGATGAAGAGGATACGGTTTCTGTTGATCTATTTTGAAAGCCATTTTTAATGAACTTTGAATTTTTGATTCACTGAATTTAGTGACACACAAAATGCCTTTAATTTTGATCGACAAATAAATGAAATTAACTCAATTAAAGAACTTTATACATCAAACTGAATTGGTTATATCTTGAAATAGTATACATATACACAGTGCCAGGAGTGCAGGCATCTGTGTAAGCTGTACTATTCTAGTCTAAAACCTTGAAATATGGTTGTTATTGAGCATATGTGTGTGACCTGCCTGCTGTGCGAGAGATGACATATACACCCGGTACATGATATACCACCTCCATAGGCGCGGGGACAAACACGTCAAGGGTGGACGAGTAAATAATTTTATATACTAAATAATTAGAAAAATCGAGTACTGAAATTGACATTCTCGTAATAAAAGAGACCTAGCATGCTACATGTAAAATTTCCGTACCCATTAATTGAACGGGCCAGATATAAAATAAAATTTTCACAATTATTGGTTGAATAAGTTAAGTTAGATACGAATATTGACATGATCATAAACTTGCCATCCCTAATCCTAACGCAAGAAGAAAAATTTGCTCCCTTATAAAAAAAAAAATAATAATAAACAACATTTGGTCTATATTGGACTTCTGTAACTGCGTTTACTGTGAGAGAAGACTGGTCGAAAGAAAATTGGCAACACAATGAAAGGGATTGCAGGGAAAATTGTAGCATAATTTCTTTTAAATCATAATAAATACTAATAAAATATTCTCTTATGATACAAGTACTGTATAAACCTTAAACATACAATCATTTAGTAGAGTCTTGACTTCCAAAAACTTAACCCCGTTGCTTTTAAGCCTCAAAAAAGGAAAACAATGGCATCGCTTCATAATATGGTAGTTATAACAGTAAGGGAAACCGTCCTAACTCTGGGAATAATGATTACAACCGCTACTCTTACGATGCAGGTGCATATTCTTGGATGGCTGTTGCGAGCTTATTTCGATCATCCTCCGTTTTTGTCCTGATTAAGAAGGTACGTGCTACAGCGCTACCATTATTGCCAGCACCAGCATCATCGCCCTGCAGAACCCGAGGGAAGTTGCAAACTATAAATCACATGATATTGTTACGGCATAAATGCTTAAGGATATAATTTAAGGACTTCCGGTCCCATCTGTGAGTTTGTTTGTTTAAAAAAGAAATAAATGTACTTTAAGGGCCTTAATGTTTGAACCAAAAAGAAGCATAAAGGAGCCTTGTGCATCTGTAGATGTTTACTTGTCAGCTAAACTAACCAAGGGAAACACTATAAAAATAAAATAAATGCAATATTCTCATGAATATGTTTTACCGTAGTATGAAATATTGCAACAACAGAATTCTTTTGTAAATTTGTCTTGATTCCTGGATATAGCAAAGCGTTAAGCACCACCCTTCCCACCTGCCATAAGTGAAAGGTTAAAGAAAGTGGAAGTATCTTTCAAAAAAATAAAAATAAAGAAAGAAAGTAGAAGTATGTCTTGTAAATACAAGTCCATGCACTTTTCCAAAAAAAAAATACAAGTCATGCAAGCAAGGAAGAAAAAGTTCACATGACACGAGAAGATTTATATAAAGATATTACAGAAACAGGGTAATGTCAGGAAAATTAGGCAAAAGGAGAACAATTTTGTTTAAGAAGAAATCCAAATACCTATCACAAAGCAAAATTATTCAACAGAAATACTGAAATATACACCTAACTAGGATATAATTCTTTCTGTAGAAGGAATTTCTAATTGAAATATCATATCCGATCTAGTAGTAGACCACCATTTTCTTCTTTATTCTTCTAGTAGCTATGTTGTCAGTGTGGTGAACTGTCCACCAAAAGTACCTCAACGGAGACATTTGAAGCTATTGTCTAATGATATCTAAATTCAAGTATTCTACCAACAATCCATGCAAACACAGAAGTATGTCATAAAAAATAAATATTTCCGTTTAAAATCCATTGCTTAAAAGAGATGACTCAAATGTTCTTCCTTTTGAATTACAAAGAATATGCCATGTAATGGAGACAGTACATTAATGTCACTGGAATTTCAAGGCTTCAATAAAGCCTTGAAAGAATTGAATTGAGAACCATTAAGTTTTAGAAATGCAATGTGCAATTTCCCAAGCCATGTATATATTAAAAACACAAACAAAATTTATACTGAACAAGTTTTCACACCAAAATTAATTTCACAAAACAAAATATATACATGAGGAAACATACATCATTTCGAACAAGAATTGTTGGTTTGGACTCTTTTGTACCCTTGCTGACACCCTCTTTGCATTTTATGGAAAGCTGCCCTGTGCCTCTATCTTTCCACGTGTCTTTATCAGCAAGATCACTCGACTGAATACATCAAACGAATAAAAACAAAAAGATTAACCGTCGAGAAGCTAAACAAAAAGACTAGCTTTCAAGAAGGTAAGAATAAACACCATGTTTCTGAGAAATCAATGCATTTCATTATACAGATTTTTGCAAACAAATACCTTGACATACAGTTTGCACTTGACTTCATGAACTACAATAATGCCCTTCTCTTCTGACTTCTTCACAGATGGGCTGCTCGGCCGTGGTATTTCATCTTCTGATAATCCAAAAACAAGGCATAAAATATGATAGTGAAAGTGAAGAAATTCTGGGTCATAATGAAATATTTCTAAAATTATCCATCTGTCAAAAATACATATAGCATTTACGAATTCATGGTTCTACAAATATGGCTAACAGAAAGTGGTCCAGGTAAATTCTAAATTTCATACAAGCTGTTACCATGAAAAAGGACCAATAATTATGGTATATATAATATATGAATCAATGAAACTATACATCCAGAAAACTGAGGCCCCTGAAAAAGAATAAAAACAAAAACAGAAGAAAATAATATTCTGCTCCAACTGATTTCAGTAAAAGAGCTGGAAGATAAAAGTTAACAAAGGCAGGAAGCTCATTTACGTCATTCCTCAAAAACCAAAGGCACTGTGCCGAAATGGAAAAAAGGAACCAACCAACAGTTTCATTACTAAATCTGTCATTCCTTCGCAAAAATCATTTTGATCTAAACAACTCAAACAGCAGACTATTGTGTGTTTGCAAACTTATGAAGAGAAAAAGATTATCAAAATATACCATGCCAGTGAGCATGCATAAGGTTTAATGAAATGATGGGTTAAAAGGAATCAAATAGAAAATTTATGTTAAAAAAGCACCATCTCACCATCATCGGCATCATTTGAAGCATTACTGTTTATGGGAAGTGAGCTTTGATTTCCTGAAACAAAAATATTGAAGTAGCATCATTAGAAATCACATACCCAAAGCAAACAAAGCATTTTTTTCTCGAGTTTAAAAATCACATAATCTCCCAAAAATAGCACATACGCTCGAATAGTTCCTACAAATATTTAACAGCACTTCTGATGTTCTAATCCACAAATCTAATCACTTCTCATTTTTAACTTTCCAATTTAACAATCAAAGCACACGCTACTAAATTAGCATCCCGTTCAATTTTATTGTTTATTAAGCAGAGAATGCAGATAGCACAGCACAAAGTGGAAATATCATCATAATATTTGCATCCTTTATAAGATTCAGGGTCATATATTTCCATGGATAACATTTTGAAGGTCCACTATCCAAAGATTTTCTGTAGGAAAATGATTAGCAGGGTAGACCCGGCCACGGTTCCGGTTTGGAACCGAAACCGAACCGGTTGGAACCAGCCGGTACCGGTTTTTTTCGGTTCGGTTAGGGTTAGCCTCTAACCGAACGGAACGGAACGGTTCGGTTCCGGTTGGAACCGATGAGGCCCAACAGCTACTAGCCGTTGGGCTAAATTAAAAAAAAAAATATTTTTTATAAAAATATAATTACTAAATTATCCTTACTAACATTAATAAAACAACTAGTTTTATGGGCATTTTAGGTATCACAAATATAATCCAAAAATGTATTAAATAGGGGTCGTTTTTCATTTTTTCAACACACCAATTCTCAATTCTCTCATCTACAATTTCTCATTCTCAATTCTCTCATTCTTCAATATTTCTTTAACAAAAAATGACAAGCTCATCTGAGAACACCATGTCCAATGTGTCAACCCAAGAGAGCAGCTCTAGTATCGGTACACGGAGAAGAGAAGTTAAATCATTATTAAAATTTAAAATAATAAAAAAAAAAACCGGAACCGTTCGGTTCGGTTCCGGTTCGGAACCTAACCAAACCGTTGGCCGGGTCTATAGTAGGGTATATTTTAGGCTTAGGGGATAATATAAATACAATTTCTTTTGTACACAGTATACCTTACTTTATAACAGATATACAAAATTTAACAACACGAATCATCCAGGAACACAAGAGAACACCTACCAAACAAAATAGGGGTTTGACTGTTGGAGAATGCTCCAGAGCTCCATGAAGCTGCACTGTTGGAGAATAGAGAACTCCCTGAAGCTGCACTGTTGGAGAATAGAGAACTCCCTGAAGCTGCACTGTTGGAGAATACAGAACTCCCCGAAGTTGCATTGTTGGAGAATAGAGAACTCCCCGAAGCTGCCTTAGTGGAGAAAAACCCAGAGCTCCCTAAAGCTGCATTGCTGGAGAACTGTCCAGAGCTCCCTGAAGCTGCATTATTGGAGAATAGTCCAGAGCTTGCAGCTGAACTGCTTGAGAAGAGTCCAAAGCTCCCAGAAGTTGCAAAACTTGTGGTCGTAGTTGCCATAGTAAATGTTTTCTTCTGAGATAATTTTATGTCATTATTCATGATTTCGGGTATCAAATTCTTTTCTGTTGTACGAGGTTCGGCAGCAGATGAATCTCCTGCATTTAGAGCATTTGCTTTGAGCCAATCGACAACATCACTGAAGTTCTCCTGCACAAGTGGGTCAATGGTGCACAAGTTATACATAAGCCAATTATTAGAAATTAAACCAATTCAGTTTGCAACCAAGGGGATATATAAATAGAAAAACATTTCCAAATGTGCTAAGAGTTTCCAGAATTACCATTATATTTGAAGCATGAGCTAAGTAGTCTCGAACACCATCGTCCCAAAGTTCATCAGGGTGATTCTTCAATTGTGTTTGCACCCAACTATTCATAACAAAAAAGTTGCATATCCAAAGTTATACAGTATCAGTACGACATAATCAAGAGGGAAATGAGTATTTATTTATCAAAGTCTGCAATTTCTTGTACAAAAACAAGGAAATTAAAACTAAACTTATACGGACCAAAAATACAAATTATTACTCTACAAATTCAATATAAACTAGCTTTAAAAATATGATAAGATAATAAGACAATATACACAACAAATTGACATAATGTAAATGAAAGGGACCTCGTGAGCTAGTCAATACCAATCATACAGACAGAAAGTGAGAATATAACATACGACAAAATGGAAGTGCAGTTCATAGTAGAGAAATAAAGGATATAAAGAAACGGACCTCGCGAATTGAGTATTGAGAGCTCTCACATGCTGTCGAGATGACTCAGCCCGTTGCATATCCAACTGTGTTATCATTGACTTTTGTTGAGATGGCTCTGCCCTGTGAACATCAAACAGGGATCCTTCCATTATTCTTTTATTTTGAAACTGCAACATCGTTGAAAATTTTACAGTAAGTCTTCACACGATCACTAACATATCAAAAACATGCAAAATATGCACCCAATATTAACACGAGAATTTTCAAATATCATTAACCAGAACTTGAAAGGTTTTCTGGAAGCCAAAGCTCCACTGTGCTGCAGTTCAAAATTTCAAACGGCATGTCAATCTTGTAAGAAGCATTTGAATGTTGTAAAAACCATTTAAACAGAATTCATGTGCAACTAAGTCACTAATACAAATAACCAATTTCCTAGATCTCCCCCAAGTATCATTAGCTAGCTACAGTAACTGAGAGAAGGTAGAGTTGCAACGTACAGCAACAAATTATTTTCATCTTGCAACCAGATTAATAGTTTTCACTAAATTTTTTTAGTGTTCCTTACAACGTCATTTGCAGTATAGAGGATAAAAGGCAAACCCCATAAATGCAAGTTTCGCACAGCACAGTTACTACAAAGACAGCCAATTCCAACATAAGCTAAAAAGCCTCAAATCAAGTTTTGCCATAACCTAAAACCAAAACAAAATAATCAACACGCAAGTTTCACATGATACTAAATTTTCATAACTAGTACTAAACAATGCCGTTCATCATGTTACCTCAACAACCCTCCAGCTAAATTAAGATCAAAAAGGCAAAAATACGTTGAAAATCCAAACTTTTTTAGTTTACATTGCTTTGAATTTAATATACCAAAAACTAAGCAGCTACATAAGGATCATAAATCATAATGACATAATGATAAGCTAAGCAATAAAACAATGTTTTCAATTTAAAATTTCAAAATAGAAAACCCACTTCATAAAGCTTAATGAGTATAAATTATTGCTCGTAAGCCTCGTAACTTGAGTAAATAATATAACGGAATAATAAACAACTTAGGGTTTTTTTAACAAATACGAACAAAAACTTACAGCCGAGTTGTTCGTGTCCGGGACCGACTCCGACATGGCGAGACGTTTCGTTCCCCTCATGATTAATTATTTAATTTTTGTAATTAATATTTTAAAAAAATTTATTGAGAAAAAAAATAAGGAATCTGCAATGTGTAAATTTAGGGTTTTGGTTTTGAATTTTCGTATTGCTTTATATCTGAGGCTACCGATACAGAGGAGAGAGAGGAGGATTTTTTATTTTTTATTTTTAATTTGGGGATTAAATTAAATTAATTAAAACTTGGAGAAATATTACCGTTTGATCAGTGGGGAACTAAACGTTCAATTGGGACCGTTCGATGATGGAACTGCCATCATTTGTCTGTATTTG
>SKCR01000118.1:0-180385 GCA_019454045.1 Zanthoxylum bungeanum
TATGTTCCTTCGATGGTGGATCGTCGTCATTTATGGAAGGCCGCTTCTGAATATACACGAAAGTGAGGAGATTTCTAGTATTGATTCAAATTATTACATAGCGGATCGTCTATAAAATATGATTGCTTCTTTTTTTTTTCCTTAATCTCGTTCAACATATCTTTATACCGAATGACAGCCTTCTTCTCTCATGCAATATACATCATGACATTAATTGACCCCTCCCACCAAAAGTAATTATGCAAAATAATTGAATTAACTTATAAATATTATATTTTAACTACAAATCTTTTATATCAAGTAATTAATTAAAATTTCTAAATACCTTAAACTCTTCGAAATATACTTTCTTAGTCTTTGAGGGAACCTTCTTCCAACATACTCTATCTTGAACCATATGTTCCTTAAAAATATTACGCATCTTGTTTGTACAAATGTTGGATTGCTCAATCTACCCAATGAAAATGAAAACGAAAACAAGAAAAAAAATATAAAAATAAAACATAAACATATATTAAATAATAATAATAATAATAATAATAATATGAAACTTACTCTAGCTCACGTATAGTGAGCCGATGACATTGCCTTGACCCAGTATTGAATGTTGTTGATGCCACAGTACTGGTATTACCTGAGACATCCATCTCAGTTAGGTGTTGCGATGTCATCGGATCCTATGCAGGTGGAATCTGATCAAGATTTGGAGTTTGAGGCTGCTGCGAGATGGTACCGGTCTCACTATCATAGTCCCAATAAACCTACTAGATGTAGATCTACCCATATGGAGAAGACCTATGTCAGTACCTCTGGCCATATCTGTAAGAATATAATCAGAACAATAATGCGTAAATTAATTTTAATCAAACTAACTATCTAGCCTCATTAATGTGATTGCAATAGTTCATCAAACAAATAGTTCGATTTTTCTATCTTAACATTAAGTTTAATTAAAATAAACTTCAAGCAAATCGTTCAAATTTTTCTATCTTACCGACTCCATACGACATAAATGGTATTTCTTCTCTTTTTTTTATAGTCTCAGAAATTCCAACTGAAGAAAAATGAGATTGAGATGATTTTGAAGTAGTTATTTCGTAGATTACCTTAAACTGCAAAAATACATTTTCAACTACCATTACTCATTTTAACCTATTGCCTTAAATACCTTTTTAATCTTCCGAAATTTTGACAGAGTTTCCTCTGTAATTATGATAATCCAAAATTCTTATTTACACAAAATAAACACTTCAAATAAACTGTACATATCTATTTCACAACTTGTGCCTCTCTAAACCCCTATTACTTCAAATAAGCCATACATATCTATTGTACAAAACAAACATTTCAAGTAAACTTCAAAATCCAAGCAATATTCGGCCAAAATAATATAACAATAAGATTTTATCAACATATAAATCCGGCCATAATAAGAACATTACTCCAAAAAAATTCAATTTTTTAAGGACATTGCCTTAAAAAAAATATTATTTTTCAATTTCTTTTAAGCCACTAGTGCCTCAGCGCCTAAAAATAATTGAAAAAAAATTACACAAAAAAATTTTACAAATTGAAATCTATTGGCATATATCACAATCAAAATAAAAATTAACAAATGAACATACCCAAATTTTGGCAACGGCTAGCGGCTTTGTGTGAGCTCCGGCGAGAGAGAGAGAGGGAGAGAGAGAGCCGAGAGAGAGAGACTGAATCGAGAGAGAAGAAGAAAAAAGAAGTTTTTATATTGGATTTTTACCTACCGATTACTGAATAAAAATCGATCGGTATATGTTGATAATGTTTGACATTTAGTGACCGATTGGCAATTGAAATATTACCGATCGAATAAATTCGGTCATTAATATTTTATTATGCGGTCGGTAAATTATTTTCATAAACTAAATTAATAATATTTTTATACTAATTAATACTTTCAAAAAAATTAATGACATATTGTTAATTATGTAACAAAAAGTCTAGATAGAGTCGAACATAAACACAAAATGTTGTACACTAGTCCATATCATCATCATTAATAAAATGATTGTATTCTTCTTCTTTTGTCCCTTATAAGCTTGATGGAAGAATTGGTTCATCTAATTCTTGTTCAGCATCCCCCGAGTTTATATCAATCAATTCCTCATTTGATGCATTTAAATCACCAAGTTCATCATCAACCTTCATAGTTGTTTCATTCTCATTCACATACTCCACTATATCTTCTTGGAATGATGTCTCTGGGATAAGAGTTTTGTTTGATGATTTTTGAATATCCACAGTTGACCGAACTTTGATCTTGCAAACGGTCAACCAATCGCTAGTGTCTCGTTTGGCGACAAGGTAAAGAACATATTACACCTGTGAAGCTTGCAGTGTGAGAATGAACGATTCATACTTTCTATATGAGCGTCTTTTTATTGACATCCACCAGCTTATAATGTGTATGAACCTTCGTCCCATTAATCGAATCATACCAATCACAATTGAATAATATGGTTCTCTTAATGGGTAAGCTAGAGTACTCTACCTCTAAAACTTCCTTCAATCGACCATAGAAGTCGCATGAATTATCACTTTAGCTAGATCCCTTTATAAAAACTCCATTGTTCATTGTGGCCCGACCGGAGCCATGCGTTCAGTGTGAAATTTCTATCCATTAACGAAATACACATTAAAGCAGTTGACCATTCTCATAGGGTCTTTTGCTATGTCTCTGATGTAGATGTTGTTGATAGAGTGTTCATTGTCACGTGTCTATCCAATAAAGTGAAAACTATTAGAATACAATCTAACACACATTTAACCTATACGTGCATCCAATTCATTACTTACGTATCTTTGGAATCAATCGAAAAAATGTGTATCAATTTGAACATCAATTTAAGCTTCAGTGATTGCGGGCTCCAATTGTTTTAACTCATCAATGTATATGTTACGAACACATGGCATAATAGGACTTGGAAGAATATGACTTGGAAGGAAATAAAAAATTATAATTCCAAAAATAAAAATACACACTTCTGAAACGGTAAAACCTCAGTGCAATTCAACAAGATATAAGTGTGAGCTGCCGATATTTCTTTATATTTCAATCTTCTTTTCTTTGATCTTACATATAGTTGACCAGGATATGTGAAAATGGTGAGATTTCCTTCAACCTCTTCAACATTCCCACCATCATCATTTCGTGGAACTTGTATGAACCTCGTGTTCACATAAGGTTCAAAATAATACGAACAAAATATTGATGCTTCCTCAACTATATACTCATTACAAATAAAACCCTCAACTTTTGCCTTATTTTTGACATTATGCTTTAAATGTCAAAGGTATTTGATAAAATAATCACATAAAAAATGTACAATCATCAACTCTATTGACATAATAATAAGTAAGATTGTTTTTTATTGTTACATCTCAAATGAATACATCCATCGGTATTGCACGAGTCCACCTATTTTTGCTTCATACAACAAGTGTGCCGGAAGATGTTCCATAGAATCGAAAAAGGCTAAAGGGAAAATACTCTCTAATTTTCACAAAATGACTGGGATCTCTTCTTCAAGTCTTTCCATCTCAGCCACTTTAACAGTAGTTGATGTTAAGTCTTTGAAAAATAAACTTAACTTCATAAGTGCCTGTCAAACATGACTTGGAAGTAATTCATGAAATGCAATTGGTATTAACCTTTGCATAAACACATGGGAATCGTGACTCTTCATCCTAAATAAATTATACTTTTGCATATCCATTCATCGTCCTATATTCAAAACATAATTGTTTAGGAACTTGAGTTTTTTTAACTATTTTCATAAAACTTTTGTTTTTCTGATTTCTATCAAATGTGTAACATGTTCTATGATGCTTCTCAGACTCTGTTTGTATTTGTAACTCTGGTCGGTTTCATAATAACATTATATCTTCTCTTGCTTTGGCAATATCTTTAGTCTTTACCTTCACATTCATCACAGTGTTGAACACATATTCGAATACATTTTTATCAATATGCATCAAATTAAGATTATGCATGATCAAAATAGAACTCTAGTACGGTAAATCCCAGAAGAAGCTTCTTTTCTTCCACCCAAAATCCTCATTATTAATCTCATCAGCATCAAGTTCAGTAACCTTTCTCAACCATATCTCATCAATCTGCTGCAAGATTTCTTCACTTGTCCTAATTGGTGGTGGTTTTGAGTATTCTTTAGTATTCCTACGAAAATAAGTTCTGTTGCGTTTGAATTGATGATTAGGTCGAAGAAAATTACGGTGATTATCAAACCATGAAGTATTTCGACTACTTGGTAGCGAGAATGCCTGTGTGTTCTCCATATAGTAAGGATAAACCAATTTTCCAGATGTAGTCCAACCTGACAACATCGAGTAAGCAGGAAAATCACTAATTGTCCACATCAGTGCAGATCTCAAGTTGAAATTTTTCTTTCTCGATACATCATATATTTATACACCTATATCCCATAATAGTTGTAGTTCATCAATCAAAGGCTGGAGATAAACATCTATATTTTATTTTGGATTCTAAGGCCCTGGAATAATTAATGATAAGAACATGTAATGTTCTTTCATGCACATTAAAGGTGGCAAATTGTACGGAGTGACTATGACTGAGCAAGAAGAATTTGTTGTCCTGATTGGCCGAAAGGATGAAAACCATCAGTGTACAACCCCAATCTAACATTACGACTTTCATATGCAAATGAAAGATGCGTGCGGCTAAAATACTCCTATGCCTCCAAGTCATATGGATGACACATAACGCATTCTTCTTATTCATGCTCATTCGGCCATCTCATGTGCTCGGCTGTTGCCGCTGAAGCCTATAGTCGTTGCAACCTTACATATTCTTATATGACACCTTCTTGTGTTTAGCTAATTCTCTTTTGTTCTTAAATCTGGGTTGATAACAGAATTTACACATTGCCAATGCAACATCATCACCCAATATATCATGCAACCATTATTACAACAATCAATTTTTTCAACATGCAGTCTAAGGCCTTGAACTAACTTTTTCATACTTTAAAAGTTATCTACCATCGTATTGTCTTCTAGTAACACTTCTCTAATAAATTGTACCTAATCATCAAAGGTCTTCTCTGAATGATGTTGCTCAAATTTCATATTCAAATATCGAGCTACCGCTGACAACTGCGAATGTTTTCCACACCCCGGCCACAACTTTGTATCTAAAGAATTCAGCATCCTATAAAAATTCTCTGCAGAATGATTAGCGGATTCCTCCAAACTATCTGTCTGAGAACTAGACTCGGCTGCATCAAAAAAATGTGGTCATCACTAACAAAGTTAGGGCCAATAACATCATAAACCATTTGGTGATATGGATTTATGACTTATGTTTCCATCACCGTTGATGTTTTGTATGTGAACTGCTCGGTCATATTACATGTAAGAGTTTCCTCATGCCGATCCCATATATAATAATCTGAAACAAATCTTTTTTTTTACCATATGTAACTTAACTTCCGCAATTTCTCTAAACTTCAGAATATGACAAACTTTGCAAGGACACCTTATCTTATTGCCCTGCATATATGCCGACTAACCACTAGCATATTCAATAAATTCTAGTATTCCGTTCACATAGTCCATGTTAAGTATGTCATTATTATTAAGCCTCGTATACATCCACCCTCTATTTGAATTTATTTTTATTATGTTACAACTAAAATGGAAGAAAATTTTCAATTCACCCTTTCACAGAAATAAACATATCAAATTATAATATATAATTCAAAATAATCATCGACACACTCATAATACAAGTTCCTAATGAAATTTATTTCTTACCTAAATACAATCACACCCAAACAAAATCCCAAAATATAAAAGTTCTTAATTAATATGACCCAAAGATATTATACATTTGTTAATTAATATGGTAGTAAGAAAAAAACTTATCAATACTAAAAGAGAAGTGAGCAAAAAATCTGGAAATTGAGAAGACAGTGAGCAATGAGGTAGGGGAAGAGAAAGTTTATTTTTATATTCTGGAAATTTATTGACCGACTATTTCGATCGGTAAATACCGACCGACATTTGATTCGGTTGGTAATTTACCAACTGATACCGACCGATATAAATTTCAATCAGTAAAAAGTTCATTTTGGCGTCATATCTTGATGCCCAATTGTTGTTAGGCGCCTAATATTACCGATCAACTTGGAATCGGTCGGTAATTATCGACCTATATTTCGATCGATATATATCCAAGTGTATATATCCATTTTTATTAAAATTATTTCATACGTACCGACTGATATATTATCGGTCGGTAAAGTTGACCTAATACCGACCTATCTAGTCAGTTGGTAAAATGAATTTGTTTACAAATTGAAAATAATGTCGGTAAGACGTTAGTAAAAGCTTGACGTCTTTTGAAAGCTTGGCGTCTTTTGGCGCGTCTTTTTCCTACGGAATACCGACGAATTAATTCGTCGATAATTTATCGGTCGGTATTAGGTCAGTAAATTTATTAATCTTTAAATTGTCGATATTTAATATGTATTTATCGATTTTTATCGACATAATATTTTCGATCGATAATCTAATTTTTTCTTATAACGATAGGTAATAAATACAACGAATTAATCTTCAAAGAAGTCAACGAATTAATCTTCTAAGAAGTCTGTGCACCAATATTTTCTATAAGATTTTTTAAAAAAATTTACATCCTCATTCCATCCAAATTCAACTTAAATTCAAATCTCCACGTGTTTACTTTATCTCAATTAACCTATACTAATTTTCGGGGTGCTTGGCCTCTGCCTCAATCTCTCTGGATCCAAATGAATTTTAATATTAATTTCACTATACTATCTATTATATCGACATTATATGGGTAACGTGATATCATAAATTAGTAATATATAATTTATGGAGTTGTATTAAAAATAATTACTATTTAATTAGTTTTTTTTATTATTTTAATGTACATGGTAAGATATTATTAGACTGTTACATAAATAATGTGGTAGTACTATTTTATAGTAGAATTTTTCCCAATTAAGAATGCTACTTGGATATCTTCATAGGAAGTAATTCTTTGATATCATCATTGTATAAAGGGTTCCCAAGGGGCGTCCTTTAGTGGTGTAGGTCTCAGGATTTAACCTTCAGGTTCTGTGTTCGAATTCAGAGAGTACGTTTCTTATAAGAGTCTGTGACAGTCATGGGTTCACATGCTCCGCTTAAGCCCGGAATGGGTGGTTTAGCGGTGAGGTTTCCAACGATTCCAAAAAAAATATTATATAAGAGACGTGGAAGTAGAATTTTTCCCAATTAAGTATGCCACTTGGACATTTTCGAAGCAAGTAATTTTTTGGTACCACTATTATATGGGTAATATGATAAATATATAACACATATAATTTTATTAAATATAACTACTTTTTTTAATTATTATTTTATTATTATAACACTCATAATAATATATTATTGAATTATTGCACCTTTCCAAAAGTAGAATTTTCCATTTCTAGCATATGGGTTCCATGCATGTAAATGACAATAATTGACTTCTAACAAATTAAGTTAATAATAACTTTCCCCAGCAAGTTTTCATTTCTATGTTAAACCAGCTCTCTATAGCCCATATCCCCTCGGGACGTGGTTGAGTAATTTTTAAATAGTTATATTTAATTTATCACTTCAATTAGAATTTTTAAAAAAATAAAGAGATAAAAAAATAAATTAAATTTCAATTTTATCCACCATTTACCTAAAAAAAACAAATAAAGCTCTCTATTGACCACAAAATCTAGGTTACATATACAACTTTTTTATGTACAAAAACATTTCCTTTAACCTGTCTCAAAATTATGCATTATATATTGATTTTCTATACATCTTGATGTCAAAAGAAAGTTCAATTCTTGATAGCTTCTAGGTTTCCAAAATTACCCTCAAAATTTTCTCTTATGTTTCCTTTATAGGGTAGATTGAAAATTTTATATTAATTGATTGCTTTTTTATATTACTATTGGGCACTGATCTAATCATTTAAGTTTTTTCAATTATGCAGTAACTAAAGATGATAGTAGGAACGTTGTTCAGTTTGTCTAATTATTTTTTATAAATTAAGAATTGTTAGTAGTTAATACTACTACTTCACTAGCTAATAGGAAATACTTGGAGCGAACTAATCTGTGCACCAATATGTTCCATAAGATTTTTTTTTTCCTCTAAATTTACATCCTCACCCAATCTAAATTCAAATTAAATTCAAATATCCACGTGTTTATTTTATCTCGTCTGATCTCCCCCTCGGTCTCTCTAGATCCAAATGAATTTTAATATTTATAATTTCACTATACTATCTATTATACCTGGCCTTAAACACAAATATGACTTCCCTTAACTATATAATACCTTCAATTTTAGATCAAACGATTGATTTAATATGGTATTACATTTAAGAGTCCTACAAGTTTCATGTACCATACACATTACAATTCACAAAGATATATCCCCCGACACCAAACATCAAAAGTCTTATAACGTTGAAGCATTCATCAATTAATGCTCTTATCTAGATAAGAAAAATTCATGATCTTAATATATATTTGGATGATGATGTTTAAATACTCCTCTAATAAAACCTACATCAACACAACTTATACATACTTCCAAAACGCTACTTGCTTACCATTCACTAGACCAAAATCCAAGACAATACCAAAGCTTAATTATTGGACATATACGTGGAAACCATTAAACCCTATTTCTTTCAAATATATTTTTCATCACACAAAATCTATATGGTGGTACTTTAAATAGATTCTGTAGGGTAAGTTGGACAATTTAATATACCACAGAGAAAAATAAATATATATATATAGTACTCAATGCACAAGACTCCAACTACAAATAAGGTTTAGGGATTGTCTTGATATACATAATCTTATCTATTTTTTATATTTAATATACACAGTTTTATCTTCTTCTTTTTTTCCACATGAAGCTTGTTTTAAGTATTCGAACTCGTCATCAAGAGGATAACAAGTTAATACTTGACCATTACGTTTGGCATAACAAATTAACATTTGATCATCATACGAAGCACGACTTTCGTAAAAAAGAACAAGTAAATAGTAAAATATAAAAAATAAAAAGACCAAAAAATTGCAATATATAGTGCGAATTTGCACCTGCAAAGCAGGTTGATTTAGCTAAAACTACAACGTCTTGTATAAAATTTTG
Organism: Zanthoxylum bungeanum; assembly: GCA_019454045.1. Taxonomy (NCBI): domain Eukaryota; kingdom Viridiplantae; phylum Streptophyta; class Magnoliopsida; order Sapindales; family Rutaceae; genus Zanthoxylum; species Zanthoxylum bungeanum. The sequence goes on from SKCR01000118.1 coordinate 9,241, forward strand.
ACAAAATACAATTCCCATGTCGCTTTCAAAGCACCGCACCTCTTTAATTTCTCTCTCAGATGAAACTCAATGCCTTTGCTTTATTATATATCACTCTAGAATCTCTACTCTCTAGATATACAAAGAGAGAAATAGCTATAAATATGATAGAGAGTCTAAATTAAACAACACATAATTTGGTTTCATTTGCTTTGGGATTCTAAAATTTTCTGAAAGTTGAAGTAACCGGATTCTGCCCAAATACTCAGGTCTGCAAATGGGTTTGTTTAGTTATTTTAATTTCCCTTTCATAATCTTTTTTAAAGAAAATATTTGGTCACAGATCCATCTCATCAAATATGTTATTTTTTATACGTAATATTTTTTTCTATTTTAGCATGGTTTCTTGTATAAATGGCCAGAAAAAAAAAAATAGAATCTGTACATGAAAATTCTTAATTAAAATATAATTAATTCATGGGGTTTCTTCATATTTTTATCCCTAATTTTACATCTCTTGATCTTGTTTTTATTCTATGCAAAACTTATTTCTCTGCTTGTGTTCTTGGAACCCATCATATGTTTTTCTCAGTGGTTTGCAGCTTTTTGGCTGCTCATTTTCTGTTTAAACTCTTTGTCCTGGATCTCATATCAAATATTTTCTTTTTCTTTTTCTTTTTCATTTCACATGTTGCCACATTATTCTATTAGATCTCCCAAAGATAAATACTTTCCTTACTTACCATTGTTTCTCTTTTACTTTAAGCTTCTGAAGCATGCATGTATAGGGGTTTGTTAATTTTTTTTCATGTAAACAAGAAGAGGGCTCGCATGTTTTTGTAAATCTTTTGTACATTTTATTCCTCTTCCTAGTTAGAAACTGCGTAGATTTTCTCTTCTTAGATCTCGCAATGACGGGATCCTTCGTGTACTGTTATAATATCACAAATTTAAACTAGTACCATAAAATCTAAGCATTTTGGGGTTTGGTTTCAGGTTCAATGGGGAGGGGAAAGATTGAGATCAAGAGGATAGAAAATACAACGAATCGTCAAGTGACCTTCTGCAAGAGAAGAAATGGACTCTTGAAGAAAGCTTATGAGCTTTCTGTTCTTTGTGATGCTGAAGTAGCACTCATTGTCTTTTCCACCCGCGGCCGCCTTTACGAGTACTCTAACAGCAAGTAATTACACCATTTTTCCCTTCTCATGTTATTTTCATAATTTATACATCATCTCTACTTATTGTTTGAAGCCTCAGTTGATTTTTTCGTGTGGGTGGTTTTTTTTTTTAAATTATATATTTTTAATTTTGACTTTTTTAAAGTTTAAGGAAGATGTAAGTGTGTGTATAATTTTATTATAAAATGTAAGAGAATCCAAACGTTAGTATTGCATCTATAGAGATTAATTTTTGTTTTGGCGGACCATCATTAACTAGGTAAAAGTTGTGAGAACAAAGCTCATAGACTAATAGAGTCATGAAGGCCGATAGAACCATATTGAAAATTATGAGAACAAGGCCCGTAAACTATTAATTACATGGAATTTTTATTCTCTTACGTGATGGGAAATCGAACCCAAAACATACTTTATAAAAGAAGGAGTGTCTTAAGCAAGTGAGCGCTAACGCTTACTGAAATTTTTAATATATTTTGACTTAACAAAATTAACCTAAGTTCATATAAATTTTTTTACATATAAATTAACCTAAGTGAGCACTAACGGTTGTTGAAATTTTCAATGCATGGTTGCTAATTTAGATAATGATGAGTAGTTTTCTGAGCTAAAAAAAAAAAAGAGCACCAGAAAATGATAGCAGCATCTAAATGACTAAACATTAACTCAAGTTCATTAATTATTAGCATGTCTGAATTCAGGAGCTGGAGTCACAATTTTTTAAGCATCAAATTTTGACAAGTTTCCTTGACAGAGTACGAGATGGTCTTTTACGAGCATTAATTTGATGTCGTGAATTCTTAACATAAATTTTCATTTTCTCATCATGGGTTTTGGAAGAAAATTTTGGTTTGTTTGACTTTGAGATCATTTAAGAAGGAAGTGTTTAGATTCGAAGTCTTTAGATCTAAATTTCTTCACAGCTATGATATTTCAAATGCTTTTCAAAATTATCCTTGGCAATTTGTTTGAATGGTACATCATATGAGTTTGAGCTTGAGTGCAGTGAAGTACCATAATTAATATTGGACTTAAAGAGGTAAATAGGTTTAGGTTTGGGGAAAATGCCTTATAGTTGGATCTACAGATCTAGGCAGTTTAATCAATGATTAATCGCTTATCGTTAGTGAAGTGATTCGATTCGTAAATTTTTGACCACTTAATCATTGATTTTTGATTTTCGATTTTTAGATATACCCATCTTCTTCTTTTTCCTTATTTTTCTTTTTCTTCTTCCAAAACTTTAGTCACATATCTAAACTTTATGATATATTGTTTAATATTTTTTTATGATAAATAAATTATTTTTATTGATTTTTAAAGGATAATTGAAAATGAGTTTTAAATTTTTTTATTATTAATCATATAAAATGTTAACTTTACTTTTCTCGATTAATTTCCTACTAATCTATGAATATTTCCGATTAATTATAAATCGTTCTACAGATTTCCGATTATATTGCCTAATTACATATATAACATAGTAACCTTTTTTAGCCAGGCAATGGGGGAGATATTTGAGGAAAAAAATAAAGTCTAGCCCATATGCACTATGTAATGACCTACCCCACTAATAAAATGTTGTTCTCTTTGTCGGCCTAAGGTGACTCAACTCCGAAAAATTAGTCAGAAGAGCTCGTACTAATTAAGGATGATCATCACTCTGAAACCATGGCCCAAAGACCTCTTATTATTTGAGGTTGTCATCACTTATAAGTTTGTCACAAACATCCTTCCTAAGCGATAAGTGATGTAACAAGCCTAATGTCCTCGTTGATCATGAACATCCACACTTTTGATTGAGAGCGACTCTAAAGTTTATGTGATGACTCACCCAATTAACAAGATATCCTCCTCTTTAATAGCCCGGTGCGACCCAAATCCAAAACCCTAGCCCAAAAGCTTCTTACTAATAAGGGTGGTCTCACTTATAAGTTAGTCTCCAGCATCTTTTTCAAACGACTTGGGATGGTTGGCTCGGGTATAATATGGCGTAAGGGACACACGACCCATGTATGTAATCTCTACCAAAGAGCCTAGATCGTGAGATAGGTTTATCTATGATTTCATTTATTATGATCTTCTTCCAGGGTATGGTGTTGTCTGCTTTACGTTTGGGGCCTAAGTTTTGTTTTTGGAATACCAAAATGACCTTATACTGTTTTTGAAGGGGCATTGCATAGCTTAGTAATAATTATAATCAAGTAATGTCAAATTCTAGCAACTCACCGTTGGGTATATATGTTGAAATTTATGTGCTGGTATCAGTCACATGAATTATGAGTACATATTCATTTTTTAAGATAGTGAATGATAATTTCCTTAAAAAAGTACGAGATATTCTAAAATATTTCTCTAAGAACTAGTTTTTAGATTGAGTTAAATTCATGAATTTCAATAATATATACATATGTGGTACTATTCATTTTGTTATAATGTCAAGTACATCATTTTTAGTTGGTGCTAACTAGTTTGATTGGTAAATTCTCTTGAGTAGAAACAATAGATATGAGGTTCGAACCTTACTCACATGGGTTAGGAAATGGGAATTGAGCATTAATTGTTTTTATTGTTTTGTTTTAATAATAAAAGTGAGTCATCTTTATTCGGTATTTATGTACATTTAATGAGATAATGATTTTGCATATAGTATAATGACGTCAATAAATTCATATAGCCGACTCAATTTAATGAGAAAAATCTTTTGTTTAGTTTATTCAGTTTTTATAGGGTGCATATTTCAATTGAGAGGACTCGTTAACACACGACTTCAATATGTACTAATGTCTAGGTCTTATATAATAGCTAAAATTTATGGTCTATTTTTGGTCCAAAAAAAAAAAACTATGTTCAAACCGTTCTACTAACCAATTGTATAAGGAAACTAACCGATTTGCCACATTCAATGATATTTATGATTCATAATTTTCAAAATGTGAAGATTTTGCAGGTTTTGTTTCCCATAAAATAAAGAACAAAAAATGCAATAAAATAAATTATATTTGTCTTATAGTGAAATGTTTTTATCGTGTGACGACATATTTTTTTATCATGTAATGAAATTTTTTTATTTTTTAATTTTTTAATATTTATGTGTAAGGGTTTGTATATTTTTATGGACCCTTCAAAACACAGGATGTCCCATTAAAAAATAATAATAATAATAATTAATGTGGAACTGTTGCTACAGTGTATGCATAATTTCTTATCCTCAACTTCATTTTTCAATCTTTCCCGATTCTCAGTTTCTTTGGCTCAATTCTAGTTTTGAGAAGCCTCAGAAAATATAATTTGGTTGCATTTCTTTGGTGAAAGCATGCAACCAGGCCAGCTTTGTCCACTTTTTGTATTTTTTTCTTCTGTTTCCAATGATTTTATATCCAATTAAATGAACTTCTCTTTGGTTCTCTTTTTACTCCTATTTTTACTTTTTTACTTTATTTTTTTAATTTTTTTAATCTCTTTTAACTCTTTGTCCTATTTCTATTTCTATGTAACGAGAAAAAAGTAATTAAAGAAAGTGGTACAAGATCTTCTCTTTTCAGCTGTGATTGGTAGTTGAAGACCAAAAAGATTCATCATAATTAATATGTCTTCATAGTTCCCATACCAAATTGATTGACATTGTTGAGTCCCAATAAATTGTGTGCTTTTTAATTTGTTCAATCTTCACGTCATTCCATTTTGTTCTTTGGTCAATAATTCTGAGAGTACAAGTCCCTTTTTTTTTAAATAAAATTAATCGTGTAGCTTCTTAATGATTTGTACAAATCTTATCACGTATGTATATATGATACTGAACAGTTAAAATTTAACTATTCACAACCTTGATCTGATTAGTATCGGTTTATACTGAATATTAACATTTTAATAAAGTATATGGTGTCATATGAAAAATCTTATTTTTAATTACTTTTAATCAGTGGCGGAGTCAGGATTTTGATTTGAGAGGGATTAAATTTAAGGACACCTTTGAGTTGTCTTAAATTTTGAGGGGCCACAAGCGAGTTCTTGAAACAGGGTCTCTATCCACAAAGAATAAAAAGTATAAAAGTTATTATACACATAAAAATTAAAAATTTATTTAGATTTGAGTCTTAATTTTGGATAAAATTTGAGGACCTCTCTAATTGAATTAAAGTAAAAAAATAATTAGAAAACATAAATATTTTATTTTAAGATTTGATATTTTGAAGTTTTGAAATTTTAGAAGGCCCTTTTATGATAAATCAAATAATAATAATTTATTTTATAAAAAATAAAAATATTTTCTTTTCTTGACCCCAATAGGGGCTAATTAAGTCTCTCATGGACCTCAAGTGGCACCGCCGCTACTTAATAATACTATGGGTGTCAGCTAGTTCAACCGAATAAATTTATTGTATGAGAACAAGAGCATTAAAGTTTGAGTCTCACTCACATAGGTTGAGTAGAGAATTATTGTGAGTGAAAAAGGTTATGTGCAGATATGCTTTGTTTCCTATCTGTATCTAGGGTTTTAGTTCATTTGAATCTTGCTTGATGGATTATTTCCTTTTATATATTAACAAATCTCACTTTGCTTTGGATTTTGTTTCTACTTTTAGCTTTTATTTTAGTTTTTTTTTTCTTTCTCTTGGGTCTAAATTTGACTCTAAAAGCACTGAAAATTTTTAATCATGTATTGGTTTCTTTCTGGTTTTGCATTACCATTTTCATGTCAAGGGGTTACTTGTTGAAGAAATTATAAGGCTTCTGTTAGAGGGTTTATTTTTCTGCATGTATATGATGATCAAAAATCAAATAAAGTGCTACAGCTATAGTAGCTTCACTTCAAAAATCAAATTATAGGGAGTGGGTATGTATTCAAATAATCAAATTTTCAGTATATGAAATTTTCCGTCGGTAAATAATCAAATTTTATTGATAATAAGTCATATTCACAGATTATTGACAGAAAAATATTCCATAGTAAAAATTTTATCGACAATTATTTATCAACGAAATATTTATTGATCGCTATCTAATTTACTGACGAAATATATATCAACAGAGTGCCGATAATTTTTTATAGCGTAAGACGCATTCATTAGTTATGTGGTTCTCACTTCACTCTACTCACAAAACATGAGGAAGATGTTTAACACCTTTGATTTGTGGATGTAAAATTCTCCAAAATTTGAGAGCAGAATTTTAAAATTAAAGCATATATAGATACTCCCTATTTAGATTGTGGTTTAATTTTTATATGTTATACATTTATTCACCTTATTTTTTTTTTTTTTTTCAAGTATGTATTCTCCACCTTCAGCTTCTCTTTTATTTTCTTCTTTTATTTTTCTATTTTGATTAATCAAACTTTTCTGCAAAATAAATAAAACTTTATTTGTAATGCATGTAGCAGTATAAGGTCAACCATTGATAGGTACAAGAAGACATGCTCAGATAATTCAAATTCAAGCTCTGTCACTGAGATCAATGCTCAGGTAATTTAATAAATTTAACCTATAAATTTCCACATTATTATGAAATTAATGTTTTGTAATCCTTTCTAATTTTAACATACTTATTATTATTATTTTTTTTAAAAGGAATAATATTTTTTACATACCATATAGCTATATATATACAATATATGAGCCTAGCTAACAAAATAATTTTGATTTTTTGTATTACATGTGACCCATTGGAAAACAGTACTATCAGCAGGAGTCTGCCAAGCTGCGGCAGCAAATTCAGATGTTACAGAATTCCAACAGGTATTTTTAATTATTTCATTAATAAATTAATAGTTTAAATATTAACCTAGTTAATTATGTCAATGATCATTTTGTGATAACCCGCCTCATTAGTAAAATTTTATCAATATTTTTCACGAGCGATGTGGTGTAACACATTTCCAATTAGATGACATCCACACACTTTCAGTTGGGAGTAACTCCTTTTTGACACATTCTAAGGTTGCCCAACTCGAAAATCCTGATCCTTCAAGGTTTTATTTTTGATATATGTCCAAATCAACGCAAAACGCATCTTACTAGTTAGAAAAGTTCATCAATTATAAACATATTCCCAACATCCTTCCCAAGCAAACAAAGTCACAATTTCATCAATTTAAAGAACATAATTTTCAACTACATTTTAATTTTTTGACTCTTCACTTGTAGGAATTTGATGGGTGAATCTGTGAGTTCTTTAACTGTAAAGGAGCTTAAGCAGCTAGAGAATAGACTTGAACGAGGCATTACTAGGATCAGGTCCAAGAAGGTACGTTATAAAATCGGATTTGAACAAGACAATATTGTTTTTGCTGCAATATTCATAATATATAATGTATTTCATTTAAAAATAATAATAATAATTTATTCTTCTGTTCTCTGTTTTATGCAACAGCATGAAATGCTGCTCGCTGAAATTGAGTTCTTCCAGAAAAGGGTAATCAAAATTAACGAACTCCTTTTTAGCCATTTTCTGTTTTCTTCCGAGTTATTATGAACTTTCTTGCTATTATTTTCCTAGGAAATTGAGCTGGAAAATGAAAGTCTGTCTCTTCGATCTAAGGTATGCAAAGTAGTTGGTATGTATAATGCATTAAGAGGAAGACATAAGTTGAGATTCGCTAAATGATGTCATCATATGTTAAGAGATTTAGATTTTACTGATAAGACAATGATTTTGAATATAATATAATTATGTCATAAAATCAACATATATAGCCAACCTCACCTAGTGTAGAAAAGAAAAAAAAAAACACATTTGTTTGATTAATTTGGTTTTGAAATTTGAGAATAGAAGATGCATTGTTATTGAAATTCAGATAGCAGAAGTGGAGAGGTTTCAGCAGGCAAATATGGTGAATGGGGAAGAGCTAAATGCAATCCATGCATTAGCTTCTCGGAATTTATTCAGTCCTCTCATGGAGGGTGGCAGTGGCACTGCTTACTCTCACCCTCACCCTCACCCTCACACAGAAAAGAAGATGCTCCATCTTGGGTATGTAATTCCCCCAATCACACTATATCAAGTGGCGATGGCAGTCATAATTAAGAGAGGCACACACATTCATTTTTCTCGTGTTTGCAGGTAAGCTAGATACTGGAGATGGAGTGGTATCTCAGGAGATGATCTACGATTTTAAACATATATTTATAAATATATATATATAATATCATAAGCTACTATGTAGTGAATGTGTGTGCTACGTACTGCTTCAGACCAATTTATATGTAGCCTATATATATTTATTAAGCCGAATCATCACTGGCTTATTCCGTTTGAGAGACTAGTGATTGTGATGACTGTTCAAACTTAATATCTAAGTAGTTAATGTGTGATATTGAAGGATTTGTAACTTCTATAAAGTAAATAAAAAGTATGCCTCATAAAATAAAATAATTAAAATAAATCTAGGTCAATCAATCTGTGTAATGTTATTTATCGCATTATAGCGAAATCTATAGCAAACTTACTCAAAGACATCCTCAACTAGGCCATCTCTCCAACCCAAAGTACTTTCATTCCTGTAAGGTTAATTACAGACACCATTATAGTTGGCTATGAGTGTTTGCATAAAATTAGACTTGCTTAAGGAAAAAAGAATGTGTTAGTAGCTTTAAAATTGGATGTTAGCAAAGCTTATTATCGAGTGGAATGGAGGTTTTTAGAGTATGTAATGGCAAAGCTGAGGTTTAATAGTAATTGGATTCAGTTGGTTATGAAGTGTATATCCACATCGACTTTTTTGATGATCATAAATGAGACTGCCAGGGGGTGTATTAAACTTCAGGAGGGCTAAGGCAAGGGGTGTGAAGGGGTTTTTCTAGGGGCTAAATCCGGTAACGCAGCGGAAGCGGTGAAAATCGTATTTTCAGATTTCAAAACTTTTTCTCGGATTAATTAAATAAACATATTTATTTAATTATCCAATAATCAAATTATGAAATAAAATTCAAGTGAATTTACCGAATTACCCTTGTATTGGTACTTTGTCCATTTTAGTCCGAAATTGATCAAATCAATTTTGAATGATTCTAAATCATTTCTAGGATGAACTTAGCATGCTTGAATCATCAAAACACCAAAAGAACCAAAATCCCCAAAAATTAATCCTTTTCCGAGAGCCTCCCTACTGTAGGCATTTTGTGCGTTTTGTCATTTCATGCATCAAAACACATCAAGATGTAATCCAATCAACATGAAACTTTATATGCATCTTATATACATCCAATTACACAACATAAATGAAAAGCCCTAAATTTGGAATTAGTTATAAACCCTAATTTTTTAATTTCCACAAATTGGACAAATTAGACTAAATACACTAAATCAATTACTTCAATCATCTTTCTTTCATCTAATCCAAGTCTCAACACAATGAAACAACTCAAGATCAAATCTAGGTCATCTTAGAGTGGATCAACAACTCTACATTAGTAACATGGTTTCCAAAAACCTTAAAAGAATGTTTATTACTACAATAGTTATACACTTCCTTCGTTACACATGCTTCACACTTCACCAAAACTTCCATCAACAAAAACCACAAGGAACAAAGAAAGAAGCATCCTAAGAATATCATATATTAAAGCCTAGAACCTAATGAACAAATTCCTTACTAATAGCAAGTTTGAGAAACTTACTAAATTTCCAAGCCTTTTGATTTTTCCTTTCTTTCTCTCAAGGTTCCTTTAGCTTCTTCAATGGAGATTTTTATTTTGTGAAATGTATTAGGTTATCTAAATGAAAATAAAATGAAAACAATATATACTCATGCATAATTGGCCTTGGCCGAATTTACAAGGCATGAAATTATAAGTTTTTCATTTCATTTTCATTTTCATTTCATTATCATTTAATCAACTTGACAAATATCTAAAACACCTTTATGGATATTTATTTAAGTCAACAAAGGCAACTTTAATCATTTCAAAACAAATATCTAAAGTTAAGATATTTATATTTTAATTATATTAGTCATTTAACAATTAAATAATTAATTAATTAATTAAATACAAATATCTTAAATATATGTATTATATTTACATTAAATATCAAATACATATATTCATTTATGATGTTAGTCAAATATCTCAATTTGACATTTAATTAATGTGTATTAAAATAATCAAGTATTAAAAGTAAATACAGAATAATCTAGTAAATGACTATCGGGTCCCTACACATGCATTTTGCGTTTAACCTTTAAACGAATTTATAAACAATCAATATTATTTATTAAAGTTGCTCTAGTGCTCTACGAGTTTATTTCATTATTGAGACTCTCTAGATTCAGACATATCCGTCATGAAATCCAATTTCGTGTCCATAATTTATCCACCCGTAAATTATGACGATCACGGATAAACTGGCTGAATCATACAGGTCGAGGTCATGGCAAATGTTTAATTCCTCCATCACAGGTATCCGGATGTATCCCAGAGATATAGATGTAAACGTCAAATCTCTATGGGGATTATCCAGTCGACTATTATTTTAGCAATCTCACAAGATTGTTTAGAACTAGCTTCTAAACTTTACCACGGGCCAATGGTTTTATCTGATTGCTAATTATTTGGACTACCTATACTCTGGTACACAGAACTGACGGATCCTATCTTGACACACATAGGACACCCTGAGGATCTATCTACACCCAACGAACAGGCGGAGGTCTGATCTAAATAGATCGGTGACGTGACTGCCATCTAAGTGTAGAAGATGTCTCATGTGCCCACAATGGCATCTCAAGTCTAAGAATCACAAGTGCTACTCAACCCAAGAAGATTCTTATCGACGCTGGTGTACCATCCATTAAGAATCTTCGGTGAGTCGTTCAGTGTTTATCCACTATAAACACCTACAAGTCTATACTAGTCTCCAAGACTTATGGTTCATTGAGAAACCATTGGAATCATATATTCCAGTATGCGACTTGTACCGGTCTCAACGGGTTTACTATACTGACCAAGTAGTGTAAACCTTGACCAGGAACAGTCTGAGAATGACAACGTCATGATACATGTCAATGTCCGTTGCGACGCTTTTGCAACTGTATCATGACTAATCATTCTATGGTCATTTCGTCTTTACCATATTATAAGATTCATTATATTAAAGAAACTGCATATATTATTCATAATAATATTATTTTACAGAAGTATTTACACAGAAATACAAACGGGAATTGGCGCTGTGAGCACCAACCCCAACAGGGTGCCCACTGTCTACATACCTATTCATTCTGTGCGCATAGGCTTTTACACAGCTTTTAATTAATACGGAAAGACATAAGCTATTCCAGTTGCTGAAATTTTACCGAGATCTCTCCATTTCTCATTTGTTATTCGCGGATGATAGTTTGATTTTATCAAAAGCAGATGTAAGGGATTGTAAAGCTTTAAAGGAAATATTCAACAGTTACACAGAAGCTTCGGGGCAGAGTTTCAACTTCGAGAAAAGCTCTATGCTCTTTGGTGGAAAGACTAAACCTGAGGTGGTGGAGGCAATCAAGGATTTGCTCAAATTCAAGGTGGTATCTAGATATGAAAACTATCTGGGGCTGCCGGCTATGGTGGGGAGAAATAAGACAAGTTTTTTCAATGAGTTCAAATTAAGAGTGGCAAGCAAAATATCCAACTGGCAAACCAAATTATTCTTGAGTGGGGGAAAAGAAGTGTTGATCAAAGCTGTGGCCCAGGCTATTTCAGCACATGCAATGAGTGTGTTCAAGATACCACAAGGGGTCTGTGATGATATTCACAAGGTGATAGCGAGGTTTTGGTAGGGTTCGTCAAAGGAAAAAAAGAATATTCATTAGGCTAGATGAGAGTAGTTGTGTCATGCTAAAATTAGAGGAGGATTGGGATTTAAAGAATTATCAAGTTTTAATCAATCCCTAATAGCAAAGCAAGGATGGCGAGTGATGCAAATTCCGGACTCTTTAACAGCTAGAGTTCTCAAAGCACGATATCATAAGAATTCAGACTTTTTGAATGTAAAGCTGGGGTCAAATCCTTTTTTTATTTAGAGCAGCTTGTTATGGGGAAGGCAAATGCTGAGGAAAGGACTGAGATGGAGAATTGGGAACAGAGAAAGGGTAAAAATTTTCAAAGACAATTGGATTCCTAGACCGAAAACTTTCAAGCCAATCTTGCCTGCGGAGATGGACAGTTCTGCTCTAGTTGCAAGTTTAATCCAGAACAGTTGATGTAATGAAGAGTTAATAAAACAGAGATTTCAAGAGACAGATGCAATCGAGATTTTAAAGATTCTGTTGCCTAAAAGACCTCAAAATGATCAAATAGTATGACATTTTGACAAGAGATGGATGTACTAGATTAGAAGTGGATATCAAGTAGCACAAAGAAGTAAAGATCAAGCCTCTGTAAGTGGCTCCAATGCGGGAATCATTGGAATCTGATTTGGTCGAGCAATATACCTGCTAAGGTGAAGATTTTCATATGGAGAGCTGCCCAAAACATGTTACCAACAACACTCAATCTCTGGAAAAAGAAGACTATAAAAGAGCCTTTGTGTCAGCGATGCTATGCTCAGGTTGAATCAGTAGCTCACGCATTATTCAAATGCTAGCAAGCTAGGAAAGTCTTGAAGCTAACTCCATTTGCAGATGCATTGTCGTCTCTCTCAAGCCTGGATGTATTAGGTGTGGTATTAGGGATAGTCGTGAACTGATTTTGGTGATTTGTTGGGCCGAGTGGAAAGATCGAAATTTCTTTCTGTTCGAGCATAAACAAGAGACACCAGCGAGAGTGCTACTGAGGGCAGAAGTGATGGCTGAGGGTGGAAAATGTGGAATGAATCTGGTATGCAAATAGAAATCACGAAGAAGGAAGATATAGGCAAAGCATGGGAACCACCATCGAAAAGATGTTGTAAGATGAACAGGGATGCGGTTATTGATAACCATAACAACCTGGCAGGGCTTGGAGTTATTATCAGGAACAGTGAAGGGTTTTGGTGCAGACAGCAGTCATGAGAATTGGTTTTAATGGGGATGTGGAAGCCGCAGAAGTAGAAATAATAAATTTTAGGTTGCAAGTGGCAGATAAAGCCTTTACAAGCAAAATGATTGTAGAATCAGACTGCTAATAGGCGGTGAATTTAAAAAAACACACAAAAAAAAAAAGAAAAAAAAATTGGTCCATGTATGTAATAAAATACAACATCGATTAATTTTTATATGTAAGTTAGGATTGTCAAAAGCTCTAGGCGCACCTAGGCACAAACATCTGCTGGAGCTCCTTGTATACTTTAGGGATAAACATTCTTATTTCTATATGTAAACCTGAGTGTAATTTATAGACTAGTTATTTTTAGACAATAATTTTAAGAGGACACATTTTTTGTTATATTTTAATGACATTCATATTGCAAGCAGTTGTATATTCTAGCTTTTCTCCAAAATGCACAAATGTTTGAAGAAGTAATGTCACTAAAATATCACAAAAAAATTTCTCATAAAAATATCCATTTTTAGATCCTCGTATAGAAAGTTATTTTATTTATTTTTTTTTAAGAGATTTTACTTTCACTAATCAATTCAAAACAATAATTGAATGTTTTGTGGGAAAATTTCTCAACCAAACTACATCATCAACAACATGAATAGCTAAATTTGCTAAAGAGTGTGAAACTTTATTACACCCTCTAGGCACATAAAAAACAATTTTCTGTTGAGAAATCTCTGTCAATTCCTGGATTTCATCAATTGTCCAAGCAATCTCGAGTCTGCTTTCAAATTTCTTGATATTAAGTTGGCCATCTTCAAAGAATCAGTCTCCACTATTAAAGACAATAGTTTTTCCTTCACGGTAATTTGCAGTCCAAACAACAAAGCCTCTACTTCGAGCATAGCTACATCCTGTAACAGCTTGGTTTTCCTCACACCAGCCAGCAGTACTCTGCCTTCCGCATTTCTTAAAACAACCTCTAGTCCAACAGCGTTATGGTGCTTCTAAGCTAAGGCATCCACATTGAGTTTATGTCATCCCACATGGGAAGGATTCCATTGTTTATTGCTAGCTCTATCTCGATCCAATATTTCTCTGATTCAAAAAAACTCCGATCTTCCGCTGGTAAGACTCAACCATAACTTCTGCTCTCGCATCCACTCCCACATGATCTTCAAACTTCTCTTACATAACTTTTAAATTTCTTGTTGTCCAGATTGACCAGCACATAGCCACCACTCTTTCTACAGCAGTATTGCTTATTTTCACTGCCTCTACATGCATCCCCAGCATATCCCTTGACTGAGCTTCACATAGCATATACTCATGGCCATATATCCTCCAAACCTGCTTCGTGAGTTTACATAAGTATAAAGCATGAAGAACGTCATTCTGTTTTTCCCAACATCGCTGGAACATCGTGCTTTGCACGATATTCTTCTTCTATAGATTATCCTCGGTAGAAAGCATATTTTTTTGCAGGTTTTCACATGAAAATCGCCATCCTCTTGGCTCGCATTTGAATCTCATACAAAGGACGTACACACTTGGTTGATCTTTTACATGTGACACATTAGTTTTGATTCCTTTTTACCTTTCAAACCCTCACCAATAAAACATAATCTCCAAACAATGTTTTCTACATGGCTCAATATATTTATCAAAAAATAATATCATTTTTTATTTAAAAAAAATCTTGTGGGAGGATTTATTCCAATAATCCCCTATATTATCTCTTACCAAATATAAAATAATGGGTTGGTCTCTATCAGTGTGAAAAAAGGCCTAGGCATTGTGCGACAGCTGGCCATTTTGTTTAAGCTTTAATTGGCCAAAAAAAAGGGATGATGCCTAATCAAAAATCATGCTGCCATCATCAGACGCAAAAAAAGGATCATGTGAATCAGAACAGAAGCAGGTGGTGCAGTGGCAGAGCCACTTGGTACCCAATAGGGGCAGTTGCCCCCACAGGGCACCACTGTTTTTTTTAATATTATATATATATATATATTTATTTATTAGAAAATCTAAATAATTAAATAATACCCATAAATACATTATTTATTAATTTTTTGTGTTGTATTTTTTTTAATAATATGTAGGCCTAAGCCCAAATTAGTTAAAAAAAATTTCAATACATTTGTGTATCAATCTTATTTCTTAAACATATCTAAAATAATTATATTTAATTTATATGTGTATAGATAATTGACTATTTTTCATTTTAAATAAAAATAAAATAACTATATTTATACTTAGGTTTGGTTATTAATTTTCTAATTTATTGATATATTTGTAGTGATTCTTTTACTAAACTATATCGTGTATAGTTGTTATGTGTAAAATATTCACATATTAATATAAATATAATTATTTGTATATATTCAGTTGTTCAAAGCACAAATATTGCGTTTTAGGACTAGGCTTTTAATAATTTAATTTAAAAAAATGGTTAAATTTATAATAAATTAGCAGAAATTTAGTATATAATATACTACATAAACTTAAAATACATAATTTTAAAAATAAATTTTTACTTAAATTTTTAGGGTAAATTGGTATTTTTAGAAATTATTGATAAAAATGTATTTCTGAAAATTTTGGGTTAATTTGTAAGTTTAAAAATTAGGGATTATTTCATAATTTTCAAAAATATAGGGATTATCTTATAATTTCAAAAAATATGTATGAATTCGTTATATATTTTTTGGATGGGGTGGTGGCTGAAAGAAGAGCCATGAGATTAAGACCACTAGACGAGCACGTATTGAAGGTGAGGACATGATTTAGTATTCTCTTACTCTTACTTGGTTTAGGGTTTGTCGCGGCAGAAACAATGAATTGGGCACGTGCCAATAATTTATAAAGCATAAGATGTAATTGTACGCTTATTTCATGTTGGACTTCTTTTAAATAATGAACTTTCTACTTCTTTAGCCTGTACTCTACTAACATAAATTGCTCTAATTTTTACCTGCTATTAGCTAGGACACGCGGTCGGATAGAAATAAATTCCATTATTAATAGTAATATTTTTAAAAAATATATATATATTTTATTTGAACTTAAATGTTTATAGATATATAATTCTCTTTCAAAAAATTATTAAAATAATCAACTAAACCCTTCGACAATTTCCCAATATCACATAAACTATGTGAAAAATCAACTGAATAATTATCTGGTTGGATATTAATATTTTTTTGAATAACCTAACCACTCATCCCGGCGCTAGGGATCCCCACCACCATACGCTTAACCTTTATTTAGAACATTGATCTCTATGATAATGATAGTATTAATTTATGTGTAGGATACATATTTTCCCTCATAAATATGAGTGTGGTTATCAGAAAATTAAGTAGGATAACTTTTTTTCCTCATAAATCTAAGGTAAGACGTGAATTTTCTGACCCTTTGGAGATGTCTTTTAGTTGATTGATTTGGTATACCTTTCATTTATTTGAATGGTAAATCAACAAGGAGGACTTAACTATAAGTTACCCCTTATTTTTCAAGTCCAGTACCATGGTAGCTAATACCAACTACATCAACCAAGATGATGGTATTGAAGAGAAGAAACTGAAAATTCTGAGAAGCATCTATCCTAATACAACCATCCTATTCCATCATGGCCCCCGTTTATAGATTAAAATACGACAGTATTTCATACCCTGGACGTCTTCGTTGCAGAACAACCTTACTATCCAAAGTGTTCAAACATGGGACTGTCCTTTGAGAAAAATATAAAGCAGAACTGCAGGAAAGTAACTATGCTCTTAATGCAAAAGCAGAAACTATAGAGTTCGCTAAGAGAGCTCACTAAGGAGAACATCAGATAATCTTCCGGTTCACCAGGTAAGAAAATAATTTAACCATCTCCACGAACAAACTTCATTTGGTGTTGATATAATGTTTCGGATAAAATAACTATCTTAAGACTGTATCCAAGAATGGACTGTGAACTTGTACATAATAAGGATATAAGCTTCATAACTGTTGGAAAACACATAAAATGTATGCAGTATGAACTTCAAATATTATCATCCGAAAAAGAAGAGGAGAAAGAGAAAATATACTTCAGGTGATCTTTACGCCAATGCGCATATAGTGCCTGCAGGTGATTAGGTCAAAGAATGGCACACCCACCCTTTTCAGCTCGCTTACGGAGCTCCTCAGTCTCCTTCTGAGCTTTTTCAAGATTCTCTCTAAGCTTACGAATTTCATCATTTGACTTCATTTGAGCTAATTGTGCAATCTCTTCTGCCTTTAATCGAGCAGCCTGCTCCAGTGCTAATTGCTGTTCGAGCCTAGTAGTTGTCTCTTTGAGCCTAGACTCAACCTATCAAAAAGCACCAATGGAGTAAGAAAACATGACACTAAGTCCTAGAGTAACAGTATATACAAATATGGGTGGGGTCAATTGTAATACAAGTCTTCGACTTTGGAGAAGACACAAATCTTAACTATTAATTTAGTTTAATCCAACAGCAAAGAGAGCTGCTGGGTTCACCATATTTAAGAAGACTTTCTTATTCGATATATATATATATAGCCTACTACACACTGATAAATAATAGAAACAAAATCTTAAAAAAAACACAACCTAAAATTTAAAGTATTAAAAGTGTCCCAATTTTTTCGTTTTGCTATACACACCTGGAATCTAGAGAATAAAACTTATTAGCATACCTCAGAATACACATACTGGTCTATTCCATGTTATTGTTGCATGGGATCTCGCTTAACACCAGATCCTTCTAATGCCTTGCTATAATTTAAAACTGTATAAACGAGAATTATAACTACACAGCTACATGATTAGCTTGCCTTGTACCTAAGAAATATTTTCAAAAGAACTTATTTTGAATGTGACCATTCTGTTTTAACAACAAAACAATAGTATGACGTAAGCTTCTTATAACATTTCAACTGTTTTCATAGATCCAGAAGAGCAAAATTCCTAGCAATAAGACAGGATATACAGTATTACAAGAAATATCCTTATGCCTGACCACTGATATTCCTATGGTGCAAGTCATGATGAGCAAACCACCTACAAGTTAATCTATAGCCACTTAATTTCATCATGAAACGAGACACAACAGGACAGCCAGACAACTTTCGAGGTAAGATCAACTAGTTATATTCTTCAAAACCCAATCATTGTATCACTGAACAGATTACTTAATAAGAGAGTTTGTTTCCATGGCATCAAATGGCAAGATAAGCCTCTTAAGACATAAACAAAAATTTATTCTTATGAGATAGCCATCTCTAACAATCTAGGGCTAAGGATACAGTGGCACTCTTTTCCCACTTCGTAATCACACAACATTACCTGCAGCCACACCATTTAGTCTATAGCCACTTTGTAATTACACAACTTTTGAATATGACTACCAGGTCTAAGAAATGAACATGTGCATATGTCACGATTTGATGTCAAAACAAGAGCATCAAAAATACCATCTCAGTAATTCGTTTGAGTTGCTCTTCATATGATCTATGCATCTGCTCCTTCAGCTCTGAAATTTCTCGTTTTGAGTATCCCTTGAGAGACTCAACCTCAACTTGTTGATCACGGAGTTTAGTAGCCCCTTTCTGCATACAAAAAATATATATATATAAATAAAATTCATGACGTATTTAGAGAGAAGCAACACGGAAATCTATAATTATTATAATGAAGTCACCTTCAACTCAGCAAAGATATCATCTGTGTACGGCTGCCCACCATTCTGTACAATGACTGAGTTAACCAGAGAAAGAAGCTTCCCAACCTGCTCAGTTCTCCTGGTTTCATCCTTAGTCTTGTTATCAAAAAGCACACACCGATTCTGACATAGTTTAAGAATTTCCTAAAATAACATAAAATGAGTTGGCAAATAGCAAATGTTAGCCCCTTTTATAAGGATTGATAAACTAATAAAACACCTCTACTCTCCGAAAGTTTGAAGATATTCTGCTGATAAAATATGTATTTATGGTGATACATTAGTACTTATGAAGGCAATATCTGGCGAGCTCATAAACTTTTTAAGGGCAAGCCACAATCGAATTTTGATAACCGTTTCACTGTTGTGATTTGACCACTTATAATAAAAATCTGCATCAATCAAATATAAAGATCTCAAAAGATGATCAGTACTTCATACAACAGTACAGAAAAAATCCAAATCCAAATAATCTACACACATTCCAGTAAAAAGCATTGACCCTGTCAAATTAGTGGTTATGAAGCAGTAACTGCCACTTCATAAGGTGAAATTCTTTACTTATAGAACAAAGCAAGAAATAATGTATTATGGTCATAAACAAACTAAAATGACCAAACCTCAACAGCGAAAAGAGACAATGGTATTTTACGTAGGATCAACATAATCAGCCTAATTTTGCTGCATTATAATAACAATTTTGATTCCTTCAATCTAGAAAAACAAATACAATAAATAAGACAAAATAATTTAAAGGTAACTAAAATAACCCCTTTTTTAATTGCAAAACAACCAGTAGATTTTTATTTTCATTTTTTGTTCTTTTTCTTCCTATCCTACTCCTCATAACTTAAATCATGTATGCAGTATAACAGTGGAACTAGGTTCTAAATCTTTCTCACAGAGGTTGGATCCACAGGGACTTTTAAGAGAATTTTAAATCTTGTTAAGCTAGACTTGATATTTATTTTATTTAAACATTGACAAAAAAAAATTAATCCATGCAGCAAGTTATTATCAACCATATGCAATTTAAAATCATAAAAGAAGTTTAAATGTAAGTATACGAATCAAACTGATACATAATTAATGAGATTATCAAACACTATTATTGTTCAGAAGAAAACCTTTAAAGGCTCTGGACACTCACGACCCAAATAATCGTCTAATGTTTCCTCATTATCTTCAAGTTCGTCCCCCCCAGTAAAGACGACAATCATGTAGTCAATAATTTTGCTTCCAAACAAAGTCTGCAAGCTGCGTAGTGCAGCTTCTTCCTCTTGAGAAAAGCGGGTTCTTACTGAGAAAACTACAAGGACTGCGTGGATCCCATCCTTGGCCAAATCAATACATTTGACAATTTCCTTGCCAACAAAATCAGAGCCAGAGGAAAAATCAAAGAGTCCTGCAACAGCTCAACTCAAATCACATAAAAATTGACATACCACAAACACATCAACAAGCATGATAAATGGAATATCTAGTTAATAACATTACCAGGGGTATCAATGACGTTAACAATTTGGCCATCTTTGAGTACGGTTCTCTGCATTTCACAAGTACTGGTAACACCAGAGGAGCTAGCCCTTGACTTGAAGGCTCTTATTCCAAGAATGCTATTGCCCGTAGCACTCTTGCCATTGCCAGTACGGCCAACTAAAACCACAGTACGGACACCAGTGGATGGAGAAGTGAGCTCCCAATCATCATCCATCGCACTTCCACCCATCTTATGACTATCAATTTACCTGCAGCAATGAATATAATATCAAAAAACTTGCTTTTCAATTCAATTTCAATATTATCCCAACCAACAAGAATAAATTCATAAATATTATTCAGATATGAGAGCACAATCAAATAATTAAAGGCAAAATCCATAAAAATATATTTTTTTTCCAAAAAAGAAGATGTTGTTGATAACAAGCATCAATCATTGAAACAATCTAAACGACAATAATTGAGAAATAAGAAATAAACAAATAATAAAAAACTTCTTCGTTCCTCAAGTTATTGACCAAAACGAAAATCGAACACCGTTCCAGAAATCAAGAGATTTACAAACGGAAAATAAAGAAAATTGAGCATAGAAATTGAATTGAAATTAGTGAGAAAAGGCAAGGGCAATATGGGGAGAGATGAGATGAGATTTACTTAGTTGCGAAGATAAAGAGACTGCTGAAGTGAGTGCGTCGAAGGAGAGAATAAAGAGAGAGTATTTATATATATGACCAGCAATTTTCACTTTGTATCGTAATTGAAATGTATATACATTTATTGCGTCTTGTTAGTTATCTTGGAATCTTCCTGGCCAATCTTATCAACATTAACAGTTTTTCCCCCTTGACTTTTACTACATTCGTGAAGGCTTTTATTAGTAAAATATAAACTTTTCCTATATAGCAGAATCCAAGATTAAAAATTTGCATCTCATAAGGGACAAAATATTAACAAAATAATAATAATAATAATAATAATAATAATATAATTTAAAAAATAAAAAATAAACAAAACACACACCCATGCACCATGTGCATTGTGTGTTTAAAAATTATATATTTAATAAAAGATAAATTAATCATTTTACATTTTACATTTATAATTTTATTAATCCTTTTAGCTTCACATTTTTATGAAATAATAATTAAATTTATATTTTATATTTTTATTATATTTTTTAATTCTTGTGTAAGCAAAATACTGCTTTCGATGCTCAATAGGAAAATAAATATAAAATATGTATTTCGAAGGCCCATAAGCCTAAAAAATCATGAAAATTGAATTCGAATTAAGATATAAGAAGATTGAACATGTTTGATTAGCAAATGATCAAAAAAATTAAAAAATTAAAAAATTAATTACTTTTGACAAATTTGCTTGAGGTTTTTAGCACATCACCTATAAATATAAGTAGTTGTACATGATGGATTTCGCCCACGGTTCACAATCGAGAATTTATAGTATATAGGCACTAACGATCCTACAAAACAAAGATAGAGTGAGCAGGGAGTAATGCCCACCAGTGTGGTGGGTGCCGTAGACACTTCGACGCTCAAGTCAGTAGTGAAGACGAGTAGTAAATAAGGAAGAGCCAAGTTTGAGATTATTTTGACCTCCGTTGACTTCCGTGAGAGCGCTGGACCGGTGTTTAGAGAATAAGAGACTTGGAGATCTCAAATATGAGAGATGAGACTTGAATGCCATGTACGCTGAGTTATGTATATATTCATAGGTTGAGAGATAGCTGGAATATGACCTATATTCATGATAGCGGGTCTCATAACATGTTTATATGTCATGGCTTTTTGTTCTAAAAGATCTTAGCATGTGGGGGTTAGTATATTTGTTGAGAAAAATGGGATATGACAGTTGAGGAGATAATGCGATGTTTTTCGGTGGGAATCTATTTGGAGAAACAATGGGCTGTCTGAGCTCAAAATAAGAAGAGTTTTAGGTTTTCAATATTGGTTCAAATACTGTTTGAATGAATTTTGGCTCTATTTGACATAGGGCATAAAGTGAAATGACAATTATGCCCTTGGCCCAAATTTGGCTCGTATAGTTTGTCCCCTACTCTATAAGTCAAAGAGTCATTGGCTTTGAGAGTATTCGACGAGTATGGCATCTAAGGTAAAGCACGTAAGCGTACCTGACGTTGACGTCGATTGATACCATGTTAATGGAGCTAAGTAAATATATGGGATGATCCTCAATCGACCAGTCCTGGAAGTTGATGCGTTTGAACCTGTCAGAGGTCATACCATGCTGATAGAACTAAATAAATATCAAAGATGATTCTCAGTCGACCAGATACGGATGTTAATGTCGCTTGGACCTGTCAAAGATAATATCATGTTAATGGAATCAACCAAATATCAGAGAAGATCCTCAGTCGATCAAATCCTGATGTTGATATGAAAGATCGACATGAACCATTAGGAATGTTCCCATCGTCTGGACCAGCTGAAGGTTCATGGTTGAACTTGGCTCGACATGAGCTATGGGAAATGTCCCTAGTTGACTAAACCAGATGAAGGTCACGATCATCCTCATACTACGAGCTAAATGACCAAGAGAGTCTTCAATATCGTCTGGACCAGATGAAGGCAAAGTCATGAACTTGATTCTACATAAGCCATGAGGAATGTTCCCAATCGACTAAATTAGATGAAAGTCAGGATCATCTCCATATTACGGGTTAAAGGACCAGAGAAGTCTTCAATATCGTCTGGACCAGATGAAGGCCAGGTTTTGAACTTGACTCTTCCCAGTCGACTGAACCAAATGAAGGTCAGGATCATCATGTTGGACAATTATGACCCATAGCGTCACTATTTGTACAGATCATTGTGTTGTTGTACAAATTAACTATGTGACAAAGGAGATTGCACTCTTATCATTTGTGATTAGATCACCTTAGATATATAAATGATGAGAGGTCCTTATGATCTGTTCCTTGATTGAGAATGATATGAGACAGTATCAATCAACGAAGGATAAATCATTAAATATCCCTAGTCAGAGTATTATCGAGATTGGACATCGATAAATACGTAAAAGACTAGTATCGTACTTGTGCGCGTTGTGAGGGCACAACGGCGTAGTTCTCATATACTTAAGTATTGGATAGTTATGCAAGTGCGGTAGGAGGTTGTGTTTTACCGACGGTACGGGAAACAGCTTCGCTCTGGATAGACCCCCTCGGAATCCCATTGGTAGTTTGACTATGTGTCTATGGGAGTCCAAAATCAGGGTAGGTGTATTTGGTCTTAACCTGAGACTTGCACCGCTAATGCTTACGACAATCAATGTACTTTGGTTGGGGTCGTCTAGGGCTTTAACCGGTTCTGTGTACGCCGATACTAGGTATATTGAGAATCGTAGAGTATTGGGTGTGATGTCAAGACGGAAGTATCACTCCAGTCAAAGTGGAGATGATGTCACGTAGGATACGGTATTAGTACTCTTAAGTGCTGCGCGGTCATCGGGATATTATGACTAGGTCATGTATATCCGATTATAGAGACTAGTTATCAGACATCCGTACGGGGCAGACACAACTCCAGCCCCAGGCCTAGCACGTGACAGTCAGATACTGGATCGAAATACGCAATACTACGGTATACAACGCTTGATATAGATCACATATTCCTGTAAGAATATTTCCGGAGAATTGGGTAGGCATGGCGCTTTGCTAGAAGCCAACCTTGTCTTGTGAATCGGTAAAACGTAGTACTTGGTACGTACGTGTTCGGATAGTCCGACGACCCGATTTACTGCCAACATATCTGGGGATCTCTTGGGTCGCGTCCCAATGATACACCGATGAAGTATGACTCGTACTTTAATTAATCTGGGATTAATTCGATGAGAGAGAAAATTAATCTATGATTAATTTCGGAGATATTTTATCTAGGATAAAATATCAATAAAAGAGAGATAACGATTAATTTGGAATTAATCGGTAAATTAATATATTTGATATATTAAACGAAATTGGATTTCGACGCGGAATTGAAATTGGATTTTAATTCGGACGAACGAATTAATTTGGAATTAATTCGTTAGCGACGTGAATAGTGAATTCGCTAGGCGTAATCATTTAATTACGACGCAACGGATAAATCGTTAATTTGGAATTAACGAATCCGAGCCCGAGTGTGGTTGCGAGCGCATTCATATTTCGAATTCGAGTGCGGCACGTAAGTCACATCAAGCGTCAAATCATTCGTCACATCAAGCATCAAATCATTCGTCACATCAAGCGTCAAATCAAACGTCACTTTCAGTGATATGACATTTGAGTGATTGATGTGATTGATTGATTGAAAGACATGTCACTTTAATAAAGTGAAATGAATAGTTGATGTGTGTTGGTGAAATAGTGATAGTTGTTGGAAAGCATTTATCAATTGACTTTTTGATATTTTAATTGGTAAATGTTTAATTTATTTTTTTGAAAAATATATATAAAGCATTTTGGAAATGCTTTAACCAACTAATCACAATTCTTCATCACCATTTCTCTCTCTTACTCTCACGCCCATGGCAGTGAACTGCCATGGGTTGGCCAAATTTTGGAAGCAATATTCATGGGTTTTGTGGAAAAATCCAAGCGAGCTAGCACTCCCGAGAGACATATGAAGGTGTTAGGGACACTTACCCTTGATCCGGAAATCATTCGACGAAGATTTTAAGCTCAAATTGATGAAGAAAACTGAAAACAGTGGGCTGTGAACTGCTGTCATATGCGCCACTTTGATGGAGGATAAACTTGTTTTGTTCGTCATCAAATCGTCTCAACCGATCGATGTGAGTATTCCGCAACTCCTTTGATATGTATTTCACACTTTATCATGCTTGTTTAATGATCTTGGGACCTAGATAATTACCAACAATGGCATCAAGAGCCTAGGTGCAAGCATGAAATTTTAGGGCTTAAAATTTGGGCAATTTATTTTGAGCATGATTTGAATGAATTGATTGTTTGAGTATGCTTATAACATGTTTAATTGCATATTGGTTGGACCAATTTGTGAAAATTGATTTGGAATAATTTTCCCTAATATTTATGTGTTGGCCGAAAGTTTAGGGTTTTGGAATTCTTGGAGTTTTTCATTTTGATTCATTGGATGAGTTGTAATGATGTTGGATGATGTTAATTTGAGATTGAATTGGATTTAATTTTGAATTGAACAAAAATCCCCAAATTCTCACCTTGGCCGAATTGGATATGCCCTAATGTTGTCTTGGAATTTTGATTTTTTAATTCATTGGATGTGTTGGAAATCATTCGGGATATGGATTTAATGTCGATTGCGGATTAATTGGATTGAAACCGAATTGGACATGAAATCACTCCCTTGGCCGAGACTTAAAGAGCATGTAATGGGTTTGATTTTTCATTAATGTGTTAGACATGTGATGATGATGTTAAACATGATTAATTGGACTAATTTGATGTTTCGGAAATATCGATTTAGGTGATTAATCATGATATGCACTTTAGGTTAATTATATTATGAAATTGGATTTTATGAATTTAATTAATTGGGCCTGAATTGGATTTGGGCTTTTAAAGTTGTAAATGGGCTTATTGGGCTTTGTTGTACAAAGTTGGTTTAGGCCAAATGGATTGGATCCAATTGGGCCCAAAACCACTTCCGTTAAGCCCAATTGCGACTTAATGAACCTTTAAAGTTTAATTGGGCCTAATGGGCCAAGATTGATTTATGGGCTTATGGGGTAAATCCCGGATTGGATTTTGTTATTCGGTTTGACCCGAGTTGACCAAAAGTCCACGCCTTAAGAAATCAATTAAAAGCCCATTAGACTTTAATTGAATTGACGTTGGACGTTAATCGGTCTTTGAGACGCGTTATGGTTAAATTCGGAATTAAGTCGTAAAAGGTTTATTATTAAAGTGTAATATTTAATTTGGAATTAAAATAACGAATTAGAATTGAATGCATATTAATTGGATTTAATGACGTAGTTTAATTTAATTAGAGAATTCGTACTTTGAGTAATTATTCGAAAAACGAGTTTGACTCGAACAAAATCAAATCGTTGTTTGAACATTGGATGATCACTAATTATCAGATTAATTAATTTGATTAGATTGATTGATAACATGCTTTGTGTGAATACATGGTTGTGATGAATGAATAATGTATATCGGATGGATATTAGTCGGGTGGGGGCAATTTTGGAAATTGTTGTAATAAATTTGATTTATTAAATTTGACCTGCGTATCCAGCCTTTTCACCTCTATTCTCTATGTATTCTCTTCTCACCTATTCCCCTCAATGTAAATAAGATTTCTTTAGAAGTGTAGTGTAACGGGTAGAAGTGATACAAGTGCTAGCTTGAGAGAGAAAGGGAGAGATTTGATCTAGGATCAATGTGTTATGTATCCATCCGCATATCATTATTATTTATTTTCATATGCGCTTTATTATGTATTTAGAATGCATGTTTAAGGGTATGATGATGAGACCTTAACAAAGATAATAAATTGGTAGCCAATTTGCACGCGAAAAACTCTCGCTCAATATCATGCGTTTTTCCTTCCATTGAGTGATTCATACTCAAGATCCGAGATTGGCATTGGGTTGTTGGCCAAAGTCAAGCCATTTGTCCGTCGAAGATGTGTTTGAATCACGAGAGTTTTGTTCCATATAGGTGTCCTGTCCAAGTTGTGGTTTGTTGGCCAAAGTCAAGACCACTTCTTGTCCATCGACATTGATTACGAAGCTTTCCATGGTCAATGGGTCGCGCTTGACTGGGATCATTAGGTTTGTTGTGCCAAAGCCAAGGCCTAGTTGATTCAGAGGAAAAGGGTTAGGCTACATATTGGATATGTAAGCATATATACGATATATGTTTCGGACTTGGATGTCCACCTACCGGACCTAGGAATTGGATTGGATCCAACTGATCTTAGAGATCTACCTAGTTAATTATCATACAATTTGTTGACCAAAGTCAAGATTGTGTGACATTTATTGGGATCCTAGCCCACTAGGAAACTCGGTTTCCCGAGTACTCGACAGAGGGTTAGAGGCTCGCCGAAAAATAGTGGGAGGCAAGAATTGAATTTGCAATATTCGTTCAATTACTCGCCATATGCGCTCAAACAAATATCACTCGTCTTATAATATTTAATGTTGTTTTAATTAATATAGTTAGACTATATTCAAATAAATTCAATAAATAGTTGATTTTATAATTGGATTATAGTAATCAATATAATTGAATTAATATTATAGTTGATTAAATAATTGGATTATTGTAATCATTATGATATATAGTACCTGAAATAATTGATTAAATAGTTGGACTATTAAAATCAAGAAACATTGAAAGATTGGACATTTAAATATAATCTTGGATTACAATATTTAAATGGTTTAAATTTTCAAATTGGGAATGAAATTTCAGGATGGTCCTGGAAATAATAATAAGTTACTTTATTGGATAAGATAACATATTATG
The DNA here is from genome assembly GCA_019454045.1 of Zanthoxylum bungeanum. Taxonomy (NCBI): domain Eukaryota; kingdom Viridiplantae; phylum Streptophyta; class Magnoliopsida; order Sapindales; family Rutaceae; genus Zanthoxylum; species Zanthoxylum bungeanum. Next base: position 37,061 of record SKCR01000118.1, read on the forward strand.
CCTAATTCATTATGCTTGTAATAAATCTATATTTAGATTTAAGAAGCATTATATTTACAATTGATAATTCTTGGAGAATTAATGACTAATCTCAAGGAGATAAAGTCAAACGTTGCAATTAGATAACTAGTGCAAGGCGTACTTTACATCAATATTCTAGAAATCCAAGGCTTGGCCAAAGACTTCTGAAATATTGAAAAATGGGTAAAGGCAAAGTTATTATGATCTTCTGGGAAGATAAAGGACATATCCTAAAGTGACTGTCATTTGGATATGGCAGACACGAAGGAATTAAAGAAAGGGCAAGGCTCTGACTTTAAGGATGTTTGTCAAAATTATGTCCATTACTAGTATTAAAATTGGATTTTAAAATACTAAGTATGGTACATAAAATATATGTATTGATGTTCAGAATCTGCTGTGAGCAGGATACTGACTTCAAGCTGAGGTTAATCTGCGAATCGGAAACGGGACAAAAGTCGCTGTTTCGACCATAGGTACCTAAATTAGGAAACTGTTATAATGTAACTAGTTTGACTAGGAACATTATCTCTATATCAGTGTTTAATCCGTTGCGGATAAACCTTTATATTCTAGAACACTAAAGTGTTTCATTATATAAAGATGATATTGAGATAAACACATTAGATGTGAACAACAGTATTTATATTTTGAATATAAATAAAAATCTCGAACATATAATATGACAAACTAATAGCTCATACTGATCTGATCAGATGAAACTAATTGTGGCATTGTTGTCTGGGACACAATTAAACAAGAGTCGTATATCCACACTTTTGAAGAGTGGGTACTAGGACTGACTTGACTAATCAAATAAAGTTTACGAATCTAGGTTATTAGGTAATGTACCTAAAACACTATTTACTTGGTAAAGGTGCAAGTGCCACCGATCCGATAGCCATATTCATAGTGAAGTAAATGGGCCCATATCTATCTAGGTTAGATGTGGATATGAATATTTCGTGACCTTAACAGATGTGGCATCACGTTATGGTTATGTGTTTCCTTTTAAAGAACACAAATCGGAAACTTTTAGAGTTTCGACACGAAATAGACAAACAGATCGATTAAAGTATTAAACCATCACGGTAAGACCACAAATGAAAATACTTAAGCAATAAGTTTCATAATACTTGAAAGAGTATGGTATTCTTTCAATGAGGACTCCTCCTGGAACACGTCAGTTTGACGGTGTGTCCGTACGGAGAAACCGAATTTTGTTGGACATGATAAGGTTTATCATGAGTCGCTATGAGCTATATTTTCCTTCAAAGATAAGCATGAACAGTGCAGAACTTATTTAGAATAAGGTTCCATTAAAATCTATTTAACAGATTTCATATTAGATATGAACGGAAGGAAACAGGGTTTCACACTCCAGAAGATTTGAGAATGCTAGGCTTACGTTTGGATGATACCAAACTAGAACCCAAATCGGATAGATGCCAAATAATGGTTATCCTAGGAATACCATAAGTATTGTACTTATACATCTCACCAAAGAACAATTAGATTGTTGCTCGCCATGCGGTCTTCCTTAGAGGATTACCGATATGCAGTGGTAAGTGGGAGGATGGTATGACTCGATGAAAATCGGAGTAATACTTTATCAGGCATGAAGTCTTTAATGGAACACGAATAGTTCATCAAAGATGAAACTATACCATTAATCTTCGTATACACAAGAAACGCGTAGATCGGGGAGAATCAGAAAATAACCTGGGGTATGGGTTTCTGATCTCACCTCATAAAGATGTTAATCTTATTGAGGTATACCAACCGACTACGTATGAGGGAGTGATACAAGGTATCGACTTCCGTTATGGCAAAGTGCCATGAGTCCAAAATGGATTCCATGTATAACAACTATGTTTGGACACTAGTTAATGTACCATAAGGCATTGTGCCTATAGTACTATATAAGTCTTCAAGGAAGACATACATGGATGGCAACATACCAATGTACTAAGCTAGGCTTGTAGCGGAAAGGTATCGTTATCAACATTGTGTTGATTACGGTTTAACCTTTTACCTGTTGCCATGGCAAATCCATTTGGATAATGCTTGCTGAAGCTGCACGTTTCATTTATGAAATGTGTAAGTTAAAGATCAAAATCGCTTTCCTTAAATGGAAACCTTTTGGAGGATGTTTATAACATCCTGACGATTTTGTCATACTAAAACCAGTAAACAAGTTTTGCAGGTTATTCGATCCATGTATGGATTGAAGCAAGCATTAGGTTCTTGGAATCATCGTTTTGATGTAATCATAATGGTCTATGATTTAATTCAAAAACGAAAAATGATTCTTATGTATATAAGGAGGTTAGTTGGAGTGCACTTACAAGAATGTCCTTTAATAAAATAATGATAATATATGTCATTTCTTGGAAATGAAATTCCCATATAAAACCATCGGTAAAAGCCTGGCTTTCGAGAAAATTCTCCGTAGAATTCTTGGGAGTAACAACCTTTATTCTAGGGATAAAGATCTACTGGGATAGATTAAGTTGTTAAAACTCTGCGAGAACTCGTACATTGAAAAATGTACATGACCTGGTGTCTCATACGCTTTGAGCATATGGATTCACGATCAGGCCAACCCAGGTGATAGTCACTGGATTGATGTTAAGAACATCCGTTAGAATCTTAGAGATCTAAGGATGCTGTCTTAATCTGTGGAGAAGGAGAACTTGAAGTGACTGGGATCACTACTGCAAGTTTCCTAACCGATAAAACGACTGAAAGTCGCAAACGGTACTATACAGTTTGAATAACGGTACAGTGAGCTGGAAATCTTCCAAGCAAGATACTGTTACCGAATAGACAACAAATGCGGATAATTGCAGCAGCTGAGGCAGCAATAGAAGCCATCTGGGTCAATTATAAATCTAATTAGTTTATATATATAGTTCTGTTAGCAGCTGAGCTAGGCGTCAGCACATGCTAAAGAATTAATGGTCTCATCAACGATCCAGATACATACTTCGACTATTCATCTGATTCATTCGGATCATACATCGTGGCGATGTGATGATCGTATCAATCGCATCAGACGATAATCATACAAATCCGCTGACGAAACCTTTTCTCAGCAATTTGAGCCAACTGTACATAGTTCGGGTGATAGACACTCGAGTGACTGGCTATAGGCCAAGTGGGAGATTGTTGGACAATTATGACCCATAGCGTCACTATTTGTATAGATCATTATGTTGTTGTACAAATTAACTATGTGACAAAGGAGATTGCACTCTTATCATTTGTGATTAGATCACCTTAGATATATAAATGATGAGAGGTCCTTATGATTTGTTCCTTGATTGAGAATGATATGAGACAGTATCAATCAACGAAGGATAAATCATTAAATATCCCTAGTCAGAGTATTATCGAGATTGTATATCGATAAATATGTAAAAGACTAGTATCGTACTTGTGCGCGTTGTGAGGGCACAACGACGTAGTTCTCATATACTTAAGTATTGGATACTTATGCAAGTGCGGTAGGAGGTTGTGTTTCACCGACGGTACGGGAAACAGCTTCGCTCTGGATAGACCCCATCGGAATCCCATTGGTAGTCTGACTATGTGTCTATGGGAGTCCGAAATCAGGGTAGGTGTATTTGGTCTTAACCTGAGACTTGCACCGCTAATGCTTACGACAATCAATGTACTTTGGTTGAGGTCGTCTAGGGCTTTAACCGGTTCTGTGTACGCCGATACTAGGTATATTGAGAATCGTAGAGTATTGGGTGTGATGTCAAGACGGAAGTATCACTCCAGTCAAAGTGGAGATGATGTCACGTAGGATACGGTATTAGTACTCTTAAGTGCTGCGCGGCCATCGGGATATTATGACTAGGTCATGTATATCCGATTATAGAGACTATTTATCAGACATCCGTACGGGGCAGACACAACTCCAGCCCCAGGCCTAGCACGTGACAGTTAGATACTGGATCGAAATATGCAATACTACGGTATACTACGATTGATATAGATCACATATTCCTGTAAGAATATTTCCGGAGAATTGGGTAGGCATGGCGCTTTGCTAGAAGCCAACCTTGTCTTGTGAATCAGTAAAACGTAGTACTTGGTACGTACGTGTTCGGATAGTCCGACGACCCGTTTTACTGCCAACATATCCGGGGATCTCTTGGGTCGCGTCCCAATGATACACCGATGAAGTATGACTCGCACTTTAATTAATCTGGGATTAATTCGATGAGAGAGAAAATTAATCTATGATTAATTTCGGAGATATTTTATCTAGGATAAAATATCAATAAAAGAGAGATAACGATTAATTTGGAATTAATCGGTAAATTAATATATTTGATATATTAAACGAAATTGGATTTCGACGCGGAATTGAAATTGGATTTTAATTCGGGCGAACGAATTAATTTGGAATTAATTCGTTAGCGACGTGAATAGTGAATTCGCTAGGCGTAATCATTTAATTACGACGCAACGGATAAATCATTTATTTGGAATTAACAAACCCGAGCCCGAGTGTGGTTGCGAGCGCATTCATATTTCGAATTCGAGTACGGCACGCAAGTCACATCAAGCGTCAAATCATTCGTCACATCAAGTGTCAAGTCATTCGTCACATTAAGCGTCAAATCAAACGTCACTTTCAGTGATATGACATTTGAGTGATTGATGTGATTGATTGATTGAAAGACATGTCACTTTAATAAAGTGAAATGAATAGTTGATGTGTGTTGGTGAAATAGTGATAGTTGTGGAAAGCATTTACCATTTGACTTTTTGATATTTTAATTGGTAAATGTTTAATTTATTTTTTGAAAAATATATATAAGCATTTTGGAAATGCTTTAACCAACTAATACACAATTCTTCATCACCATTTCTCTCTCTCACTCTCACGCCCATGGTAGTGAACTGCCATGGGTTGGCCGAATTTTGGAAGCAATATTCATGGGTTTTGTGGCAAAATCCAAGCGAGCTAGCACTCTCGAGAGACATATGAAGGTGTTAGGGACACTTACCCTTGAGCCGGGAATCATTCGACGAAGATTTTAAGCTCAAATTGATGAAGAAAACTGAAAACAGTGGGCTGTGAACTGCTGTCATTGGCGCCACTTTGATGGAGGATAAACTTGTTTTGTTCGACATCAAATCGTCTCAACCGATCGATGTGAGTATTCCGCAACTCCTTTGATATGTATTTCACACTTTATCATGCTTGTTTAATGATCTTGGGACCTAGATAATTACCAACACATCCTCATACTACTGGTCAAATGACCATGGGAGTTTTCAATGTCGTCTGGACCAGATAAAGGCCAATTCTTGAACTTGACTCTACATGAGCCATAGGGAATGTTCCTAGTCGATTGAACCAGATGAAGGTCAGGATCATCCCCATACTATGGGTCAAAGACTAGGGGAGTATTCAATGTCGTCTGGACGAGATGAAGGCCAAGTCTTGAACTTGACTTTACATGAGCCATCGGGAATATTCCCAGTCGACTGAACCAAATAAAAGTCAGGATCATCCCTATACTACGGGTCAAAGGACTAAGGGAGTCATTTGTGTCGTATGGGGATTTATCCAAAAATAGTAGAATGGGTCAGTATGATAAGATATTATAGATATTGATGAAAATTATTTGGAAAAAAATGAAGGATCTCATTCAACAATCACCATAAATGTAGTGTCAAATGTGATCTTTAAACAAGTGCCAATCCTCATATGTGTAGTGTCGATTAGAATTCTTAACAACTGCCAAGCTTTACACATGTAGTGTCAATTGGGATCCTTAACAAGTGTCAGGCTTCACACGTGTAGTGTCGACTGGGACATCCTCCTCATGTTAAGTCTTCGAAAATGTAGTGTCGACTAGGACATCCTTCTTATGCTGAGTCTTCATACATGTAGTATCGACTGGAACATACGCCTCACGCAGAGTCTCCATACATGTAGTGTCGACTGGGATATCTTCCTCATGTCAAGTCTCCATACATGTAGTGTCGACTGGGACATCATTCTCATGTCGAGTCTTCATACATGTGATGTCGACTGGGACAAATGGTCTTACTGATTTTTGAGGAAAGCTATTCTCTCCCAAGTTATCATAGCTCTTTCCTTTCAGATTGTCCCCAGTCTACGACTAGATTTGACCTTTACTCATTTGGCATTAATTGGTCTTCATGAGATTTTGGTTGATAGGACTTGATGAAGGTCGATGAGAGTCTTCCCTCTACTGGACTTGATGAAAGTCCATGAGAGACTACACTTCACTAGACCTGATGAAGGTCTAAGAGAGTCTTCACTTTATTATACCAAATGAAGGTATATGAGACTATGGTCGAATGGATCTGATGAACGTCCATGAGACTATGGTCGATTGAAACTGATGAAGGTCTATGACAGTCTTCACTCCTCACTCTACAATACCTGATAAAGGTCCATAATACAACGGTCTACTAGACCTTATGAGAGTCCATAAGTCTTATGTCGACTGGAAATTATGAATGTCCATGAGGATCTTCACTCTACTAGCCTTGATGAAAGATCATGAGGGTCTTCACTCTTCACTCTATAAGACCTGATAAGAATCAATGAGACTACGATTGACTGGAACTGATGAAGATCCATGAGGGCCTTCACCCCCCACTCCACTAGACATGATGAAGGTTTATGAGAGTCTTCACTTTATACTTCACTAGATTTGATGAAGGTCCATGAGCCTATGGTCGAATAGACCCAATGAAGATCCCTGAGACTACGATCGAATTGACCTGATGGAGGTCAATGAGACTACGGTCGAATGGACCTGATGAAGGCCCATGAGACTATGGTCGAATGAACCCGATGGAGGCCCAGAATGGACTTGATGCAGGCCGATGAGACTACGGCCGAATGAACCTTATTAAGGTATATGAGAATTGTCACTCTACTAGACCTAATGAAGTTCCATGAGACTACTGTCGAATGGACATGATGAAGGTCAATGAGATTGTGGATGCTGATTTTCGTCTGAGGTCCACAATCAACAATTCGTAGTATGAGGCAGTAGAGATCCTGAAAAATAAAGGTAGAGTGAGCGGTGAGGATACTACCCATTGGTGTGGTGGGTGTCGTAGGCACTCTGACGCTCAAGTCAGTAAATATGAGTAAGTAGTAAATAAAATGAAGAGGGGAGCAAGGTTTGATATTACCTTGATCTCTTTGGGCTACCGTGAGGGTGAATGGTTAATATTTTTAGGTTTAGAGAGCTCTTAGTCTGAGAAGTGAAGCTTGAATCTGAATGTTTTGAATTGTATTACTATTTATAGGTAGAGAAATGTGACTTTATTAGTTGGAACAAGTCCCACAACGTGCCCAAGGATTTGATGGAAAAAATTTTGAGCATGTGAAAATATGCCTTGTGTTAGGAAAATGAGGGGGAGTAGTTGGTATATAATAAGAAGGGTTTGTCATTAAGCTGCTGGCTTAATTGTGATTCAATAATACTAAATTTTCTAGGCTGGGTTACTATTTTTGGTCTTTGTTTGTTGTTTGGTTCGAAGTGAAAAGACGATTTTACCGTCGGTCCAAATTTGGCCCGTACAATTTATACCCAACTCTCTAAGTCATGCAGTCATTGACTCGGAGAGTATTTCTTATGCATGTCATATGAAACAAGATGTAAGAGTACCTGTCAAAAATGCATAGCTCTAAGCACTATCCTTTCTCGTCTGGGTCAATATATGGTTCATTATAGTCTTAAAGCCTTCCATTGGTTTAACAGAAGAGTAGTGAAATGTTAGACGAAAGTTCAGAATAAGATTCATACGACATGTGTCGTCTAGACTGAGAGTAGTCCAGGTCTTCAACTTGACTTGACATGAGTCCATGGGATGTCCCCTATCGACTGAACCAGATGAAGGTTTAAGATATGATTCATACGATATGTGTCATTTAGACTAAGAGTAGTCTAGGTCTTCAACTTGACTCGACATGAGTCCATGGGGAGTGTCCCCGATCGAATAAACCATATAAAGGTTCGGGATATGATTTATAAGATATGTGTCGTCTAGACTGAGGGTAGTCCAGGTCTTCAACTTGACTCGATATGAGTCCATAAAGGATGTCCCCGGTCGACTGAACCAGATGAAGGTTCAGGATATGATTCATACGACATGAGTCATCAGAACTGAGAGTAGTCCAAGTCTTCAACTTGACACGACATGAAGGTTCAAGATATGATTCATACGACATGTGTCGTCTGGATTGAGAGTAGTCCAGGTCTTCAACTTGACTCGATATGAGTACATGAGGGATTATTCTCAATCGACTGAATCCAGATGAAGGATTGGGTCACTCCATACCACAAATGGACTCTTCGATGTCGTTTGGACTGAAAGTAGTCCAAGTCTTCCATTTGACTCGACATGAGTCCATAGGGATTGTTTCGAGTCGAATGAATCAGATGACTGGGAACATTTATGTAATGCAGAGACATCACTTGCATTCTGTCATATGAGACAAATGATAAATCTTTATTCTGTAGTGTCGAGTGGAATCACTTTATCACAAGATTACCAACGTTGTCGTGTGAATCCAACTATTATGCCAGGCCTTCATATGAGGTCGTGTCGAGTGGCACCAAGCCTTCACAAAATATCATGTCAAGTGGCACCATCACTTATGCCAAGCCGTGCCAAGTCTTCAAAAGATGTCGTGTCGTGTAGCACCATCCCATGTGCCAAGTCGTGTCAAGCCTTCACAAGATGTCATTTCGAGTGGCACCATCTCTTGTGCCAAGCCTTCATATGATGTCGTGTTGAGTGGAACCATACCCTATGCCAAGCCTTCACATGAGATCGTTTTGAGTGGCATCATCCCTTGTGCTTAGTCTTCACATGAGGTCGTGTCCAATGGAACTATCCCTTGGGCCAAGCCTTCACAAGATGTCATGTCGAGTGGCACAATCTCTTGTGCCAAGCCTTCACACAATGTCATGTCGAGTGGCACCATCCCTTATACTTAGCCTTCACATGACGTCACGTCGAGTGGCACTGTCTCTTATGCAAAGTTTAGCAATTTCAAAGTACTTAATGTTGATTATGAGGCTTCTCCAACCATAGTTTCCCTCAGTCAACATTATTGAAAGACTTCCTACTCACATGATGGGCCTTGATTGCTTCTAGACTTTTCTTCAGTCATTAATGCAACACTGGAGTGAGTTACAAGGCGTTTTAGGCGGGAATTCGAAGCCCCAAGAAAGATGGTAGAAAAGAGAACTTTGAGTGCTCTTTTGCCTTATTCGCAAAAACTCACTTCAGTCTTCAAGTTAGGAGAAGTCTCAATCCTTCAAGGTATTCTTCAAAACTCATCTCGTGTTCTTCAATATCTTTAAATATTCATAGTGTAAATTCAAGCTGTTCTTAATCAAATAGGTTGTTTGACCTTTTGAATCGTAGAGTTATTGTCGAATTTATGTTTGAGGATTGGTGTAGAGTTTGATCTTTAGGGAATAGATTTTTAGGAAATTTTATGTTTGTATGCTTGTCGTTTTGATAATGTCAAGTGAAGAATCTCTTGGTAGCGTAGGTGTTCAAATTGATAGATATATTGAACCATCTTCTAGTGAGTCGGGTGAGGAAGAAACATACAAGTATCATGAGGACCTTATCGAGGCTGAACTAATAACGGTAATAGAATTATCTTATGGGGTCCTACTGACGTTATACCACTAAAGACATTATCAGCGGTTGGAGAGTCGAGTGGAATTGCCAGCACTAGTGAACCAACAAATTTGTTAACAAAAAATCCTACCAGTCGAGTGACAGAGAAATCACTGAAGGAAATCAGGTGCAAATACAAGTTTCCAAATTCATTAGAACTAAGATTACCCTTGTCGTCTGAAAGACAAGATTACAAAGTCCTATGGTGGATTGGGTTCTATGAGCTACATTTTGTAGATGAGTTTTGATTTCCCATACTGAGGTTAGTTTGAGAGATTTTATACCACTATCAGATCGCTCCTTCTTAATTGATGCCAAATACTTGGAGGATTTTAATGTCGATTGAGTGTATGGCTTTCGAATTAAGAGTGTTTTTTGAAGTGAAGGATGTACTGTTCTCATTCTACCTAAAGGAGCATCTGACAGAAAAGGGCAGATACACCTTGTATCTTCGCTAAAAGAAAAAACACTTAGTGATTAGGCTCCCAACAAATGATAGGGGGAACTTGCATCCAATTATTTTTTTGTGAGAGGTGAGAGTGTCTTTGGGTCGGCTGGAGCAGGTCGAATCCCTAAATTTTAGAGTTTGTCAAGTGAGTATTACAGCTCTAACCTTCATTCTTTTCAAATACTTTGGCGAATGAGACTAATGACTTATACTTCTTGCAGGTCCTTATCGGAACAAGTCATTTGAGATAACAACTCATACTGTTTCCAACACTAAAGCCATTCTAGCTTTACCTGCTGAAGATATAGATTGGAGAGTCATCTTGGTAGAGAAAAGATTGAGATCGACTCCGTTGTGGAAGGACATCTACGATCCGGAAGGTACTTTTTTGGCCCTTTGTAAACACGTTTTGGTCGTGATCTACTTTAATTGGTCGAATCGAGAGTTATACGGAGAGACAATATTTTTAAAGCCTTTAACTTCTGAAAAACTTTTATGCCAAAAGATATAATGTCTGGGCCTTTTAAAGTATCCTCAATCGACGAAACGAAAAGTCGAAGAATAGCCAAGAGATCCAAGGGAAAGGAACTTGAAGTTGAAAAGGTCGAAGCTCCCAAAGTAAAGGATGTCATTTCAGATAAGATTTCAGTGGCAAAAGTACAGTCTACTGAGATGACTGTGGTTAGTAAGAAAAGGAAATTTGTTGCTGAGGCAAAGGAATATCTTGTGAATGTTATTGTAAGGATTTTCCATGGGTCGATGATAAGCACATGAAAATGTATTTTGAAACATCACTTATCGGGTTTATTATTTAGTATTTAATTATATATTTTATTATGTAATTTTTATCATTACATTAATTTAGAAAGTGTTCAGTGTTAAGTTTTATATATTATATTTTTAATATAATTTTTACTTTAGTATTAGTTTAGGAAATATTTAACCATTTAAATTATTTTATCAATTTCTTGTTTATTTTACAGGATTTAAAAAAAGAAAAAATTGGGAATAAGAGAATCCTAGCCAAAAATATAGACCAAATCAAAGTCAAAGGCACGTGAATTGAAAGCCATACAAAAGTGAGAAAAGTTGTTGCTACGTGATGTAGGGCCGGCGCGGGGGAAAATAAATAAACAACAATTAAACAAAGAGAGAGAAAGGCATGACCAAACCAAATTAAGAAAATGGGCCCATGATTCAATATGCATTAGGTTTCAAACTTTGCTCATTATTAAAAGCCTGTCAGCGTGAATAATAAGGGGAGTTCGGAGTGAAGCCCTTCAGGCGTGAAGCTCCAGAGGCTGCGCAGCGCAAGTTGCGTAGAATTAAAGAATTTGGCAAAGAGAAAAAATTTAAAAGAGCTGTGCCAAAATAACAAAAATAAGGAGCAGTGCCGAGAGTTTAGAGAAGAAATCAGAGCCTAGAAGCCAGAACGCGGAGCCGTGATGATTCGGAACGATAATTCTCTTCAATCTCAGGCTATTTTTATTTCTTTTATGAGGAACTAATCTTTTAGGCAAAGTTAGGGATGAACTATTGTGTTTGATTTCTATTATTTATGTTTTTAATTCCTAAAAGTACCTTTTAACGTTTAATAAAATTAATGGTTGTCATTTTCTATTATCTTTCGATTATTTAAACCAGAAATTATGTTTTGTTAAATCCCATATACATCCAGTCATGCTTCTTCTATGTGTGGTTTGCGAATTTAATTGTGACTGGTAAAAGTCATTTTATGTGTTGGTCTTCTGCTGCAGTATTACCTGAGGATACATTGTCGACGTTAGATAACTCGTAACGATGACTTTTGTGTGTTGTTAACATAGAGAAAATAATCATTAATTACCTTAGAATTTAATATTTGTAAAATTGAATATATTCCGGTTGTTGGTTTGGGATGTGAAACCCTCAATTGAGTAGTAATAGGAATTAATAACTAAATATAGGAGTTTGATGCAAGAAGGATTCCCGACGCTTTGCTGCTTTTCTCTACCGTTATCTTTCATTATCTTTCATTATTTTAATTACCAATTTTATCGTTTTATTTATTAAGTTACCGTTAACGTTTTTGTTTCAGTAAATTAGTTCTTATAACCATCTATCTGAGGAATCGACACCCCAGCTGTACTGCGATAACCGCAAGTTATTTTTGGACGTAATCAAAATTTAGTGCCTTTGCTGGGGAGACGGTTTACAAGCAAAAGGACCAGGTTTGCTTAGTTAACAACGAAGCGGTAACTTAGTTCTATTTTTTTTATTATTAGTATTTTATTTTATTTTATTAATTTATTATTCACTTATTTTTTTCCTTTAGTATTTTAGTTTTTTTTATTAGTTTTTATTTTTATTTTTTCTAGTCGTTTATTTTAGTTATTTTATTTTTGTTTTAGTTTTAGTTAGATTTTAAGTTTTAGTCTATTCCTTTTATTTATTTATTTATTTTATTTATCGTATTATTTGAACTTAAATTACATGTCTAGACGTAGGGATAGATTTGGTAGATTTGTCAGGACTGAATAAGAAAGCTTAGATTCTGAGAACATATTTGAAAATCCTTTTCTACACCATCCGCATCTAGCGCACATAACATGAGTGAATACGAGAGACCATCTAGGAGGACTCTTGAACAGTACTGCCACCCAACTCGAACAGCTACACCTTCGTGCATCATGTTTTCTTCTAATGCACCACACATAAACTTTAGGCCTGTAATGATACAGTATCTTCTAACTTTTCATGGTTTAGAGAGCGAGAACCCTTACGAGTACATTAGGGAATATGAAGAGGTAGTAGCAACCTTTCATGACCATTTTGGGACAACCGACATAATTAGACTTAAGTTATTCCCCTTTGCCCTTAAGGATAGAGCTAAGAGCTGGTTGTATTCTTTGAGACCTAGGTCAATTGGATCGTGGGGCGAGATGACTCAGGTATTTTTCGACAAATATTTCCTACACCATAAGACAGACGCCCTGAAAAGAAAAATCTCCACCTTCTCCCAAAGAGACAGTGAGACCCTTTATCAAACGTGGGAGCGGTATAAAGAGTTGTTAGCTAGTTGTCCTCACCATGGATATGAGAATTGGCGTTTAGTAAGTTACTTTTATGATGGACTAACCCATAGGGAGCGCCAATTCATTGAGAGAATGTTCAATTTTGAGTTTATCCGAAAGGACCCTGATGAGGCACTCGAGTATTTAGATGACCTAGCAAAAAAATCTCATACTTGGACTGGACCCAATGCCGTAGATAACACTGTTAGGACACACATTTCTTCTAGTAGAAGCGTACATCACTTTTGGGAAAATAACAGTCTTAGGGCACAAATTGAGCTATTGACCAAACCGATAGAAGCCTTACAAGCCAGAGATAGCAAGACCATGCATTCAGTCACCCACCTATTACCTCAGAAGTGTCCGATATATGGTGAGATGAGAGGGACATACGAAGAACAATGCAATGCATTAGGGACACACCAAAAGCCTTATACACCATATCCAGATACCTATAATCCTAGTTGGCAGAATCATCCCAATCTTAGTTGGAGGCAGGAGTCTCATCAACCTATTCAAGCACCACCACCTAGAGATTATAGTGCCCCCCAGTATCACATACATGAAGTTCTTAGGAATTCTTAGAGGATAATGTGCAAGCATTTATGAAGGCCCAAAAGGCCATTGTGGAAACCAAGAATTAAACCAATTAAAGGATTGAATCATTGATAGCTCAGGTAGTTGAAGACCATAAGGAGATTATGAGTCAAATCTCTAAATTGACTAATGTCCTGAATGTGCAAGAACAAAGAAAATTCTCATATCATACTCAACCAAATTCACAAGGGCAACACATAGCACATGTTGATCATGATGTATCCAGTATAAGATGTGTTGATGTCATAATCACTAGGAGCGATAAAGAGGTAGGAGTGCAGAATACCTACAATATTATAGAGGACCCCAATGATAGTAGTGCACATACCCCTCATGAAGAAAAAATGCCACCTTTCAAAGTTAGATTACCTTTCCAACAAGGACTTTGGCCCATAGTGAGAGTTACAGATCCAAATATTGAAAAACAATCATACGGTGAGGATACGTGTCATTACTCATACATGTTAGAAACAGTCCTGCCAGAAACATCTTATATACACCCTGAATTAAATCCTCTTGAGCTAAAATTGGTCCCAAAGAACGAAAAAATAAGAAAAATGAGAGTTAATGCTCAATTGAAGATGATACATGTGAGGTTAAAAAGGGGATTGAACCAACTTGTCCATATGTGTAGTCCTAAATTTCAGTCACCAGACCCTAAAGGATCCGTGGATAAACTGCCACAGGTAGACAAACATTCTCTCCCATGCCTTCATCAATACGCTTGATGGAAACCACCATGACAACTTGAATGCTTGTGTCTGGTTGAAGACGTTAAACTTATCGCTAGTGGGGAGGCAATCCTTGCATCTGCATTTATTTTATTTTATTTACTTTATTTACTTTAGTTTTATATTATTTTGTGCTAAGTGCATGTTTATTTTTTCCTATTTGCATAAGTGTTTTTGCAGGTTTTAGCACAACCTACACAGCCACACAGCTAAAGTCTCACCAGCATGAACCTGATCAACTCTGTTCCTAGTAGTGTTGTTTCTCAATCCTTTTTTATTTACATTTATCTTACATTGAGGACAATGCAAGTTTTAAGTGTGCGGGTGTATGCATGCGCATGATAACACCTGTCATAAATATATTTTATTAATATCTATAAAAAATTTATTTTGTTCTTTTTTTAATCCTTGTTAGTTAAAACATAAGTCCTATGATGATATTGTTTATTTTAGGATTAAATCTTAGAAACGATAAGTCCTTTAATGTACTTTTATCTAATACTTTGAGCAGTTTATCTATGTTAGACTCGTAAGCACTTAATTATGAGTTTTTAGCAGTGGAAGCCTGAGTAGTTGGCAATATAACTAGTTGAAAAAATTGCATGTCGATAAATGACTGTTTGCTTATATATCTATCCTGATGTACTTGTGTTATGACATATGGTATAGTTGAAAATAAAAGAAAAAGTCTCTGAAGAAAGAAAATAAAACACCTATAACCGATAAGCGTGAAGCTACCCATGGGCAAGTATTAGGACCAGCATGAGGAGAAATACTACCTTAAAGGGTAGGTGTGTTGAAAAAAAAAGGAAAAAAAAAGAGAAAGAAAAGAAAAATTCAAAAAGAAGAAAATGAAAAAAGAGACAAAGGAAAAAGGAGAAATCATACCATATTGAGCACATAAAAGCAATTACAAAGCTTAATTGAGATATCTAGGTTGGTTTGACCCATCGATCTCGATTTTTAAACGAAATCATTGAGTTGGCTTACCTGGGAATAAAGCTGTGAATGAACCTTTACACCACACACACTATGAGTCTGGCTTAGATGATTTATTCGAAAACTTAGATTTGAGTTACGTTGAGTACTTTGAAGGTTCTCTCATTTCATTACTAAGCATTCTTTGAGGACAAAATTATATGAAACTATTAGGACTATTTAATTTTTTTTTTTTATATGATTGTGTGTTTTGAATGACGTTTATGGGTGTCGTCGTTGTAAGCCCTCACGAGACTATAACTCGTCCACTAAGGACACCTAGGGGTTTAAAGGCTTGTTGCATATGTTAAATGCAATCGTGATCCTACGAAAGTGGCTTAGATAGTTTTTATTTTTATTTATTCAGTTTAGTTTTTATTTTATTTTGCGCTTAAATTACTAGGGACTAGCAATAAACTGGTTGGGGGTTGTGATAAGTGCATGAAAATATTTTTTGAAACATCACTTATCGGGTTTATTGTTTAGTATTTAATTATATATTTTATATTTTATTATGTAATTTTTATCATTACATTAATTTAGAAAGTGTTCAGTGTTAGTTTTGTATAGTATATTTTTATATAATTTTTACCTTAGTATTAGTTTAGGAAATATTTAACCATTTAAATTATTTTATCAATTTCCTGTTTATTTTGCAGGATTTAAAAAAAGAAAATATTAGGAATTAGAGAAGCCTAGCCTAAAATATAGACCAAATCAAGGCAAAGGCACGTGAATTGGAAGCCATGCAAAAGTGAGAAAAGTTGTTGCCACGTGATGTAGGGCCGGCGCGGGGGAAAAATAAATAAACAACAATTAAACAGAGAGAGAAAAAGGCATGACCAAATCAAATTAAGAAAATGGGCCCATGATTCAATACGCATTAGGTTTCAAACTTTTCTCATTATTAAAAGCCTATCAGCGTGAATATTAAGGGGAGTTTGGAGTGAAGCCCCTCAGGCGTGAAGCTCAAGAGGCTGCGCAGCGCAAGTTACGCAGAATTAAAGAATTTGGTAGAGAGAAAAAAATTAAAAGAGCTGTGCAAAAATAACAAAAATAAGGAGCAGTGCCGAGAGTTCAGAGAAGAAATCAGAGCCTAGAAGCCGGGACGCGGAGCCGTGATGATTTAGAACGATAATTCTCTCCAATCTCAGGCTATTTTTATTTCTTTTATGAGGAACTAATCCCATATGCAAAGTTAGGGATGAACTCTTTTGTTTGATTTCTATTATTTATGTTTTTAATTCCTAAAAGTACCTTTTAACGTTTAATAAAATTAATGGTTGTTATTTTCTATTATCTTTCGATTATTTAAACCAGAAATTATGTTTTGTTAAATCCCATATAGATCTAGTCATGCTTCTTCTATGTGTGGTTTGCGAATTTAATTGTGACTGGTAAAAGTCATTTTATGTGTTGGTCTTCTGCTACAGTATTACCTGAGGGTACATTATCGACTTTAGATAACACGTAACGATGACTTTTGTGTGTTGTTAATATAGAGAAAATAATCATTAATTACCTTAGAATTTAATATGCGTAGAATTGAATATGTTCCGGTTGTTGGTTTGGGTTGTGAAACCCTCAACTGAGTAGTAATAGGAATTAATAACTGATTATATGAGTTTGATGCAAGAGGGATTACCGGTACTTTGCTGCTTTTCTCTACCGTTATCTTTCATTATCTTTTCATTATTTTATTTATCTTTATTTTAATTACCAATTTTATCATTTTATTTATTAAGTTACCGTTAACGTTTTTGTTTGAGTAAATTAGTTCATGTAACCATCTCTCTGAGGAATCGACACCCCAGCTGTACAGCGATAACCGCAAGTTATTTTTGGGTGTAATCAGTCGACTGTGATTTCGGTTCCTTCCAGCCTTAGCAAATTTATCAAAGGGGTTCTCCTATAAGAAGATGAAAATAGGCTGAAAAAGATAGGCCCTGTTGAGGCAATAAAGAAAACAGCAACCATGAGTTATCAAGTATATATACTGAAGAACTATTCTTTTAATATTTCTTTTATTTTCGATCGAATGAGAGCTAACTTAGAATTTTCAGGCAATGGAATGCAGCCTGTTTGTACAGAAATATGTCGAGTCGAGTCAAAGAAGAATAAGAGAATTGGAAATCTATTGCTGCAATAAGGAAGGAAGTAGTTGAGTTGAAGTCTGGGCTACAGGCTTATGAGAGGAAGGGAATAGGGATGGAGAAAGAATTGAAAAAGACCAAGGCGATACTTAAAGTGGAGGGAGAAGAATTTAAAGCCACACTTGAAGCCTACAAGCTAGGCTTTGATAGTGTGAAGAAAGAGAATGAACATCTACTCGAGCAACTTGAGGGGATTGCTTTTGAGTATATGATGAAAGAAAGAAGAAATCTGATGATTTATTTTCTTGAAGGAAAAGTTAATGCATGGAAGTTGAAGAAGTGGATTCGAGAGTACGACAGGCTGGTGGTTGGACTTTCTTCGTTGAGTGTAGGTGGTGAAGAATAAAATGGAGAGGAAGTTGAATCAAAAGATGTTGGGAACAAGGAAGCTGTTGTGGCTGAAGTTGAGACGCTAACGACCGAAGGTTAGAAGAATGAAGGTGAAGACATTGGTCTAATGGGAGTCGACCTTTCCATTTAAGAAGAAGACGTTCCTACTAGTGCCAATGAAGCTACTGAAGATCAAACGGTCGAGACTCCGGGAGTTTGAATATATAGTTAGTTTTAATATTCTTTCTATTCTATGCTAAACAATCATTATCGAATGGAATTTAAATTTAATTTTAGTCTTAAAAATATATTTTTTGTTTATGTCGAATCGATTTTGCATATTACAAATAGCATATCATTTATTTCTTAATCGAAATATAATTAAGCATGCATGTGTTACCAGTAGAATCATTTGAGATGAATTGCATTCCAACTGTTGTGGATGAGTGTCTGTGGACGCTGGTTTTTGGCTGAGGTCTACAATCGAGAATTTATAGTTGGGGGCATGAGCGAGGAGAGTCTTCCCACCGATGTGGTGGGTGCCTTAGGCACTCTAACACTCAAGTCAGTAAAGAAGACAAGCGGTAATAAGGAAAAACAAGGTATGAGGTTACCTTGACCTCCGTTGACTGCCGTGAAAGCGGTGGACCGGTGTTTAGAGAGTAAAAGGCTTTGAGAGCTAGGACTTCTGCTGGAAAAACTTTGCCATCGACTTGTGGATTACCCTTTCTATTTATATGCTCTTGGGAGGTGTGCTTATTTAATACATTTTTTATTTGTCCGTTGGATTCTGAAAATGGTTGATCCATGAGAGGAGGGAGTTATGAGTTCAGCCGTTTTTTGGGTTGGCAACTGATAAGTTAGGAGGCCATTTTGGTCTGATATTTTCTTGGGTATGGGCTTGTGAAATCACTTGGATCAATATAAGCTTACGAATGGGCTTTCTCTATTTTTTTCTTTAGATTGATGGGTGATGGGTGATTGGTGTCGGGCCTTTGGGTTTATAATGCTTGCTGGTTCGGAAGTAAAATGATGATTTTGCCCATGGGCCTAAATTTAGCCCATCTAATTTATCTCATACCCTCTAAGTCAATGAGTCTTTAGCTTGGAGAGTACCTGATGCGTGTATCGTTTGGGGCTAGACCATAGGATATAGGTGTACCTGAGTGCTGATGATGCCTATCGATAGAACCAAATGAATATCAGGTTATGAACGCCGTTGGGGATGTACCCAGTCGTCTGAGCCAGAAGAAGGTCATGATCATCCCAATACTGTAGGTCAATGGACCGGGGGAGCCTTCAAGGTCGTCTGGACCAGATGAAGGCCAGGTCTTGAACTTGACTCTATATGAGCCATGAGGAATGTTCCCAGTCAACTGAATCAGATGAAGGTCAGGATAATCCCCATACTATGGGTCAATTGACTAGGGGAATCTTCAATGTCATCTGGACCTGATGAAGGCTAGGTGTTCAACTTGACTCTACATGAGCCATGAGGAATGTTCCCAGTCGACTAAACTAGATGAAGGTAAGGATAATCCTCATATTACGGGGTCTAAGGACTATGTGAATCTTCAATGTTTTCTGGAGTAGATAAATGTCGGTCTTCAATATGACTTTACATGAGCCATGAGGAATATTCTCAGTTGACTGAACCAGATGAAGGTCAGGATAATCCTAACATATGGGTCAAAGGACCAGGGGAATCTTCAATGCCATCTGGACCAGATAAAGTTCAGGTCTTCAACTTGACTCAACATGAGCCATGGGAATGTTCCCAGTCGACTCAACCAGATGAAGGTTAGGATAATCCACATACTACAGGTCAAAAGACCAAGGGAATCTTCAATATCGCCTGGACCAGATGAAAGCCAGGTCTTCAACTTGACTCTACATGAGCCATGAGGAATGTTCCCAGTCGGCTAAACCAGATGAAGGTCAAGATAATCCCAATACTACCGGTCTAAGGACCAGGGGAATCTTCAATGTCGTCTAGACCAGATGAATGTCAGGTCTTTAACTTGACTCTACATGATCCATGAGGAATATTCCCAGTCGACTAAATCAGATGAAGCTCAGGATAATCCTCACACTACGGGACTAAAGACCAGGGGAATCTTCAATTTTTTCTGGACCAGATGAAGGTCGATCTTCAACTTGACTCTACATGAGCAATGAGGAATATTCCCAGTCGACTGAACCAGATGAAGGTCATGATAATCCTAATACTACGGGTCAAATAACCAGGGGAATCTTCGATGTCGTCTAGAGTAGATGAAGGCCAAGTCTTAAACTTGACTCTACATGAGCCATGGGGAATGTTCCCAGTCGAGTAAACCAGATTGAGGTAATGATAATCTCCATACTATGGGTCAAATGACAAGGGGAATCTTCAATGTCGTCTGGACCAGATGAATGTCAGGTCTTCAACTTGACTCTACATGAGCTATGGGGAATGTTCCCAATCGACTGAACCTGACGAAGGTCATGATAATCCCCATACTGTGGGTCAAAAGACCAGGGGAATCTTTAATATCATTGTAGGACACAGAAATAGGCGACGATGTTCCAGGCTCGCGGCCCGATCAGGAGTATGGAGTAGCCCGTGGGGGACTAAACTGGAGAATAAAGGAGTCGCCACCCAGTGTGAACTGGGAAATAATTTAAGGCCGCACTCACCCTTCGCAAGGGAAGACCTCAAACCGTTGGGTTTGGAATGGTCCTCTTCTAATGCCACTCGTAATGAAAGGATTTGTGCAATAATCTAACCAAGTCTACGCAACATACATACGCAAGAATAACCTACATCTAAGTTTGCATGAGACCTATATCTAAGTTTGCATGCATAAAAGTAAGTCGGAATAACGGCAAGCACATAATCTCATGAACGCATTAAATTGATAAACATGGCAATATAAATAAATAATAATCTAAACATAAACATAGGAAAGATATATTTAAGTTCCTAATGCGAAAGAAATAACTAAATCATGCTTGGAAATAACATATTATTTCTAATAAACCATGAATAAATACAAGATTAGATGAAACGAAATATATGCGTTTCTCAAGCGGTAAGTGGAATTGTATTCCAAGTACAGACAGCACTACCGTCCATTCGAATTCGGCTACGGAATTTACGTCTGGATTTCCATACGATATACCGCAAGAGATAACACAAAATCATTCATCCAATAACTACAACATACATGAATAAAAGATACGCATGCAACGGAATACTAATAAATATTAAAAAAATGAACGGAAATAGATAAAATGGTGCCCTCAGGTCTTACCTTTTAAGTCACCTCTTGGAAGTACGTTACGCGGTTTTCGGAAGGGTCAATGCTCTGCAACTCCTTCGGTTCACCGGTTTTCTATTTTCCTTCATCACCTCTCTGTTTTGGGCTGATATTTCCTCTGTTTTTGCTGATGTTTTCTGGTCGTTATTTTTTGTTGTCGTTCACGATTTTAGATGCTGTTTTTGGTGGACTGGTTTGAGGTTTTGGATGCAGTTTTTAGTGGACTGGTTTGTGGTTTTAGGTGCAGTTTTGCGGGTGCAGTTTACGGATTTAAAGCTGAAGTTTTTTGGGTTTAAAGGTGTAGTTTTTTTTTTTGGGGGTTTGGGCATGAATTAGAGGGCTGTTTGAAGGGTTGTGTGGCGTGAAGTAGGGGCTGTTTGAAGGGCTGTGTGGCATGAAGTAAGGGGCTGTTTGAGGGGCTGTGTGGCGTGAAGAAATGGGCTGTTTGAAGGGTTGTGTGGATGTGAAATATGAGGCTGTTTGGTGCGGCAATGGAGGACTAATGGTGCGACAATGGAGGACTGATTTGGTGTTTTATTTGGGGCGGCAATAGAGGGGTATTCTCCTTGTGTTGGACGTGAATGAGCTAGGCTATTACCTTGTGTATTTCCATGGATGTGCTAAGAGTCTAAGGGGTTGGTTTGGGTGTCTTTTTATATGAGAGGGTTGAGGTTGTCCTCATTCGGGTAGGAAAGATATCATGTAATTATGGGGGTATCTCTAATTAGTGTGTCATAAGGAAAAATCTTTTCACTTTAGGAAAGTAATTTGTGAGATTTGATTTGATTTTATTTAATTTAGACATGTGATTTAATTTAATTAGGAAGGTGATTTATGGGATTTGATTTGATTTTATTTAATTTAAGAATGAGATTTGATTGGATTTTAACATGTGTTTAATGTGTTTGAATATTTTTGGATAGGATTGAATGGGCTTGTGGGCGTGTGGCTTGGTCTTTTTGGTGGGCTTGGTATGTGGCTTGGTGGTGTGTGCGCTTGGGACAAGGATAAGTTTTAAAATAGAGGTCCAACAAGGGAACCTGGAGCCAAGCAAACGAATTAAGTCCAACAAGGTATTGATTTCTGAATTTTCCCTTCTCACGTCCATTTCCCGCGACTTCTGCAACTCAAAGGGTAGTGCCTCCATACGAGGCTCATCACCGGGACTTATATGTAAAAATACAGTGCCTACAATCGCCCCCACTTTGATGGGACTTGTGCATTATGTGACAATGACAATCCTATCAAAGTTATGCATGTATTTTTACTTATCTGGCTCGCCAGCTGCTGCTTGACTTACCTGTTACTTTGAACTGTGTTGATATAGTGGCGAGGTGCTTCGACCCCAAGGTTCATCCCTGCAAGATGTTGTGATCTCTAGGATTCATTACCGAACTGAGCTGATGTGAGGTGGTCCATTTCCGAACCGTTACTGAGTTGAGATTGTGGTCCATTTCCAAATCGTTACTGATGAGATGATCTATTTCCGAACCGTTACTGATGAGATGGTCCATTTCCAAACTGTTACTGGTGAGATGGTGGTCCATTTCCGAACCGTTACTGAGTTGAGATTGTGGTCCATTTCCAAACCGTTACTGATGAGATGGTGGTCCATTTTTGAACCATTACTAATGAGATGGTCTATTTCCAAACTGTTGAGATGGTCCATTTCTGAACTGTTACTAATGTGATGGTCCATTTCCGAACCATTACTGATGAGATGGTCCATTTCTGAACCGTTACTTGTTCATCTTTATCGATTCGTTTTCTTTTTCAATAAAAAACATGCGAACACAAAACAAAAATTACATGTATGTGATATGTATGCATGTATGCATGGATGTGTTTCCTATTCCGATGGGTTTAGTCTTCCTTGTGCTCCTCGGCGCTTCTTGCCTACAAAAGTCTTCGATCGCTTCTGGGTCGGCTTACAATTTCCTTCTGCCATTTTTTTTTGGTGGTTGGTCAGTTCTCTTTTATCTCATGGCTCAAGTTCTTGATATATCCTTATCCGCGGTGTGGTAGACTGGTCGCCCCCAGATTTAGCTTTCTGCTCTTCGTTGCTTGCACTCGGCTAAAGTAGATCATTTAATGAAGTGTCCCATACTGTCATATTATATTACTCTCTTTTACAAGATAGTCCTAATAGTTTTCCATATTATTGCCCTCAAAGTATATCTAGTGTTGAAACCAGAAAGCCTTCAAAGTACTCGAGGCAACTCAAATCCGACCGTTTGAATAAATGATCTGAAACAGACTCAAAGTGTGTGTGTGCTAAGGTTATTTTACAGCTTGATCCTTGGGTAAGCCAACTCAATGATTTTATTTCAAAGAATGGGATCGAGGGGTCAAACCAACCTAGATGTCTTGATCATGCTCTGAAACTACTTCTCTGCACTCAATGTGATATGATTTTCTTTTTCTTTTCTTTCTTTTTTTTTAACACACCTACCCTTTAAGGTAGCATTTCTCCTCATGGTGGTCCTAAAATTTGCCCATGGGTAGCTTCACGCTTATCAGTTATAGGTGGTTTATATTTTTTTCTTGAGAGACTTTTCTTTGGTTTCCAACCATACCACATATCATAACACAAATAAGTCAGGATGGACATCTAAGCGAACGGTCATTCATCGATCCACACTCTCTTTAACTAGTCACCTTGCCGACTACTCATGCTTTAACTGCTAAGATCCTATAATTACGTGCACGCGAGTCTAGTCAAGATCAACTACTCAAAATATCGGACGAGAGTACCTCTCGCACTTTATCATTTCTAAGGTTTCACCCTGAAGTAAACAATTTCATTATCGGACTATGCTTAACTATTAAGGACAAAAACTTGAAAAGGTAGACAAAATCAATGTCTTTATTATTAAAAATACAGGATTGTAATCAAATAAATTAGGGAAATAAACGTCAGCGATATTGCCTTCTTACTCAGCCTATGGTTCTTCACTGCTGATATCTCATATCCCAATACAAGAAGCCTGGTGGTTGAGAGTTTGGAGGACAAAGGTTTCGGGTAGGCCAGAGTTGATCATATAGGTGGGTGGTGGAACATAGTGGTAGTTAGGAAGAGGGTTTCTGTATATGTTGGGTTGTTCTTTTTCAGGGTCGGGTATTTTATGAGAGTCAATGAGGTTTTGGATCTCATGCCTAAAGCGGGTGCAGTTGTCAGTTTTGTGGCCTTTCCTCTGATGTAAGTGACAATATAAGCTTAGGGCAAGGTTAGATGGCACAGGTTTTGGAAGTGGTTTAGGCTCTAAGGGTTCTAGGAGTCCTTGCATCTTCAGCTTTTCGAATACCTTTGAAAGAGGCTTACCAAGGTTGGAAAACCGTCTGTTTTTTATGGCAGTGACCTCATCAGTAGCGGGCATGGTTCCTGATGGTCCTCCAATGGTCCTCCTATTCAGGGCATAAAATTTCCTATTCTCGGCTTTTTCCTCCTCAATGTCTATGACAGTCTCCCCCAATCATAGAGGTCATCCTCCTCGGCTTGCCAAAAACAGAGGGTTTGGTGCCCTTGATGATCATCTTGATTTGATCCTTCTCCGAGGGTCGTGTTTGCATCTTCAGAAGCTGGCTTCTCTAACGATCCACATAATCCTTGAAGCTCTCCTCGGGCTTCTATTTGGTATTCTCCAAGTCGCGAAGTGACAAGTCGATCTACAAATCCGTGACATACTGTTTCAGAAAAGCCTCCGTCAATGCCCTCCAATCATCTTTGACTTTCCTCTCAAGGCCATGATACCATACTACGGGTGCCCCTTCAAGTGACATCTCGAACATCTTCTGAACCGGACGCTTCGAAAAACCCACTGAAATCATCACATAAATATACTGTCGGTGATGGACTCTCAGGTCCCCGTTCCCATTTAACTTAGCTATGTCAGGCATCTTGAATTGAGCCGGCAGCTGCTCCTCAAAAGTCATTACCTCATAGTCTAGCAAATCTTCATGTTTACCCTTCAGCTTGCGGGTAACCAACTCTACCTGATCTCGAAGTTTCTGCAACTCTGCCTGAGACCCAGCTATCCTTCTCGCGGCATACTCAGCCACTTCATCATAAAAAATAGGGATATCCTAAGAATGCGTGGCGTAAAGAGTTTCTGCAACTCTTCATGCCTCGTATTCTCAAAGCCTCCCCCAGCAAGGGGCACGGCCATAGTAGCCATAGCGGTGGTCAAAGCCTGTAATTGCTCGGTAACCTTAGTGAGACTGGTCTCTAGCTGATCCATGTGGGATCCCTCGTTTTCTAATTCGCTTATGTTCGCTAACGGCCTTTTGATGATTCTTCCCTCTTCCCTAACCCAACGGGTATCTATGATGTCTTTTAAAACCGCATGTTAGCATGCATGCGTGCAATGCATGGAATATACAAGCCCATCAAGGTTTTCATACAAGTCGGCCCATTATCATTTTAAAGCATTCAACCATACTATTGCGAGGTGCAAACGTGTCCCAGTTTAAAAGACTCAATAGGTTTACATTTTCGCGATAATGTGGCTAAATAACTTCAAATTGTAAGGGGCCCACACAAAATGGCCCATCGTCATTTTAGAAGCTTTTGGCCTAATTTTCATAAACACAAACTCGTCCCAGTTTAAATGGCCCAACAAGTTCATAGCTCATGACGAATGGTCCAACTGAGTCCAAATGATGATAGTCTCTAACGCAAGCATAAAGGAATGGTTTCTATTGGTCATACAACTACGGTTCATATGTGGGTTTAGAGGGGTATAGATAAAGGCTCCCACTGGCAAAGGATTGCCCACAACTAGGACACCCCACTCAAGGGTTCGAGCGACAAAGTGAGCGCACCTTTTTTATACCTTAAAGTATGTGCCAACGAGTTATGGTGCATGACTGACTGTCAAATGGATTTCCTATTGAAGATTCCCCAGAGGGAGGGTGGAGCGAACTCTCTTAAATACCCAAGCCTCTTAGGCTCTTATCGCCTTGGTGACAGGAATAAACAATAGATCCTCCAAATTAATCAATCACGGTAAGTTTCGAGTAAATGATTATCTAGGTGCCTTCATAGCTTTTCCTTATAGAAATGTAGTGAATAAAGGAAGACACCAAACCATCACATAGCTCTAATAGTGCCTTTGATTAAACCCCTTCAACCCACGGTAGACATGATTAACTAAAACAAAAATAACAAACATTACAAGGCATTATTTCGGGGCCGATTCTCTATCCCCAGTGGAGTCGGCAGACTATAGGACACAGAAATCGGTGACGCTGTTCTAGGCTCGCGGCCCGATCGGGAGTACAGAGTAGCCCGCAATGGGTAAACCGGAGAATAAAAGAGTCGCCACCCAATATGAACTGGGAAATGATTTAAGGCCGCACTCACCCATCGCAAAGGAAGACCTTAAACCGTTGGGTTCAGAATGATCTCTTACTTATGCCACTCGTAATGAAAGGATTTGTACAATAATGTAACCAAGTCTACGCAACATACATACGCAAGAATAACCTATATCTAAGTTTGCATGAGACCTATATCTAAGTTTGCATGCATAAAGGTAAGTCGGAATAACGGTAAGCACATAATCTCATGAACGCATTAAATTGATAAACATGTCAATATAAATAAATATTAATCTAAACATAAACATATAAGAGATATAATTAAGTTCCTAATGCGAAAGAAATAACTAAATCATGCTTGGAAATAACATATTATTTCTAATAAACCATGAATAAACACAAGATTAGATGAAATGAAATATATGCGTTTCTCAAGCGGTACTTGGAATTGTATCCCAAGTACATACAGCACTACCATCCATTCGGATTTAGCTACGGAATTTACGTATGGGTTTTCATTTGATATACCGCAAGAGATAACACAAAATCATTCATCCAATAACTACAACATACATGAATCAAAGATACGCATGCAAAATAATACTAATAAATAATAAAAAATGAAAGGAAATAGATAAAAGGGTGCCCTCATATCTTACCTTTTAAGTCACCTCTTGGAAGTACGTTACACGATTTTTGGAAAGGTCAACGCTCCGCAACTCCTCCGGTTCACTGGTTTTCTGTTTTCCTTCGTCGCCTCGCTGTTTTGGGCTGATGTTTCCTCTATTTTTGCTGCTATTTTCTGGTCGTTATTTTTGGTTGTTGTTCGCGGTTTTGGATGCAGTTTTTTGTGGACTGGTTTGCGATTTTGGGTATAATTTTTTGTGGACTGGTTTGTGGTTTTAGGTGCAGTTTACGGGTTTAAAGGTGCAGTTTCATGGGTTTAAAGGTATAATTTTACGCGTTTATAGGTGCAATTCTTTTGGGGTGTTTGGGCATGAATTAGAGGGCTGTTTGAAGGGCTTTATGGCGTGAAGTAGAGGGATGTTTGAAGGGCTGTGTGGCGTGAAGTAAGGTGCTGTTTGAAGGGCTATGTGGCGTGAAGTAAGGGGCTGTTTAAGAGGCTGTGTGGCGTGAAGTAAGGGACTGTTTGAAGGTCTGTGTGGCGTGAAGTAAGGGACTGTTTGAAGGTCTGTGTGGCGTGAAGTAGAGGGTTGTTTGAAGGACTGTGTGGCGTGAAATAAGGGGCTGTTTGAAGGGTTATGTGGCAATAAGGAGAGGTCTATTTGAAGGGCTGTGTGGCGTGAAGAAAGGGGCTATTTGAAGGGCTGTGTGGTGTGAAGTAAGGGGCTGTTTGAAAGGCTGTGTGTCGTGAAGTAAAGGGCTATTTGAAGGGCTATGTGGGCATGAAGTAGGAGGCTGTTTGGTGCAGCAATGGAGGACTGATGGTGCGGCAATGGAGGACTGATTTGGTGTTGTAGATGGGGCGTCAATAGAGGGGTATTCTCCTTATGTTGGAAGTGAATGAGCTAGGCTATTACCTTATGTATTGTCGTGGATGAGCTATGGGTCTAAGGGCTTGGTTTAGGTGTCTTTTTATAGGAGAGGGTTGAGGTTGTCCTCATTCGGGTAGGAAAGAGATCATGTAATTATGTGGGGTATCTCTAATTAGTGTGTCATAAGGAAAAATCTATTCACTTTAGGAAGGTAATTTGTGAGATTTGATTTGATTTTATTTAGTTTAGGCATGTGATTTAATTTAATTATGAAGGTGATTTATGGGATTTGATTTGATTTTATTTAATTTAAGAATGAGATTTGATTGGATTTTAACATGTGTTTAATGTGTTTGAATATTTTTGGATGGGATTGAATGGGCTTGTGGGCGTGTGGCTTGGTCTTTTTAGTGGGCTTGGTGTGTGGCTTGGTAGTGTGTGGGCTTGGGACAATGATAAGTTTTAAAATAGAGGTCCAACAAGCGAACTCGAAGCTAAGTAAACGAATTAAGTCCAACTAGGTATTGATTTCTGAATTTTCCCTTCCGACGTCTGTTTCCCGCGACTTCCGCAACTCAAAGGGTAGTGCCTCCGTACGAGGCTCATCATCGGGACTTATATGCAAAAATACAGTGCCTACAATCCTCTGGACCAGAAGAAGGCCATGTCTTCAACTTGACTCTACATGAGCCATGGGGAATATTCCCAGTTGACTTAACCAGATGAAGGTTAGGATAATCCCCTTACTATGGGTGGAATCTTCAATGTCGACTATACCAGATGAATGTCATGATAGTTCTTACTCCACTAGACCTGATGAAGGACCTGATGAAGGTCCAAAGGAGTCTATGGTTAACTGTACCTGATGAATGTCTATAAGAGACTACACATTACTGGACCTAATGAAGGTCCAAGAGAGTCTTCACTCTACTAGAACTGATGAAGTTCCAAGAGAGTTTTCACTCCACCTATAATGATGAAGATCTATGAGGGTCTTCATTTCTCATTCCACTAGTCCTGATGAAGTTCTATTAGGGTTTTCACTTCTCATTCTACTTGACCTAATGAAGGTATATAATGGTATTCACTCTACTAGACCATATGATGGTCTATGAGACTATAGTTGAATGGACCTGATGGAGATCCACGAGACTACAGTTGAATGGAACTGATGAAAGTCCATGGGGGGCCTTAATTCCTCACTCCATTAGACCTGATGAAGGTCCATGAGAGTCTAGTCTTATGTCGACTAGAACTAATGAAGTTCTATAAGGGTCTTCACTCCTCACTCTACAAGACATGAAAAATGTTAGTGAGGATTTTCATTCCTCATTCTACAAACCTCACTCTACAAGACTTGACAAAGGTCAATGAGGGTTTATGGTCGAATGGACCTTATGAATGACTAGTGGAGTCTTCACTCTATTAGACTTGATGAAAGTCCATGGGAGACTACACTTAATTAGACCTGATGAAGGTCCAAGAGAGTCTTTACTCCATTATACCAAATAGGTACATGAGACTATGATCGACTATACCTGATGAAGGTTGGGACCATCCCAATACTATAGGTCAAAAGACCAAATGAGTCATATATGTTGTATTGGGATTATCCCATAACAGTAGAATGGGACTGTATGATAAGATATTTTAAGTGTTTATGAAAATTATTTGGAACAAAAGGAAGGATCGTATTCAATAATCATGGTATATGTAGTGTCGAATTGGATTTTAAACATGTGCCAAACTTCATACTTGTAGTGTCGACTGGGATCCTCGTCAAGTGCCAATCTTCAAACTATAGTGTCGACTGGATCCTCGTCAAGTGCCAAGCTTTAAACTGTAGTATCGACTCGGACATCCTTAAGAAGTCCCAAGCTACAGGCATATAGCATCGAATGGGATCCACATCATGCCCAAGCTGCAGGCATATAGTGTCAAATAGGATCCATATCAGGCTCCTGGAACACGTGTAGATGTCGAGTGAGATACACATCAAACCTGGAGCTATACAAGCATCTGTGATCCATAACAAGTCCCAAGCTATACATGCGTGGTGTCGAATGGGTTATACATCAAGCCTCTAGCTACACATATGAAGATGTCGACTAGACATAGGCTTCATTCTTAGTCTTCATTTGTGTAGAGTTGATTAGGATCTATATCAAGCTCCAAGCTACACACGTGTAGATATCGAGTGAGATACACATCAAACCTCGAGCTATACTAGCTTCTAGGATCCACAACGTCCCATTAAGTTAGTGTCAACTGGAGTGTCTCTACAAAGTCTCCATACATGCATGTCCACTAGAACGTCTTCACACCAAGTCTCCATACGTGTAGTGTCGAGTGGGATGTCCTTGTCAAATCTTCTTACATGCATGTCGACTAGAATGTCTTCACACCAAGTCTTCATTAGAGTATTGTCCAACGGGACATCCTTCTCATGCCAAGTCTTCATACACGTAGTGTCGACTGGGATATCCTCCTCATACCAAGTCTTCATACATGTAGTGTCAACTAAGACAAATGGTCTTATTGATGTTTGAGGAAGGCAATTCTCTCCCAAGTTAGCATAGCTCTTTCCTTTCAGATTGTCCCCATTCTACGACTATATTTGACTTTTACTCGTTGGGAATTAATTATTCCTAATGAGATTTTGGTCGACTAGACTTGATGAAGGTCTATGGGGGCTACGGTCAAATAAAGTCTTGAGTTGATGGCAATCCATCCATATAATATGGATAATATGACTATTCTTCCATGTAATATGGAAAAGATAACAATCCTTTCATATAGTCTGGAGTTGTTGGCAATCCACATGGTCATATGAAGAATATGACTATATTTTCATATAGTTTGGAGGAGATGCCAATTTATTCAGTCGTATGGAGGAGATGAAATTCTTCAATGTAGTCTTGAAGAGATGACAATATTTTCATGTAGTTTGGAGTATATATGATAATCCATCCATAGAGCATGGAGTTGATGGCATTCCTAGAGAATATTTCTTGGGCGATTAAGTATGTTGGAGGTTTATGAGTGTATTATCATGATCGTTTAGGTCTGTGGATCCATCATACAGCTTCATATCTGGTGCCCTGAACTTTCATGTGAGTTCAATGGAAGTAATGGATCCCAAAAAGATAGTGTCGGCTCGACTTTTTCTCACTGGTAGTCTGACACCAGGTAGGCTGGAGAGAATTGCATCTTTGAACTCCTGCATTTCTTTGCTCATGGTGGAGCCAAGTTGTAGTGCTTGGTCGATTGGAGAGATATGCTGATTTCTTTCTTGAATTGGCGGATGGTTGTATGATGGCGGATTTTCGCTTGCCACATTATTAAATTCCCCCAAGAGATTGGTTGGGATTGTAGGATTGCTGGGATGGTATGGAGTATCACGTTATTGGGAAGTTGAAGAGATTTACCCTAATTGCTTTTGGAAATTTATTCCATGGGTAGATTCTATTCTTTTAAGACACGTAATCATTCTTGGAGTATGGCCAACTATATAGCCACGGGATCTGGTGTCCATTCACTCCCAGAAACCATGAGTAGCTGTGTTGAAGGGATTGTAGACTAAGAGGTATTTGTTTGCTATAAATCGCTAAGGCCCCATGATGGGCACCAAATTATGGACGATGGTTTTTGATCGAGGTCCACAATTGAGAATTTATAGTTGGGGGCACTAGCGATCTTGCAAAACAAAGGTAAAGTGGGTGGGGAGAGTCTTCCTACCAGTGTGGTAGGTGCCTAGGCACTCTGATGCTCAAGTTAGTAGAGAAAACAAACGGTAATAAGGAAAAGCAAGGTATGAGGTTACTTAAACTTCATTGATTACCGTGAGTGGGGTGGGCCGGCTCTAAGAGCTCAAGTTTGAGAGTTAAGACTACTGCTGGAAAAACTCTGCCATCTGCTTGTAGATTATCCATTCTATTTATATGCTATTGGGAGGTGTGCTTATTTAAAACATTAATTATTTGTCTGTTGGATGCTGGAAACGGCTGATCCATGAGGGGGGGGAGTTATGAGTTCATGCATTTTTTGGATTAGCAACTGATAAGTTAGGATGCCATTTTGGTAAGATATTTTCATGGGTATGGGCTACTGAAATTACTTGGACCAATATAAGCTTACAAATGGGCTTTCTCTATTTTAGGTTCTTTAGACTGATGGGTGATGGGTGATTGATGTCGAGCCTTTGGGTTTTTAATGCTTATTGATTCGGAAGCGAAATGATGATTTTTCCCCTGGGCCCAAATTTGGCCCGTACACTATCCCTTCAACGGTTTACAATTTATAAACTCTTTGCCCAATGACCTTTGTAATAAGGTATGGACCTTCCCATTTTGGTCTTAGTTTACCATCTCAAACTTCCTTGGTATTTTGAAAAACTCTACGTATAACCCAATCTTCTTTTCTGAAGGTTCTGCTCCTAACACTTTTGTTCAAGTATTTGGACATTCTTTGTTGATAGGCTGTAAGTCATATGGAAGCCCGGTCCTTCAATTATTCAATTGTATCAAGACTATGATTCATAAGTTATCGATTCGAATCCTCATTAAGTTATTGGTAGCGTGGGGATGGAATGCTTTCCTCTGTTGGTATTACTTCTTTCGTACCAAACGCTAAAGAGAATGGGGTTTCTCCGGTGGATGACCGAATCGTTGTTCTGTAAAACCACAAGACTCTAGGGAGTTCAACTGCCCAAGCTCCTTTTTCTTTCTCCAATCTTTTCTTCAAACTGTCATTATTGTTTTGTTGGATGACTCGGCTTGACCATTAGCTTGTGGGAAGTGCGGGGTCGAAAAGTTCAACTTGATTCCCCAATTTTTGCAGAAATCTTGGAAATGATGGCTGATGAATTGTAAACCATTATCAGTCACAATCTCTTTAGGTATGTTGAATAGACATATGATATTTTTCCAGAAAAATATTTGTACTTCTTTATCTTGTATCCTGGCAAAAGATTCTGCATCCATCCACTTCGAGTAGTAGTTTGTAAGTGCTAGCATATAGACTTATTGTCCCAAAACGGTTGGAAGGTTCCCAACTATATCCATCCCCCATTTCATGAATGGCCAATGGGATAAGATATGATTGAGTCTCTTTGGTGGGAGGTGTGAAATTGGGGCAAACCTTTGACATTTCTCATATTTCCTAGTGAATTCTGCAGAGTCAGCTCTCATGGTTCTGCCAACATGTGTTGCGCTTCTTCACGGGTAAGGCACTTAAGGTAGGGTTCAAAAAATGATCTTTTCAGTAATTGGTCGTTGTATACGGTAAACTTTACAGCCTGCCTTGGATTCTCCTGCCTCAATTTTTTCTTCTAGAAGTACGCCTTCTTGCAGGTATCTTACTAGGGGTGTCATCCATGAGTCGACTGGAGTAATTGAGTCGACCTCTTTTTTTTCTTCCTTTTAAATAGCTGGCCAGTTCAAGTATACTGCTGGAATAGATAAAAGGGTTTATTTCCTTGCATTGTCCATCCAAGGGTGGCCAATGCGTCCGCTTGATAATTTTCACTTTTTTGGAATATGGGTTATTGTGAATTCCTCAAATGTCGACTAAATATCTTTTACTTTCTGTAAGTAGGATGCCATCTAAGGATCTCATGCCTGATACGACCCTTGAAATTGGTTGATAATCAATTATGAATCAGATTTTACTTTTATCATTTTTGCTCCAAGGTCAGACCTGCTATTAATGCCTCATACTCTACCTCATTGTTGGTGACTCTGTAACCACACTTGACTGCTTATTGTAGCATGTCGCCTTCGGGAGTAATGATCACTATTCCCAAACCGTAACATTTCTTATTGATGGATCCATCGACTACAAGCTTCCAGAGAGTAGTTGAATGGATAGAATGGACTTCTGATTCAGTTGTAACTACCAGGCTGGGACTGAAGTCGGCTATAAAATCTACTAAGGCCTGAGACTTGATGGCAGTCCTGGGTAGGTAAGTGATGTCATTTTCTCCAAATTCCATTACCCATTTCGTCAACCTTCCAGACACCTCCGGATTATGGAGTTCTTCTCAAAGGATACAATGTATAAACTGTGATTGGGTACCCTTGAAAATAAGGTCGTAGCTTTCTAGCATCCATTACTAAAGCCAATACCAATTTCTCCATTTGGGGGTAGCATGACTCTACATCTAGTAGTGTTTTACCCACATAGTAGAGTGGGAGTTGTGTCCCATCTTCTTCTCTAATCAAGACTGCGCTGACTACTTGTTCAGAAACTCCTTAGTAGAGAAAAAGTCTTTCATTGTCGAGTGGTTTCGATAGCAGTGATAGGGAGGTCAGATACCGTTTGAGTTCTTTCAAAGCTTCCTCGCAGGCTAGAGTCCATTTGAAGTTTTTTGCTTTCTTAAGGGCTGAGAAGAACAAAAAGCTTTTGTCTATAGACTTGGAGATGAATCTATTTAATGCAGTAATTCTCTCTATTAGTCGCATGACATCTTTTGGGCTGGTAGGAGAAAGGATATCAAGGATGGATTTTATCTGATATGGATTTTCTTCTATTCCTCGTCGAGTGACCACGTATCCTAAGAATTTCCCTGAAGCGACACTGAATGAGTATTTAATTGTGTTCAACTTCATCTTGTACTTGTCCATTATGTTAAAGGCTTCTTCTAGGTGCCCTAGATGTTGCTCCGATTTTGAAGATTTTACCAGCATGTCGTCTATGTATACCTCCGTAGTTTTTCCAATTTGTTTAGAGAATATCTTATTGACTAGGGGTTG
Organism: Zanthoxylum bungeanum; assembly: GCA_019454045.1. NCBI lineage: Eukaryota > Viridiplantae > Streptophyta > Magnoliopsida > Sapindales > Rutaceae > Zanthoxylum > Zanthoxylum bungeanum. The sequence goes on from SKCR01000118.1 coordinate 71,955, forward strand.
ATATGTGGCTCCAGCATTTTTTAGGCCGAATGGCATCACCTTGTAACAATATATGCCTCGGTTAGTGACAAAGACAGTCTTCTCTTGGTCATCTGGATACATGAGGATTTGATTGTAGCCAAAATATGCATCCATGAAACTTAATAATTCATGCCCAATTGTAGCATCAACCATTAAATCAATGTGAGGCAGAGGGAATGAATCTTTTGGACAAGCTTTGTTCAAATATGTGAAACCGATGCAAACTCGCCATTTTTCATTCTTCTTTCGGACTGTTACCATGTTGGCAAGCCATTCCGGAAATTGAACTTCCTTGATAGCTCCATTTTGTAATAATTTTTGAACTTCTTCATCAATGATTTGATTTGTATCTGGAGCAAAATTCCTTCTTTTCTGTTTAACATGAGGGTAATCTGGATCCACATGGAGTTCATGAGTAATCAACTTAGGGTCGATCCCGATCATGTCTTTGTAAGACCATGCGAAGCGGTCGTGTCGCTTTTTTAAGAAATCAATCAATCAAGTCGGCTCGTAGCTTGGAGTCTAGATTAGCCCCAATTTGTGCCTTATGATCTGCATATTGTGGGTGAATTTGGAACTCGTTAAACTCTTCTAGGTTGGTAGTGTTGACTCCATAGTGCGAGATCCATTATATAATTACTATGTAGATTGAGTTTTTTCTTTCAAGATTGTTTGATAGCAGATTCTGGAATCGGCTCTGTCTTTCTTGAATCCCCCACTTGGTATGGAAATTTAGAACTTGGTGATAAGTGGATGATACTGCCCTCATTTCATGAATCCAAGGCCTACAATAATACGGTTGTAGGCTGAGGGCAATCTAAGATTAAGAATGTGGTCATCTTATTGATTCCCCCTACGTAGACTGGAAGAGCCACTTCTCACATGGTGAATTTTTTTTCTCCACTGAATCCAATCAATATCGTCATCCGTCTATTTATCTTCTCCAGCTCGACTCCCATGTCTGCAAAGGTTGTGGCAAAAATGATGTTAGCTGAGGATTATATGTCGACTAAAACACGTTTGATCATGAAATTGGTGACTTGTAAGGATATCACCAAAGCATCATGGTGTGGATTCATGTGATTGGAGTTTCTGTCGTCTGGAAATTCTATTGTTAGGTTGGTTAACATCCCTTCAGCTGATATTGTAGAATGAGGAATGTCTTTCACAGCGACTCTTGAGTGTCGCTTGGCGGAATAATATGATCCACCATTAATTTCTAATCCACCTGAGATGAAATTAACCATTATGTTAATTGGTAGAGGTAGAATTGGGCCCTCTCCTTGGCCATTCCTTTCATTTTTTCGGGCTAATGTCATTTTCCTCTCTCTGTGAGTAAGTTTCTTAGAAATCCATTGTTCAATAACTCCAGGACTTCCAATCTTAATTCCATGCAATCAGTTCTAGTATGGCCGTAATCTCGATGGAATTCACACCACTTACTAGAGTCCTTCTTTATGGAGACTTCCCTGGAGCGTGGTGGCCATTTACCTCATTCCCCATCTTTCCGAAGACTAACACTAATTCTCTCAGGGAAATAATGAAATTATAGTCTGAAAGCCCAGGTATGTTTGTAGGCGTTCTTTCCTAGGCCTTGTAAGGTAAATCTCGACAGTTGAAATCTTTGTGAAGGGGGCGGTACTCCCTCTTTTGATTAATCCTCCTATCTGTTGATTGGGGAGCTTTGCTTGTGAATACTTTGTGTGATGTATCTTTTCATTCGGTAGGTGGAGGAAGTTTCTTTTCTTTTGTTTGAGCATGTGAAAATATTCCTTATGTTAGGAAAATAAGGGGGAGCAGTTGGTATATAATAAGGAAGGTTTGTCATTAAGCTGCTGGCTTAATTGTGATTCAATAATGCTAAATTTTTTGGGTTGGGTTACCATTTTTGTTCTTTTTTTTTGTTGGGTTCGAAGTGAAACGACAGTTTTACCATTGGCCCAAATTTGGCTCGTATAGAGACTAGGTCGAATGAACCTGATGAAGGTCTATGAGAATCTTCCTATATAGTATGGAGTAGATGATATTTCATCTATGTCATCTGGAGAAGATGAAAATCCTTTCATATCGTATGAAGGAGATGGTATTCCTTCCACGTAGTCTGAAGTTGAAGGCAATCCATACATGTCATTTGGAGAATAGATGACAATCATTCCACATCGATTGAAGAATATGACTTATCCTTTGATGTTGTCTGGAAGAGGTGACGATCCTTCCATGCAGTATGGGGTAGATGACATTCTATCAATGTCGTCTAAGGAAGATGACAATCTTTTCATGTAGTTTGAAGTTTATGGCAATTCATATATGTCATATGGAGAATATGACTATCTTCTCATGTCGTTGGAGGAGATGACAATCTTTCACGTACTTTGGAGTTGATGGCCATCCACCTTGTCATATAAAGAATTTAAGAATCTTCTCTTTTTGTCTGGAAGAGATGACAACCCTTCTATATAGTTTGGAGTATATAACATTCCTAGAGAATATTTCTTGGTTGATTGGGTATGTTGGATGATTATAAGGGTATTCTCATGTCCACTGGGAGAAGTATGTCGATTGGGTCAGGTGATGGTCTGTTAGGTCGATTGGAAAAAATGGGTTTCTCCATAAGTTGGAGTTTTGTGAAGGATATTTTTTTCTAAAGTAACCAATGAATACTTGTTTGGGAAGCTATGATGTCCCCAAGGAAACAATGGGTAGCTTCTGGCTTTTTTTTATGGTCTAATTACATTTAGTGATACTCTATTGAGATGTATTTCTAATACATCATTTATTGGGTCGCTTGGGAGGATTCGAGGTTCTCTCATTGAGATGGCTTTTGGAACTCTTTCTCTTCTCAATGTGGAGCAAGGGTCGTGGACATCATCTTATATTTAAAATTGACAACAAGGTCGTCTGGGTCAGTAGATCCATCATGTAGCCTCATGTCTAAGGGATGAACTTTCATGGGAGTTAGATGGAAGTAATGATCTCCAGGGAATGAATGTCCGAAATTATGTCAGCTCGATTTTTTCTCACGGGTAGTCTGACACCAAGTAGGCTGGAGAGAATTACCTTTTTGAATTCCTGTGTCTCTTTACACATAGTGGATGAACTTGTTGTGTTTGGTCAGTTGGATAGATGTGTTGAATTTGGTGATTCGTTGGATGGTTGTATGATGACGGATTGTCACTTGCCAAATTATTGAATGCTCCCAAAATATTGTTCTGAATTTTAGGAATGGTAGGATGATCTAGAGTTTCTCGTTGTTAGGAGGTTGATGAAATTTATTCCAACTGCTTCTGAAGGCTTGTGTTGGAACTTCGCATAGCTAAGTTTTCCTTTTCTAAAGCTCATAATCTTTCTTGAGAGATGGCCAACAACATGGTCACATTGTCTGGTGTCTGTTCACTATCAAAAGCCATGAATAGTTTTGTTGAAAGGATCATAGAATGAAAGATCTTCGCTTGCTATAAATCGATAAGGCCTCATGGTGGGCGCCAAATTGTAGACGCTGGTTTTTTCCCGAAGTCCACAATCGAGAATTTATAGTATGGGGGCACTAGAGATCCTACAAAATAAAGATAGAGTGAGCGGGGAGGACTGTCCACTGTTGTGGTGGGTGTCGTAGGTACTCCGACGCTCAAGTCAGTAGTGAAGACGAGCGGTAAATAAGGAAGAGCCAAGTCTGAGGTTACCTTGACCTCCATTGACTGCCGTGAGGGCGGTGGACCGGTATTTAGAGAATAAGAGACTTGGAGAGCTCAAATATGACAGATTAGACTTGAATGTCGTGTACGCTGAGTTATATGTCTATTTATAGGTTGAGAAAATCGATTTATAGCTGGAATATGACCTGTATTCATGATAGTGGGTCCCATAACACGTTTATATGTCGTGACTTTCGGTGCTAAGGGATCTTATCATGTGGGGGTTAGTATATTTATTGAGAAAAAATGGATATAATAGTTGATGAGATAATAAAATGTTTTTAGATAGGAATCTGTTTGGAGAACCAATGGACTGTCTGGTCTCGAAATAAGAAGAGTTTTAGATTTTCAACATTGAGTCAAATACTGTTCGAAGGAATTTGGGCTCTATCTAACATAGGGTCTGAAGTGAAAAGATAATAATGCCATTGACCCAAATTTTACCCCGTACAGTAGTCAGCATCTGAGTTGATAGGTTTTCTTCAGATAATTCTCTTGCAGAATTTGGAAGAAAATGTCTTTTATTTTTCATTTTTTCTTGTAATTTCACTTTCTTTAATTAATGAAATTATCTGTGTTTTTATTCATATCATGAATAGCTAATTTATATTTAGGTGGGGCAAAAGAGCAAACCTTTTGGTATAAAAATATAGATATTTTTTAGTTATGTTATAAATATAAATTGTGTTATTTATCAATTAATTTTTTATGTAGGAGTCTTTACTCTTTCTAGATAGTCCTTAGGCTCTCCGTGCTGGATAGACCCAGCCAACGGTTCAGTTCGATTCCGAACCCAAACCGAATAGAACGATTCTCGATTCCACAAGAATGTTGAACAGGGAACCGAAACAAGACTGTTCCGGCTCAATTGTTTTTTAAAATAATTTTAAAAAATGGAAAATAATGTTTTAAAAAAATTATATTTTGATATTATTACCAAATAAATATAATATAAAAATTATTTATTTGAATTTTATTATATTAAATTAAAAACTTTAATTAAAAAATAAATAGCTTGAACTTAAAAAAATATATTTATTTGAACATAAATTTTATTATATTAATATCACATAACCGAACCGTACGGAATCGGTTCCAGTTCCAGTGGATGATTCCTTCCGGTTCGGTTTCGGTTTAGATTTCGAACCGGAACCGTGGCCGAGTCTAGTGGTGGATTTGTGGGAATGGCCACAGAGGTGGGCGATGCTGTCCGAGCTCGCGGCTCGGTCGGGAGTACGAAGTAGCCCGCGGGGGACTAAACCGGAGAATAAATGGAGTCGTCACCCAGTGTAAACTGGGAAAAGATTTAAGACTGCACTCACCCATCGCAAGGGAAGACCTCAAATCGTTGGGTTCGGAATGGTGCCTTACTTATGCCAATTGTAATGAAAGGATTTATGCAATAATATAACCAAGTCTTATGCAACACATGCAAGATAATTTAAATAAACACACGAATTTGCACACCCATAAACGTAAATAAAAATGAAGGCAAATGCATAATTTCATAAAAGTATTAAACAATGAAGCGCAATAATGTAATTAACAATTGTTGGGCAATTATTACTCATAGCATCACTATTTGTACAGATCATGGTGTTGTTGTATAAATTAACTATGTGACAAAGGAAATTACTCTTTTATATTTGTAATTGGATTACCAATATATATAAATGATAAAAGGTCCACATGATTGGTTGCGGATTGAGATGATATGAGACAGTATCAATTCACAAAGGTTTAATCATTAAATAATTTTTAGTCGTAGTATTATCGAGATTGGACATCGATAATGCGGAATACACTAGTATTGCACTTGTGAGCGTTGTGAGGGCATAACGGCATAGTTCTCATATATTTAAGTATTGGATACTTATGCGATAGGAGGTTGTGTTTTACCGATGGTACGGAAAATAGCTTCGCTTTAGATAGACCCCGCGGAATCCCATTGGTAGTATGTCTATGTGTCTATGGGAGTCCGCTTCAGGATAGGTGTATTTGGTCTTAACCTGTGACTTGCATCGCTAATACTTGCGACAATCAATATACTTTGGTTTTGGTCGACCAGGGCTTTAACCGGTTCTGTGTACGCCTCTTGTAGGTATATTGAGAATCGTAGTGTATTGGGTGTGATGTTAAGATGGAAGTATCAATTCAGAAATATGGAGATGATGATCACGTAGGATACAAAACTGGTGCTCTTATATGCTGCAGCTATCGGGATAATATGACAAGGTCATAGTTATCCGATTATAGAGACTAGTTACCAGATATCTGACATGTGTTTCGTACGGGGCAGACCCATTCCCAAACCCAGGCCTAGCACGTGACATCAGATACTGGATCGAAATACACAATACTACGTATACTACGTCTAATATAGATCGTATATTCCTTTAAGAATATTTCTGGAGAATTGGGAAGGCACGGTACTTTGCTAGAAGCCATCCATGTCTTGTAAATCGGTGAAAATGTAGTACTATGTATGTACGTGTTCGGATAGTCCGACGACCGGATTTACTGTCAACATATCCGGGGATCTCATAGGTCGCTTCCCGAAGATTCACCGATGACGTATGACTCGCACATTATTAATCTGAGATTAATTAGATGAGAGAGAAAGTTAATCTATGATTAATTACGGAGATATTTTATCTGAAATAAAATATTATTTAAAGAGAGAGAACGATAAATTAGGAATTAATCGATAAATTAATATATTCGATATATTAAACGAAATTGGATTTAGACGCGGAATTAAAATTAGATTTAAATTCGGGCGAACGAGTTAATTTATAATTAATTCGTTAGCGACATGAATAGTAATTTTGTTAGACATAATTATTTAATTAAATTTGATTTAATTACGTCGCAACAGAAAATTCGTTAATTCAGAAGTGGCGAACTCGAGCCCGAGAGTGTTTGCGGGCCCACTCGCATTTCGAATCAAGTGGGGCGCACAAGTCACATCAAGCGTCAAATCACTAGTCAATCAAGTGATAGAAGTCACATCACTTTGAGTGAAGTGATGTTTGTCATCATTGATGTGAATAGTGATGGAAGTTGATGGAAGAGTGTTAAACACTCAAGTGTGATATTTGAAAGACGTTTACCATTTATTATATTGAATTTTGACTTTCAAATTTTTGGGTATTAGATTACAACACACATAATTCATCGCTCTCTCTCCCTACACAAGATTCGGCCAAGGGCCTTGCTTCTTTATCTTCTCCATTCGGCCAAGGGCCAAATACTCTCTATTCTCCATTTTCTTGGCTAGGCCGAAAATAGAAGAAAAATAAGGAAGATTTATGGCAAATCTTTCCAATGCTAGCACATAAAGAGGGCATACAAAGGTGATAGGGAAACCTTTCCCATGAGCATGGAATCCATTCCAAAGCTTGGAGCTTGAAGATCATTTCCATGGAGGATGACCAAATGACAAGGACCACAAAATGGGTCATGGCCGAGAGCTTCTAGGAGAAGCAAAAGTTTTTGTTGTCCGATGCATCTCACATCCGATTATTGTAAGTATGATTCCGCCATTCTTCTTTGCGTATTCACACATATTTTCATTGCTTGAATTGATCTTGGGACTATAGTAGAAACCCAACAATGGTATCAGAGCCATTTTGAGCATGAAATTGATTTAGGGTAAAATTTGGGTAAAATTGATTGTTGGAATATGCTTGAATAATGATAACATAATGTTATACATGATCAATTTGATGAAAATTGAATTGGATGAATTTTCCCCAATACGCTTGGCTTGGTCGAATGTAATGCTACCCTAAAGTCATGGTGATTTTTGATTTTTATCATTGGTTGAGTTGAAATCATTTAGGTAATGTTGATTTAAGTTTCAAATGGATTGAATTCGAAATCGGACAATGAAAACCCTAAATAGCCGTGACCTATAAAGCATGGAATGATGTTGATTTTGTTTCAATTATGTTAGATATGAATTGAACATTAGAAAGCATGATTAGTTGTGTAAATTGAGGTTTTGGAAATGTTGACTTATGTAATTAATTGTGGCTTATGCACTTTAGGTTAATTAAATTGTGAAATTTGAAATTTTGGTAATTTAATTAGTTGGGCCAAATTTGGAATTGGGCTTGTAAAGTTGTAATTGGGCTTAATGGGCTTGGTTGGGCCAAGTATGGTTTAGGTTAATTGGTTGGATCCAATTGGGCTTAAAACCTTTTCTATAAAGTCTAAATATGACTATTGGGCCTTTAAAGTTTAATTGGGCCTAATGGGCCGAAATTGATTTCTAGGCATAAAGAGTGATTCCTTACTTGGGCTTTGGTTGCCGAAGCCCATGCCTTAAGAAATTAATTGAAAGCCCATTGGACTTTAATTAAACGACATTGGATGTTAATCGAGCTTTGAGACCCGTTAAGACTAGATTTAGAATCTAAGTCGCAAAGACTCATTAATAAAGTGTAGTTATTTAATTTGAAATTAAATATATGAATTAATATTGAATACGAATTAAATTGGATTTAATGTTATAGTTTGATATAATTCAAGAATTCGTACTTTGAGTACTTATTCTTAAAACGAGTTGGACCGCACAAATCAAATCGTTGTTTGAATATTGGATGGTCATTAATTTCAGATTAATTAATTGGATTAGATTGATTGATAACATGCTTTATGTAAATACATGGATGTGATGTATGAATAATGAATATCGGATGGATATTAGATGGGTGAGGGTAATTTTGGAAATTATTGTAATAAATTTAGAATTTATTTAAATTGGACCTGCGTATCCAGCCTTATCTCTCTTAACTCTTTGTATTTCTCTTCTCATCTATTCCCCTCAATATAAATGAGGTTTCTTTAGAAGTGTTATGTAATTTGGTAGAAGTTGTGCTAGCGGGAGAGATAAAATGGAGAGATTTGTTCTAGGAACAAAATGTTTTAAGTATCCATTCGCATATCATTATTAAATTTATTTACACGCCTTATTATGTTTTTAGAATGCTTGTTTAAGGGTGTATGATGATGAGACCTTAACAAAGACAATTAATTGGTTGCCAATTACGCGAAAAACCCTCAAAACATATTAAGCGTTTTTCCTTCTATTGAATGATTCTCTCTCAAGATCTAAGATTGGCACTGGTTTGTTGGCCAAAGTCAAGACCTTTGTCCGTCGCGGATGTGTTTGAATCATGAAGGCTTTGTTCCATATCGGTGTCTTGTCCAAGTTGTGATTTGTTGGCCAAAGTCAAGGTCATTTCTTGTCCATCGACATCGATTACGAAGCTTTCCAAGGTCAATGGGTTCCGCTTAACTGGGATCATTAAGTTTGTTGTGCCAAAGCCAAGGCTTAATTGATTAAGAGGAAAAAGGTTAGGCAATATATTGGATATATTGGCATATATAGGATATATGTTTCGGACTTGGATGTCCACCTACTAGATCTACGAATTGGATGTGATCCAATTGATCTTAGAGATCTACCTAGTTAAGTATCACACAATTTGTTGGCCAAAGTCTAGATTGTGTGTTATTTAACGGGATCATAGCCCACTAGGAAACAAGGTTTCCTGAGTACTCAACAGAGGGTTAGAGGCTCGTCGAAAAATAGTGGGAGGCAAGTATTAAATTTGTAAATTTCGTTTAGATACTTGCCATACGCGTTCATTTCATTATTCGTCAAAATATATACAAACGTTATTTTAATTAAACAGTTGGACTGTATTTAAACTATTTCAATTTATAGTTGATTTTATAATTGGATTATAGTAATCAATATAATTGAATTTAACTAATTTAATTATAGTTGATTATATAGTTAGACTATAGTAATCATTATACTAAATTGTACCTGAAATCGTTGATTAAATAGTTGGACTATTAGAATCAAAATAAACTGAAAGATTAACATTTATAACATAATCCTGGGTGAAAATGTATTTATAATGGTTTAATTTTCAGATTGGGAATAATACCTCAGGATAGTCTTGAGAACCGAGAAGTTATTTTATTTGATAAAATGACATCTCGGGCCTAAGCCCAGAGTTGAGTAAATAGTAGAGCATGATCTTTGGAAGATTCATGTGATGATAACTTTAGTGCTTAATCTGTTAACCTTACCATAATGACTCCTTAATTTCATCGTCATAACTAAGGATTAGATCTTTAAACCATGATGTTGAAATTGAAGGATCTTCATAGGTCTATACTTAGATCTTAGAAGCATTAATTGTAATAGAAAACTCTTGGAGAGTTAATGGCTATGCTCAAGGAGACAAAGCCAGAGTTTTCAAAAGGGCAAGAAGCGCAAGGCGCATCCTACTTCGACATCCCAGAAGGCCAAGGCTTGGCCAAAGACTTCTGAGATGTGGAAAAAGGGCAAAGGCAAAATCATCACTGTCTTCTATGAAGACAATAGGATATATCCCAAGATGTCTACCTAACTATGGCGAACGGGGTCACTAGAAGCATGACTGTCGTATGGACAAGGCAGACATGAAGGAAGTGGAGAGGGGCAAGGCTCCAGCTTCAACTATGTTTGTCATAAACATGTTCACTACTAGTATTAAAATTGGATTTTAGATACTAAATGTGGTACATATATATGTACTGATGTGCAGAATCTGCTGATAAGCAGGATACTGACTTCAGATGAGATTTATCTGTGAATCGGAAACGGGACGTGAGTCGCTATTTTAACCATAGAAACCTAAATTTAGGAACTACCCTTCGGGTGTGTAATTAAATTAGGAAACTGTTAGAATGTACCTAATTTGACTAGAAACATTATCTTTATATCAGAGTTTAACCTGTTGCGGGTATACCTTTATATTCTACGACACTAAAGTGTTTTATTTTATAAAGATGATATTCAGATAAACACATTAGATGTGAATAACAGTATTTATGTTTTGAATATAAATAAATCTCAAACATATAACATGACAAACAAGTAGCTCAAACTAATTTGATTATATAAGACTTATTTATGGCAGTATTTTCTGGGACACATTAATAAGACTCGTATATCCACACTTTTGAAGAGTGGGTACTAGGACGAATTTGATTTTATTCAAATGATGTCTACGAATCTAGTTTATTGGGCAAAGTGCCTAAAATACGTAAAAGTGTAAGTGTCACAGATCTGTTAGCCCTCGTTCATAGTGACATAAATGGGCCCAAATATAGCTAGGCTAGAGGTGAATATTGATACTTTATAACCTTTACGGATGTGGCATCACGTTATGGTTATGTGTTTCTTTTGAAACATAAATCGAAAATTTTTGAGTTATTCAAAGAGTTTCGACACGAAGTAGTTAGACAGATCGGCTAAAGTATTAAATCGTCATGGTTAGACCATGGTGGAAAATACTTAAGTAATAAGTTTCTTGACTAAATGAAAGAGTATAGTATTCTTACATAGTGGACTCTTCCCGGAACACCTCAATCCTGATGGTGTGTCCGAACAGAAAAAACAAATTTTGTTAAGGTTAATCATGAGTCGCTCTGAGCTACCATTTTCCTTCAAGGAATAAGCATTAAACAGTACAAAGCTTATTGTGAATAAGGTTCTATGAAAATCTGTTAGATAGAATTCATATTAGATATGAACATGAAAGAAAGCGGGTTTCTCATTCCTGAACATTTGGGAATGTTGGGCATAAGTTTGGATGATACCAAACTAAAACCCAAATCGGATAAGTGTCTAGTTGTAGGTTGTCATAGGGAAATGAAAGTATAGTACTTATACAACTCACAATAGAACAATTTAATTGTTGCTTTACATATGGTTTTCCTGAGAGGAACCCATATATGCAGTGGGAAGTGGGAGGAAATTAAAACTCGATGAAAATCACAGTAATACTATTCCAGGCACTGATTCTTTAATGGAACACAAACAGTTCATCAGGGAAGAAACTGTACCATAATCTTCGAATACACAAGAATAACGTAGATTGAAGAGAGTCAGAAGACAACTTGGGAGGTATGGGTTTCTAATCTCACCTCATAAAGATGTCAATCTTATTGAGAAAACTGATTACGTATGAGGAAGTGATACAAGGTATCGACTACCTATTATGGCAAAGTGCCATAACGTCCGAAATGGATTCCATGTATACCAACCAAGTTTGGACACTGGTTGTTGTACCGTAAGACATTGTGTCTGTTGGTACTGTAAAGGTATTCAAAGAAGACATACATGAATGGAAACATATAAATGCACTGAGCTAGGCTTGTATAGAAAGGTATCATCATCAACATAGTGTTGATTATGATGAATCCTTTTGTCTGTTGCCATGGTTAAATCCATTTGGATAATACCTGCTAATGCTTCATGTTTCATTCATGAAATATGGCAGCAGAACGTCAAGATCATTTTCTTTAATGGAAACCTTTTGGATTATGTTTACAACATCCTAACGATTTTGTCATACCAAAACAAGCAAACAAGGTTTGCAAGTCAAATTCGATCCATTTATGCATTGGAGAAAGCATTATGTTCTTGGAACTATATCGTTATTGATGTAATCATAATGATGTATGATTTAATTTAAAATGAATATGATTCTTATGTATATAAGGAGGTTAGTGGGAGCACACTGACAATGATTGTCATATATAATGATGACATATCATTTCTTGGAAATGACATTCCCATAAAATAATCGGTGAAAGCTTGGCTTTCAAGAAAAATTCTCCGTAGAATTCTTGGGAGAGACAATATTTATTCTAGGAATAAGGATCTACTGGGATAGATCTAAAAGTTATTGGTACTCTCCGAGAACTCGTACATTGAAATAAAAGTACGTGACCTGGTGCCTCATACGCTTTGAGCATATGGAGTCACAATCAGGACAATCCAAGTGATAGTCATTGGATTGATGTTAAGGACATCCTCTAGTATCTTGGATGAAATAAGGATGTTTTCTTGTATCATATGGAGAAGGAGAACTTGAAGTGACTGGGTTCACTACTGCAAGTTTTCAAACCGACAAAGACGACTATAAGTCGCAAAATGGTACTATATAGTTTGAATAATGGAACAGTGAGATAGAAATCTTACAAGCAAGATACTGTTACCGAATAAACAATAAAAACGGAATATTACTGCAGCTGAGGCAGCAATAGAAGCCTTTTGGATGGATAATAAATCTAATTAGATTAGAGTAGTTCTGTTAGTAGCTGAGCTAGGCTACAACACAGGCTAAAAAATTAAGGGTCTCATCAACGATCCAGATATATACTTCAATGTTTCATCTGATTCGTCGGATCATACATCGTGGCGATGTGATGATCGTAAAATCGCATCAGATGATAACCTTATAAATCCGCTGACGAAAGTTTTTTCTCAGCAGAAGTTTACCCACCCGTACATAGTTCAGGTGTAAGACACCTGAGTGATTGGCTATAGGCCAAGTGGGAGATTGTTGGACAATTATGACCCATAGCATCACTATTTGTACAGATCATGGTGTTGTTGTACAAATTAACTATGTGATCAACGAAATTACTCTTTTATCATTTGTAATTGGATTACCAAGATATATAAATGATAGAAGGTCCACATGATTAGTTCTGGATTGAGATGATATGAGACAGTATCAATCCATGAAAGTTTAATCATTAAATAATCCCTAGTCGTAATATTATCGAGATTGGACATCGATAATTCGGAATAGACTAGTATTGTACTTGTGCGCGTTGTGAGGGCATAACGACATAGTTCTCATATATTTAAGTATTGGATACTTATGCAAGTGGGATACGAGGTTGCGTTTTACCGATGGTATGGAAAACAACTTCGCTCTGGATAGACCTCGAGGAATCCCATTGGTAGTATGACTGTGTGTCTATGGGAGTCCGCTTCAGGGTAGGTGTATTTGGTCTTAACCTGAGACTTGCACCGCTAATACTTTTGACAATCAATGTACTTTGGTTTTGGTCATCCATGGCTTTAACCGGTTCTGTGTACGCCTCTTCTGAGTATATTGAGAATCGTAGTGTATTGGGTGTGATGTTAAGATGTAAGTATCACTTCAGACATATGGAGATGATGATCACGTAGGATACGGAACTGGTGCTCTTGTATGCTGCATCTATCGGGATAATATGACAAGGTCATAGTTATTCGATTATAGAGACTAGTTATCAGATATCCGACATGTGTTTCGTACGGGGCAGACACATTCCCAGCCCCAGGCCCAGCACGTGACATCAAATACTGAATCGACTACACAATACTGCGTATACTACGCCTGACATAGATCGTATATTCCTTTAAGAATATTTCTGGAGAATTGGGAAGGCACGATACTTTGCTAGAAGCCAACCATGTCTTGTAAATCGGTAAAAATGTAGTACTACGTACGTACGTGTTTAGATAGTCTGACGACCGGATTTACTGCTAACATATCCAGGGATCTCATGGGTCGCTTCCCGAAGATTCACCGATGATGTATGACTCGCACATTATTAATCTGGTATAAATTAGATGAGAGAGAAAATTAATCTATGATTAATTATGGAAATATTTTATCTGGGATAAAATATTATTTAAAGAGATAGAACGATTAATTTGGAATTAATCGATAAATTAATATATTCGATATATTAAACGAAATTGGATTTCGACGCGGAATTAAAATTAGATTTTAATTCGGGCGAACGAGTTAATTTAGAATTAATTCGTTAGCGAGGTGAATAATAATTTTACTAGGCATAATTATTTAATTAAATTTGATTTAATTACGTCGCAACGGAAAATTTATTAATTCGGAATTAGCGAACCCAAGCCCGAGAGTGTTTGCGGTCCCACTCGCATTTCGAATCAAGTGGGGCCCACAAGTCACATCAAGATAGAAGTCACATAACTTTGAGTGAAGTGATGCTTGTCATCATAGATGTGAATAGTGATGAAAGTTGATGGAAGAGTGTTAAACACTCAAGTGTGATATTCTAAAGACGTTTATCATTTATTATATTGAATTTTGACTTTCAAAATTTTGGGTATTAGATTACAACACACATAATTCATCTCTCTCTCCCTACACAAGATTCGGCCAAGGGCCTTGCTTCTTCATCTTCTCCATTCGGCCAAGGGCCAAATACTCTCTCTTCTCCATTTTCTTGGCTAGGCCGAAAATAGAAGAAAAACAAGGAAAATTTGTGGAAAATTTTTCCAATACTATCACATAAAGAGGGCATACAAAGGTGATAGGGAAACATTTCCCATGAGCATGGAATCCATTCCAAAAATTGGAGCTTGAAGATCATTTCCATGTAGGTTGACCGAATGACAAGGACCACAAAATGGGTCATGGCCGAGAGCTTCTAGGAGGAGCAAAAGTTTTTGTTGTTCGACGCATCTCACATCCGATCATTATAAGTATGATTCCGTCATTCTTCTTTGAGTATTCACACATATTTTCATTGCTTGAATTGATCTTGTGACTATAGTAGAAACCCAACAATAATAACTGTAAAAGTATTAATAAAAGCGAACAATTAAGTACATAATGTAAAAGAAATAACTAAAGAGGCAAGCATGCATGGAAGTAAACATGAAGTGATGCGGTAGAATGAATAGAGACAACTAATAGGATGAATACGAAGCGATAAATAACAAGCAAGAATGTGAATAACAAAATAATAAAAGGGCGCGACAAAACATCGTGGTAAAGGTAGCCTTTAGACATTTCCCTCAAATAGAGGACCTTTAATCCATCTTGATTAGCCCATGCGCAATAAATTGACAATAAATAAATAAATAAAGCCATAACAAATGGAAGGTAAAGGATATTATGGAGGTGATTTGGAGTAAAACTGTGAAATTTGGTGAAATTTGGCAAAAAGAGTATTTTGGTAATTTTGGGCGTCCCGACACAAAGGGTATTTTGGTAATTTTGGGCATCCCGACACCAAAATAAAGTTTCAGGATATTCTAGAGGTGATTTGGAGCAAAATTGTGAAATTTGGCAAAAATGGTATTTTGGTAATTTTGGGCGTCCAGACATCGAGGGTATTTTGGTAATTGCTGCATGCCACGTGTCAAAAATTCAGCAAGCCATTTTTTTAGCCACCATGCCACGTGTCGAAAATTCAGCGATCCAAAAAATAATAATAAAATAATAAAATAATAAAAAATCAGAAAAATAATAATAAAAAATTGGATTTTTTTTTCTTATAAATAGATTTTGAATTTCTTAGTTTCAATGTACTTTTTCCTCTGAAATCCTTATAAATAAATTGAGAGTTCTCTTCTTTAGTTTCTTTTATTCAGTTTTATTTACATTTGTAGTAGTAATTCTCTTATATAAATAGTAGTTTTAATTCATCCATGAGGGGGTAACTTCTCCATGCTAAGGTAATAAGGTAATACTTTTACTTTTTCTATTTAGATTAATCTCCCTTAAAATATAATATATAAACTATTTAAAATCTGAATTAATAAATGATACCGCCATTTCCGGACGGTTGGTTATTCAATTTAATCTTGTTAACCTGACTTAATGAGGATACCGCCATACTGGACAGTTGGTTTAAGTTTATATTTCTGTTCCGCCTTATGGCTGGTATATTTGAATTTGACTTAATCAGGATACCGCCATTCCGGACGATTAGTTTAAAATATCACAAGATTATATATTATATTATTGGGAGATATCTAAATAGTAAATAGTAGAAGTTAATTCCTTTTACCTTAGCATTTTATTTATTTTTCCGCATTTACTTTTTAGTAATTTTTATGTCTTTTTCTTACTTGTCCTAACTATGTGTTGTAACTAAGTTAGTTTTCTAGGGTTGTGATGAAGTCTAATATCACCGGTTTATAAGAGGTTATTTTATAATTTGAGTAATTTAAAGGTTTACTTATTAAGTCTTAAATGCTTCTTATTGTTTGATCACCAATAAGATTGATGTGGTAAATCTAAAATGAACTAGATATAGGGATTTTAAGTTTCAACCTTTTACTTAATAGCCCACGATCTTCTTTGAGGATAGATAACCCTTTAATAGATTTCCTTACAGGATAGAAATATAACTGTCGGGCGGGGGTAACCATAATTGGAACTTAAACTTAATGAATTCAGGTAATTTAATTGACATAGACATATGATTCAATTGGATTAAACTAGGTATTTGTGTCTGACCATCGACAGATGCTTTCGCATAAATTTGTGTTCCATTTTAGTAAACTGATTTATTACACAAACATAAAATAATCACTTCATCTTTTTAAAGATATTAGAAAGATTCACAACCCTAGATCTTTGAGTCTTTTATTTTCCTTAGTATTTTCTTTTTTCTTTTTATTTATTTATTTATTTAGCAAATGTACAAATCAAATCATTCAAGCAAGTAATTCACTTCTCCCTCAATTAGATATTTGTAAATAAATAGTATCAACGATTAATAACAACAGTAGGAATTAAGTCCTCGTGGGATCGATATTTTTATCCTATTTGAACGATACGTGCGCTTGCGTTATACATGTGTGTTTACGCCGGTCAAGTTTTTGGCGCCGTTGCCGGGGACTAATATTTCTTGAGTTATTAATTTTGAAGCTATCTAATTTACTTATATCTAATTTTATTTATTATTATCTGTACTTTTTATTTCTTTCTTTTGTTTTCAGGTGATTGAAACAAATGGAACATTTTGAAAAATTACGAGCTTTACTAGAAGAAGATACACCCCAAATCCGGGAGCAACAGCCCGGTTTTCTAAGGCCTGTTGTCCAGCCCAACAACTATCACTTGAAGTTAGAATCAAGCAATACTACATTTGCTCATCAGAATGAAATGGGGAGATGTGTAATTTGTGATGGTAACCACTCGAGCGATCAATGTATCTACCTTTCAGAGTGGCAGAATTATTGGAATCATTCAAGGTACGAAGAATCATCACATTTTCCATCTATTCCAACATCCATCTACGATCTTCATCAAGAGCCAGATCCATCAGAGGAAGATCAGTTGAATGACATGCTAAAAGATTGGCTCGAGAAACGAGAAGCTCAATTTGATGTACAAATTCAGAGTCAAGCGGCGTCTATACAGATGATGACAGATCAAGTTAGACAATTAACATACCACCTTAATCACATATCTCACGGAGCAAATTCAAATAATACTGATGAAGCCTTTGAATGTCCTGAGATTCATCATGACATCATAACAGAGGACGAGGCTGAGCAGTATCAAGAATCAGAGGTATCAGTTCAGGAACCTGCACCAACAAAGTCTTAATTTGATTTTTATTATTTTTCTGACTCTGACGAATATGAAGATACTGAGTTTTTTGTACCAACTGCACCAACAAGAAAGGATGAAACTTTCCATCCTCAGAATGCAGATCTTGGAGAATGCTTTGCATTAATGTTTGAAGACGATCTACCTAAGCCAATCAGTTCACTCAGTTCAGAGGATGAATACCTAAAATCTGACATTTATTTACATTCTTACATTGATAATTCAGGAGCATGCATTTCACAGATGACAGATGAAGAACTGAATGTTGAGATCCTAAAATTCATCTGTGAAGAAAATGTGGAGCAAGAAGCAGAGCAAATAGAGGAGCAATTGTTAGACAAAATTAAAGATACAGCGAATTCAGGCGAAACATCACTATTTTGGGGAGTACAATTTATAGATATTACTCAGAAGCTTAACATAATGGAAATCCCATTCCGAGTGAAGCACCATACAAGACCTCCTGATTTTCTTTCTTTCTTTTCAGGAAACAATGGAGCAACAAAAGTTAAAAAGGTGGCACAAGCACTGAATGAGACAAAATTCTTTTTACCACCTTACCGTTGGAAGTAGACCGGGCCGGCGGTTAATTCCGGTTCGGTTCCGGTTCCACACTAAAATGGAACCAGAACCGGAACCGGAACCGAACCGTTCGGTTCCGGTTCCGGTTCCGGTTCCATTCGGTTTTTTTTTTTTTACTTTTTTGAAAATAAAAGTTAAATTAGAAATAATTACTTTAATTATTTTTTAAAAAAATAATTACAAATAAAATTACATAATTACAAATAAAATTATGTAAATTATAAATTACGTTAAATTACATTACATAATTACACTAAATTACAAATAAAATTCTTATTTTAAAAAAAATATATATATATTAATCCGGTTCCAACCGGAACCGTACGGTTCCGGTTGGAACCGTTGGAACCGAACGGTTCCAACGGTTCCAACCGGTTCGGCTAGGGGAGGAACCCTAACCGAACCGGTTAGGTTCCGGTTCGGTTCCGGAACCGGAACCGGAACCGGTTGGAACCGGAACCGTCCGGTTCCAACCGGTTCGGTTCCGGTTCCGAACCGGAACCTTGGCCGGGTCTAGTTGGAAGAAACCCTTCAAAAGCAACGCACATGGGAATGTCTTTAATAGGACATCCAAAATGACGCTGAAACCGCCTTAACAAATGGATTTCAGTCACGTCTGGCTGAAGACGAAAAATTTAGCGCTAGTATGGAGGCAACCCATGCAATTTGTTATAATTTCTATTTTTATATTTTGTGTATACATGTTGTAGAGTTTTGTGTGTTATTTTTGTAGGAAAAGCTTAACCAAAGCATAAGACAGAAAGAATGGTGTTTGGCAAAGATAAGAGATAATTCATTAGTGATGGATGAGTAAGGAATGAATTCTTGAGACGCATCCTAATGAATTTATACTAAGTGAATGGCGTATTGCGTACACAATTCCATTGCCTTAATTATTGCTTTGATTTTCTTTTCGGTTGTTGTTTTCCTTTATTTTCACCGACAAGATCTATACTTTTTGACTTTTCACAATTTATTTTAAACGTCCATCTAATAATTATCATTTGGCAAGTACTAGAGCTACTATTACTCACCATTTTCAGGTTCTTTAAATTCAGTTCTATATTTCTTTCTTCGACAAAACCATATCTATATCCAAATAAGAGAGAAAATGGAAGCATCATCACAACAGCGAATCAAGCGAATTTGTGTTTTCTGTGGATCCAATTCTGGTAATAAACCAGAATTCATTGAGGCTGCAAAGGATTGGGGAGAGTCATAGCAGAACGAAATATGCATATAGTATATGGCGATGGCAATCTTGGGTTGTTGGGAAGCATTTCAAAAGTCGTTCAGGATGGTGGCGGTCACGTTTTAGGAATCATTCCAAAACCTTTTGGCGGACGAACACTTAATCGGACAAACAAATGGAGATGAACGCATCGTATCTGGAATGCCCGAACAAATTCATGAAATGATCAATACTGCGTATGCGTTTATTGCGTTACCAGGAGGGCTTGGGACGTTTGAGGAAATGTTTACTGTAGCATCATGGGCGCACTTAAATATTCATCGGAAGTCCATTGGATTACTTAACATTAAGCATTTCTTTGATTTTCTGTTTGTATTTCTTGCGGAAGCCAAGAGACATGAGTTCGTCACAAAATCAGTACATGATATCTTCCTGACTGCGACAAAGGCCGAAGAATTAATTAACCAAATCATAGCCTTTGAACCTAAACTCGACCCCATTCTCTCCAAGTTAGACTGGTCAGACAGCGATCGTGGTAAGAAGCGCAAATTGGACATAGATCTTAATCGGTAATTCTTTCCATAGCATTTCAGCTAACCAGGTACTATCTTCTAAACTCTTCTTCTACTATTTAAAACAAAGGCATATTTAAAGCTAAGTGATGGTTTGGTGTCTTCCTTCACTCACTACCTCTGTATAAGGAAAAGTTGTGAAGGCACCTAGATAATCATTCACCCATAGCTTGTTGTGATAGACTAGTTTGGAGGACTCGTTGTTTATTCCTGTCACCAAGCGATAAGAGCCTAAGAGGCTTGGGTACTTAAGAGAGCCTCGCTCCACCCTCCCTCTGGAGAATTTACAATGGGAATTCCATTCGACACTTAGTCACACACCATGACCAGTAGAAGTTATTTCTTTATGTTTATAGATTTGTTTTTATGTTGACTAAAAAAGTGAAATTGGTAAGAGATAGTTGTGTAAAAAATTTCCACTCCTGAGACGTATTTCAAACCCATTTTTCGAAACAAGTTAATTTTTGTTTAATTCCTTTTGAATTATTTAATTTGTAAATTCTCCATAAAACTAACTTAAATAGATCTTCATATGCTTAGTTGGCAGGTATTATCAACATACATGATAACATACAGACATGAGCTAAAATTGAAAAGATTGTAATATTCAGTGCTATAGTTTAATTGGAGGAAGCATCTCAAAAAAAGTGATGAAAAAAAAATAAAAAAAAATTTACATCCGAGATCCGAGTTATTAAGTATATAAGGGTGTTTTAACACCTAGTGCCCTAAAACCAACTGGTTTGGGAGTCATTGGCCCAAAGCTCGCTACATGTATCAAAAATGATGAAATATATATATATATATATATATATATTATATATATATATATATATATATATATATATATATATATATATATATATCTATATATATATATATATTATATATATATATATATATATATGACGTCTGAGTAATTAAGTCCGAAGGGGTGTTTTGACACCTGGTGCCCTAAAGCCATCTGGTTTGGGAGCCACCGACCCAAAGCTCGCTACATATACGGAAGGTATTGTATATAAATAAAAAAAATAGAGAAAAAATCAAAGAAAAAATCAGGAAAAAAAACAGAAAAATTATTCCATTACTACAAAAGATGTGTATTCTGATAAAAAAACTTTAGGACAAAAATATTACTCTCTTATCAACTGCACTTATGACTGTTGTGGGCAAAAATGATTTGTTTAATTATTTTGTTAGCTGTGTATATGGAGAATGTTAAAAATAATCGGAGAATTTACTTGTTCAGTAATTTAGAATGAAACAAAACAACTAGTAAACTTGCAGTAGAAGTTTCATCTAATTAGTCACTAACTTCTTTATTCTATTTTCTCTTGTCTTTTTGCTTTTGTGTGCATTAGTTTCACTACCTTTTTACTTTTATAAAATGTTTGTGGGTATCATTGATGTAAACCCTCACGAGACTATAACTCGTCCACTAGTGACACATGGGGGTTTAAAGGCTTGTTGCATATGCTAAATGCAATCGTGATCCCTACGAAAGTGGCTTAGTTAAATTTTATTATGTTATTTTAATTTGCTCGAGGACTAGCAAAATGTTAGGTTTTGGGGTGTGATGAGTGGTAAAACTATCACTATTTCTCACTCATTTAACTTAATATTTTGTATAGTTTCTTGAGTTTTGTGAATATTTTGATGTGTTTTGTGTTATTTTGTAGATAAATAAAGTTTCAGGACATTGTGGAGGTGATTTGGAGCAAAACTGTGAAATTTGGTGAAATTTGGCAAAAGGGGTATTTTGGTAATTTTGGGCGTCCCGACACAAAGGATATTTTGGTAATTTTGGGCATCCCGACACCAAAATAAAGTTTCAGGATATTCTAGAGGTGATTTGGAGCAAAATTGTGAAATTTGGCCAAAAAGATATTTTGGTAATTTTGTGCGTCCATACATCGAGGGTATTTTGGTAATTGCACCGCATGCCACTTGCCAAAAATTCAACAAGCCATTTTTTTTAGCCACCATGCCACGTGTCGAAAATTCAGCGATCCAAAAAAATAAAATAATAAAATAATAAAAAAATCAGAAAACTAATAATAAAAAATTGGATTTTTTTTGCTATAAATAGATTTTGAATTTCTTAGTTTCAATGTACTTTTTCCTCTGAAATCCTTATAAATAAATTGAGAGTTCTCTTTTTAGTTTCTTTTATTCAGTTTTATTTACATTTGTAGTAGTAATTCTCTTATATAAATAGTAATTTTAATTCATCCATGAGGGGGTAACTTCTCCATGCTAAGGTAATAAGGTAATACTTTTACTTTTTTTATTTAGATTAATCTCCCTTAAAATATAATATATAAACTATTTAAAATCTGAATTAATAAAGGATACCGTCATTTCCGGACGGTTGGTTATTCAATTTAATCTTGTTAACCTGACTTAATGTGGATACCGCCATACTGGACGGTTGGTTTAAGTTTATATTTCTGTTCCGCCTTATGGCTGGTATATTTGAATTTGACTTAATCAGGATACCTCCATTCCGGACGGTTGGTTTAAAATATCAAAGATTATATATTATATTATTGGGAGATATCTAAATAGTAAATAGTAGAAGTTAATTCCTTTTACCTTAGCATTTTATTTATTTTTCCGCATTTACTTTTTAGTAATTTTTATGTCTTTTTCTTACTTGTCCTAACTATGTGTTGTAACTAAGTTAGTTTTCTAGGGTTGTGATGAAGTCTAATATCACCGGTTTATAACAGGTTATTTTATAATTTGAGTAATTTAAAGGTTTACTTATTAAGTCTTAAATGCTTCTTGTTGTTTGATCACCAATAAGATTGATGTGGTAAATCTAAAATGAACTGGACATAGGGATTTTAGGTTTCAACCTTTTACTTAATAGCCCACGATCTTCTTTGAGGATAGATAACCCTTTAATAGATTTCCTTACAGGATAGAAATATACCTGTCGGGCGGGGATAACCATAATTGGAACTTAAACTTAATGAATTCAGGTAATTTAATTGACATAGACATATGATTCAATTGGATTAAACTGGGTATTTGTGTCTGACCATTGACAGATGCTTTCGCATAAATTTGTGTTCCAGGTTAGTAAACTGATTTATTACACTAACATAAAATAATCACTTCATCTTTTTAAAGATATTAGAAAGATTCACAACCCTAGATTTTTGAGTCTTTTATTTTCCTTAGTATTTTTCTTTTTCTTTTTATTTATTTAGTAAATCTACAAATCAAATCATTCAAGCAAGCAATTCACTTCTCCCTCAATTAGATATTTATAAATAAATAGTATCAACGATTAATAAAAATAGTAGGAATTAAGTCCTCGTGGGATCGATATTTTTATACTACTTAAACGATATGTGCGCTTGCGTTATACGTGTGTGTTTACGCCGGTCAACAGTGTCTACAGTCGCCCTCACTTTGATGGGACTTGTGCAGTGTGTGACAGTGATAATCCTTTCAAAGTCATGCATTTTTATTTACTTACCTGGTTTGTCGGCTGTCGTACTTACCTACTGCTTCTCGAGATGCTTCGAATTGAGTTGATTTGATTATGAGGTGCTTGACCCCTGGTTCATTCCCGAACCGTTACTTGATGAAAAATGGTTCATTTTGGAACCGTGCTCTATTCCCGGAGTGATATTCCCGTCTTGCTAGTCCTTATTCCCGAGGAGTTGCTGATATGATGTGGTCCATTCCGAAATCGTTACTGTGAGGTGAGGATATTGTTCCCAAATTGAGATTAGGGTCTTGTTCCCGAATTGAGTTGTGGGTCTTGTTCCCGAATTGAGTTGAGGGTCTTCTTCCCGAATTGAGATGAGGGTCTTGTTCCCGAATTGAGTTGTGGGTCTTGTTCTCGATTTGAGTTGTGGGTCTTGTTCTCGATTTGAGTTGTGGGTCTTGTTCCCGATTTGAGTTGTGGGTCTTGTTCCCAATTTGAGTTGAGGGTCTTGTTCCTAATTTGAGTTGAGGGACTTTCCCGAATTGAGTTGTGGATCTTGTTCCCGATTTGAGTTGTGGGTCTTGTTCCCAATTTGAGTTGTGGGTCTTGTTCCCGATTTGAATTGTGGGTCTTGTTCCCAATTTGATTTGTGGGTCTTGTTCCTGATTTGAGTTGTGGGTCTTGTTCCCAATTTGAGTTGAGGGTCTTGTTCCCGAACTGAGTTGTGGGTCTTGTTCCCAATTTGAGTTGTGAGTCTTGTTCCCGATTTAAGTTGTGGGTCTTGTTCCCAATTTGAGTTGAGGGTCTTGTTCCTGAATTGAATTGAGGATCTTGTTGCCAATTTGAGTTGTGGGTCTAATTCCCAATTTGAGCTCGTCTTTGTCGTTTTTTTTCCTTTTTTTTCAAAAACCTGTGACACGAAACAAAAATTACGTGTACGTGACGTGTATGCATGTATGCATGGATGTATTTCCTATTCCGATGGGTTAGGCCTTCCTTGTGCTCTCTGGCACCATTCGCCTACTAATGTCTTTGGTCACCCCTAGGCAAGCTTAAAGTTTCCTTTTCTCAGTTCTCTTCTGGTGATTGCTCAGCTTTCTTTGATCCTATGACTCAAGATTCCATTATGTCCCTTATTCGCGAGGTGGTAGACTGGTCACCCCAGACTTGGTTTAGCTTTCTACTCTTTGCTACTTGCACTAGGTCAAAGTAGATCATGCGATGTGACGTTCCATATCAACATACTATATTGTCTTTTACGAAATAGTCCCAATAGTTATATATATTATCGTCCTCAAAAGATACCCAATGTCGAAACCGGAGAACCTTCAAAGTACTCGATGTAACTCAAATCTGACTATTTGAATAAATGATCTTAACCAGACTCAAAGTGAGTGTGTGCGCAAAGGTTTTTTTATAGCTTGATCCTTGGGTAAGCCAACTCAATGATTTTGTTTCAAAGAATGGGATCGATGGGTCAAACCAACCTAAATGTCTTGATCAGGCTCTGTAATTACTTCTCCGTACTCAGTGTGATATGATTTTCTTTTCCTTTTCTTTCTTCTCTTTTTCGTCTTCTTTTTTTTCCTTTTTTCTTACACACATACCCTTTAAGGTAGCATTTCTCCTCATGGTGGTCCTAATACTCTCCCATTGGTATCTTCACGCTTATCGGTTATACGTGGTTTATATTTTCTTCTTTAGAGACTTTTATTTTGTTTCTAACCATACCACATATCGTAACACAAGTAAGTCAGGATGGACATCTAAGCGAACGGTCATTCATCAATCCGCACTCTCTTCAACTAGTCACCTTGCCGACTACTCAGGCTTTCACCGCTAAGATCCTATAATTAAGTGCTCGCGAGTCTAACATATATCAACTACTCAAAACATCAGATGAGAGCACATCTCGCACTTATCGTTTCTAAGGTTTCACCCTAAAGCAAACAATTATATCATTGGGCTTATGCCTAACTATTAAGTACTAAAAAAACAACCTTTTTTCTTTTCTTTTCGTTTTTTCCCCCTCTTTTTTTCCTCGTTTTTTTCTTTTTTTCAAGATTTTTTTTTTTACTGAAGGCCCCCCAATGGTCTTTCTATTCATGCCATAAAGTTTTCTGTTTCTCGGCTTCATTTTCCCGGATATCCCTGTTTGCTAAACTCTTCTTGACAAGTCTAAGTTTTTCCTCCAACCCAACGGATATCTATGATGGCTTTTAAGACATAGGGGTTAACATGATGCGTGTATGCATGAGATGTAAGTGGTTATCAAAACAACATATATCCTTCCGATCTTATTTCTCCCACACTAGTGGTAAGTCTATTTATGTCCTAGGTATGGCTTATTCTATGCACCAATGTGGGGTGCATAAAATCATTATCTCTTATGCTACGGGGGTGAACCTTGGCTACCTCAGTCCCTTTCAATCAGTAAAAGACAAAGACCGCTCGTTTACAATATGGACTAAGCCTATTATGGGATCACGCCATTATCTAGAAATGAAAAATTGGGCTTTCAGCAACCGTGGTCATTGGGATGAACTTAGAAGCGTCCAAAAGTATATAAATATACCGTAACAAGGCGTATCCTTTATGGATGAAAGCCAGTGCGAATATCAAACTCATGCTTCTAGCCTATTTGGATCATGTTTGGACTTTCTAAGCCCATCAAGGTTTTCATACAAGTTAGCCCTTTATCATTTTAAAGCATTCAATCATGTTATCGAGAGATGCAAACTTGTCCCAGTCGCAAAAGGCCTAACAGATTTACATTTTTGTGATAAGGTGAGTAAACAACTTCAAATGATAGGGGGCTCAAACAAAAAGTGGCCCATCAGCATTTTAGAAGTTTTTGGCCCGATCGTCAAAAGACACAACCTCGTCACAATTTAATGGCCCAACAAGTTCACATCTCATGAAAAAAGTCCAAATGAATCCAAATGATGATGGTCCCAAACACAAGCATAAAGGGTGGCTTCTATAGGTCATGTAATTATGGTTTTCATGCAGTTCTATGTAAGTATTGATAAAGGCTCATGCCGGCGAAGGGTTGCCCACAACTAGGTCTCCCCACTAAAGGGTTCGAACGACCAAGTGAACGCACATTTTTTATACCCTAAGGTACGTGCCAACGAGTGATAATACCATATAACGATTTGCCACTTCAAGCGAAAACGACTTCACGATGCATGAATAACTGTCAAATAGATTCCTTTATTGAAAATTCCCCAGATGGAGGGTGGAGCGAACTCTCTTAAATACCCTTACCTCTTAGGCTCTTATCACCTTGGTGACAGGAATAAACAATAGATCCTCAAAATCAGTCCATCACTTTAAATATGCCTTAAGGTAAGCTTTGAGTAAATGATTATCTAGAAGTCTTCACAGCTTTTCTTTTTGGCTATAAAAAGGTAGTGAGTGAAGGAGACACCAAATCATTATCTAACTCTACTAATACCTTTGGTTAAATTAACTTTAGTTTGGAAATTTTTATTAACCCCTTGGTCCCAACCCACTTGTAGACAAGGTTAACTAAAACAAAAATCACAAATATTACAAGACATTATTTCAGGGCCGATTCTCTATCCCCAGTGGAGTCACCAGACTGTGGGAACGGCCACAGAGGTGGGTGACGCTGTCCGGACTCGTGGCCCGATTAGAGTATGGGGTAGCGTACGGGGGACTAAACCGGATAATAAATGGAGTCGCCACCCAGTGTGAACTGAGAAAAGATTTAAGGCCGCACTCACCCCTCGCAAGGGAAGACCTCAAACCGTTGGGTTTGGAATGGTCCCTTACTTATGCCAATTGTAATGAAAGGATTTATGCAATAATATAACCAATTCCTATGCAACACATGCAAGATAATTTAAATAAACACACAAATCTACACACCCATAAACGTAAATAAAAATGAAGGCAAATGCATAATTCCATAAACGTATTGAACAATGAAGCGCAATAATGTAATTAACAATAATTATAAAGCATTAATAAAAGCGGACAATTATGAACGTAATGTAAAAGAAATAACTAAACAGGCAAGCATGCATAGAAGTAAATGTGAAGTGATGCGGCGAGACAACTAATAGGATGAATACGAAGCGATAAATAACAAACAAGAAGGTGAATAACGGAATAATAAAAGGCGCGGTAAAACATCGTGATAAAGATAGCCTTTAAACATTTCCCTCAAATAGAGGATCTTTAATCCATCCCGATTAGCCCATGCGCAATAAATTGACAATACATAAATAAATAAAGCCATAACAAATGGAAAGTAAATGACATAATGATTAAAGAGATGTGACCAATGCCAACATCTATATGGGACCTCGTATGTCTGATTGAACGTATTTCATGTTCAACCAAGTATATTTTGTCCGGCATGGAAAAATGTCATGGTAAAGGTAGCCTTTAGGTATTTCCATCGAATAGAGAGCCTTTAATCCATCATGATTAGCCCGTGCGTACTAAATTAACACTACATAAATAAATAAAACGATAACGTGCGGAAAGTAAATAACATAAGAATAAAAGAGATGCAACCAAGGCCGACATCTATATGGAACTTCATATGCATGGCTGAATATATTTCACATTCAATCAAACATACTTCATCCGGCGTGGTAAAACGTCGTGGTAAAGGTAGCCTTTAGGCATTTCCCTCGAATAGAGGACCTTTAATCCATCATGACTAGCCCCTGCGCACTAAATTAACAATACATAAATAAATAAAGCAATAATACGCGGAAAGTAAATAATGGAATAATAAAAGGCGCGGTAAATATTATGGTTAAGGTAGCCTTTTAGGCTTTTTTTTCCTCCCTCAAATAGAGGACTTTTATACCAACGTAATTAGCCCATGCGCATCAAGTAGCAATGCATGAATAACAAAGAAATAATTTTTGAAAAGTAAATAACGGAATAATAAAAAAGTGCGGCAAAATATTATGGTAAAGGTAGCCTTTTAGGCTTTTCCTCCCTCAAATAGAGGACCTTTAAACCAACGTAATTAGCTCATGCACATCAAGTAACAATGCATAGAAAATAAATAACGGAACAATAAACATAGATTTAAATCACATAATGAAACACATGCTTGAAAGTTTCTCAAGCGATAAGTGGAGTTGTATCCCAAGTACAGACCACACTACCGTCCATTCGGATTCAGCTACGAAATTTATGTCTGGATTTTCATCCGATGTACCGCAAGAGATAGCACGCAATCATTAACACGATGCAAATAAAAATAGATGTGACATATCATAATAAACAACCGAAAGATAAATAATAAACTACAATATAAAATAATGAAGGAAATAAATAAATGAACAACGACGAGAGGAAATGTGGGATCTCACATGCTTGGTTGGACGTATTCCACGTCCAACCAGAAGTGCGTTTTAAGAGAAGGCCCCCAGGTCTTACCTTTTAAGTTACTCCTCAGAAGTGCGTTGCCGGAAGGGTTAATGCTGCGTAACTTTTCTGGTTTTCTGACTCAGGTTCGCTGTTATTTTTACTTGTTGTTTTCTCTGTCTTCCGTCGTTGTTTTCTTCACTGTTAATGCTCCATTACTCGCTATTTTTATTGCATTTTTCAAGCTATCTTTCGGGTTATTTTCGGTGCTAAAGGCTACTGTTTTGGACTCTGTTTTGGGGTAATTTATTCACGATTTTTGGGTGTTTATGGACTGTTTTCAGAGGGCATTTTTGGCAAAATAAAAGACCATTCTGGAGCTGGCTTTTGTGGTTAATGTCTCGGGTATTCTGCAAGTGGATTAGGGCTTGTTGTCTTTGTTGTTGTTTTTCGGTGAAAGGGCTGGTGTTCATTGATCAAAGTATGTGTCGGTCAGGGGCTGGTTCATTTTTTAAAGTGTTTATTTATTTATTTGTCACGGTTTGATGGGCTGAAGTGGACGTGAGGGCTGCATAGCTGAAGGTGGCTGGTGCCTGCGTGGGAGATCAAGAGAAAAAAAAATAGGGTCCTTTTGGTTTTGTTGCTCGGCTTTGGGGTTGGCTGTGTCGGTTATTCACTACTTGGTGGAGGGCTTAATTTTGTTAGAGGAGCAAGGTGGGTCCGTGTATTTAAGGGAGTTTATTAGGGCTGCCGAATGTGTTTGATGAGAGGGCTGAGCATGGCAAGTTAGTGAGTGGAGAGCTGAATAGTTAGTGGAGCAAGTGGCTATCTTTGAGTGTGGTGTGCTCGGCTTTGTATATTATTGTTTTTTTTTTGTTGATGGCAGTTTGTGTTTTGGCTTGGTTTTTGTTTGTTCACGTGATTTTGGCAGGGTGTGTGTGGTGCCATTTTGTGAGGCTGTGTGTTGAATATAAGAGAGAACCGAGTGAAGAGGAAAATGGTTTTTTTGTTTTGTTTTTGGTTGAAGTGTCGTGCGGATCTTGGGGTTAAGAGGAGAGAGCTTAGGGTTATTTTATGCGAGAGAGAGGGCGTGAGTATTAGGGTTTATTCGTTTGTATTTTTTTTTGTGAGCCGTGAGGAGTGAGTAGATTTGAAAGAGGAGAGAAGAAGAAATTAGGGTTGGTTTAGGTCTCCTTTTATAAGAGTGCGTTAGGGTTTCCTTGCATGAGATTTTAAAACAAGGAAAAATCATGCAATAAATGGATGTGGTTTGTTTAAGGAAAGGATATTTGTATTTTTGGTGAGGGAATTTCTTTAATTTGGTAGGTGATTTATTTAAATTAGGAATGTGATTTATTTAAATTAGGAAGGGGATTTGATTTAATTTGTGACATGTGGTAAATGTGATGAATATTTTTGGATTGGGCTTTGGGCGAAATGGGTTTTTCGTGAGTTGCGAGGTTTTGGGCCGAGGCTAAAATTTTAAAACAGAGATAAATTAGGCGAATCCGAGGCTAATTTGCGAGTTAAATCTGAGGATGTATTTATTTCTTGAATTTCCCTTTCGACGTCTGTTTCCCGCGACTTCCGCAACTTATCGGGTAGTGCCTCCATACAAGGCTCATCATTGGGCTTTATGCAAAAATACAGTATCTACAGGATTCATATTGACTAACACAGATAATCATTTATCCTCATTATTTATGTTATTGTCTATCTAATATTTATATCTCTCTCGTTTATGTACTTAATCGTAAAATAAATTAATTGGGAAATAATAATAATTTATGAGTTATAGAAATAAAATTATTTTTATATTTGAAATACCAAGAGTGAATCTCATAGTCTCGGTATTTTATTTTATTATTGTAGTCCAATTTAATTGATCATCACTTCATTAATTAGTCTTTTATTTTATTACTTGTATTGTTATTTTATTATACTAAATCTATTTCATATGGATTGACCACGGACTTACCGAATTATTTTATTACTTAAACACTATTATATTTTGAAGTAAGAACCACTTTGTGACTGTGTAAAATTTTTGGTGTCATTGTCGGAGAATATAATTAAGTAAATAGAATAATAATTTAACATCCTTACATTTTTTTATTTTTTATTTTTATTTTCTACATCTCGTGTTTTTTCATTAGATTTTTAGCTCTCTATAGTGTATTGGCGCGCCACTGGGAAGTCATTGGTGCGCGAACCAATTCACAAAGGCCTCTAACATTGCTCTCTGGGAAGCATGGGTGTGCCACTATGCAAGTGGTGGTGCGATAATGCATAAAAATGGTTATTGTAGCGTGGGCTACAGTAGCGCGCACAGTACGTGCTACAGTGCTCTTGCACTACGCGTGTTGAATCTTGTTTTGGCTCGTTTTTAAGCTTTCGGACTCTGATTCATCCCCAATTTTTTTTCCTATGGACTCACAGCGTAATATATTATTCCATTAAATTATTTTAAAATACACTCATACTTTATATCCATGGGTTAAACCTATTTCACTGTGTAGGGCATCGATTCGGCCGTAGGGGATGCAGATTCGCCCCAACATATTGGTATCAGAGCAAGTCTTAACCACACAACACATTTAAATGGAAAATCATGTATTTACATGTTTAACATGTTAGAAAACAGAACAATAATATTGATGAAAGCTTTGACGTGTAGTCACTGTACTTAAGAAATTATGCCCCCCTATGTTACTAGCGGATTAATGGCAGTTCTTTCATGATATACAAAGCCAGACAGAAATTTCTAGATAGCAATTTTAGAAATTCCCCAAGAACATGTAACCAAGAATCGTTTTTTTCTATTTGAGAGTAAGTAAAAATTATGGAAGTTGTTGTATGTTGGAAATCAGAAGTGGAAATGCATATATACAACTCTAAAGTCGTAACACTTCAAAAGGATATAACACTTCAAAAAAAACACAACTGTTGGCCTTTAAAAAACAGTTAAAAACTGTTTTCTTAAGATAAAAACAAAAATTAATTAAACTAATCTTTGACTTTAAATAAATATATAGATATATATATATATATATATATATATAGATATATATATATAACAAACATTTACATTTCCCTCCAACATTTTTCCCTCCAAACTTTCCAACACCAATTTGATTTTTTGTGTAACGAGTCTTTATAAACTAACTCTACTCTCAATGCTCTTTTTATGGGGATAAGAAGTCACTCACTTATCACTAACTATATCAACATAACATGTATTTGAATTTATATCTATGTAATTATAATTTAATTATATATAAGTTATATTTGGTATGCGTTCCATGTTTTAAAATATTATTTGGGCCATATACATTACTAATGAATAAGAATTAGGAATAGATACATAAAATGTTACTTGGATGCATAAAATATTTTAAAATTTTAGCTAAAAACAGAGGCATACTTGTTTGGGCCAGACAGGGATTTAGCCCACCACAGAAGTCCGGCTCTGGTCCTGTGTAATACTAGCTACCAAAGATCTTCGGGTTAGATATGGTTTTTCTGTTGGTCAAAAGAGCTCAAAACTCTTTCTTTTTCCTTTTTTGGGTGTATCGTTTGGTTGTAGATTGAGTAGAACTTATAAGATCAAAAAAGTTATTTTATTAAAAGTAGAGATTATATAACTGTTTAAATAAAATTAAATTAATTGTCTAATTTTGAAGTCATCTGATTTTCCATGATATATATATATATATATATATATATATATATATATATATATATATATATATATATTATAAACTCTTTATACGTTGTCAACCTTAGAAAATGCGTGAGATATCGCTCAAATCGTAGTGAATTCTTATTGTTTAAACTTGTTATTCTAGTGGGGCTAAAGTTATGAATTTGGATTCAGTCTTGAATTTGAGTTAAGCGGTATCAAATTTTTCATAATCTTATGTCACACGTATTTTAATAACAATACATGATTATATTTTAATTATATTTAAATTATTATCTAATAAATATTTCACGTCGTCAAGTTACATCATGAAGCTGTGTTCTCAAATGGACTCTTAAAAATGAAGCAAAATTTTTCCTGATAAAATGCAAAAGTGGGATGAGAATGAAACTCTTTACCAAAGGCAGGTGAATTTTTTCCTCTTCGTAGCAAAAGAATGCGACTAATGCTCTAAGGTCAGATTCTTGAATTTGTTTTAATATTCTATTGCTTGATAAATAAGATAATGACACATTGACTTCCTATAACTATATTCTGAAAATGAACTTACAGCAGACAAACTGGCGCCGATGTTCTACATACCGGAAGAAATAACCGAATTTTTGTTGTCCAGATATGGGATGAAAGAATTCTTACTCATTTCGGAAATTTAAGCTATCGGATTTGAGCAATCTCTATTAAAATCTTATGTAGTGACTGTGGCTTTGAGAAGAAAGGGCAATGGTCGCTTCCTTTGATCTTGTAGACTCCTTCTGGTGGGTTTACTCTAACAAGCTTTTCTTGAACATCTGGTGAAAGGGTACGATCGTCCAATGTCTGAATAAAGAAGCGTCGGCCAGTTCCATACTTTTCAGGAGATAATGACAGGTTCTCCATGATCGGACCCAATGGGGTAGGTCTCATCGAAGCCATGGCCAAGGCAACATCCTGTAAATAACCAAAATCCATAATAGAATTTTCTCATTAACTGTCAAATATTAGCTAGTAGTTTTCAACAACTTATCTCTACCCTGTTGTTTCAAACTTTCAATGTTGAAAATGCATAACGGAACTCAACATGATTATAAGTGAAAAACATAGACCAAAGCCTTTGGAGGGGCAAGTAGCCCACCATTTTGGATGATTGTTTCGATCTCAATCACATACAAACAAAAGTAGACATTCTTTCTTTTTTTTCGGGCACTAAAATTCATGATGCATAAAACAAGGCAGAGTATTATTAACTTCCTGCAAGACATAAACTACATAACATATGTACCATAACAGCATCTGTGTAGGTTCTATTGCACTTATTAATGAAAAGAAAAAAGAGCAACAGAAAAGGCGACAAGAAAAACAAGTCTTGTGCTCTAACTTTCATTTAGACTGAGTTCAAATTAGACTTGGGCAAATGTGGGGCATTCTGCAAATTGATGGGGACCCCAGAAATTGTTTAAGGGAAATTAGAACTGTAACATACCTTTGACGGTGATTGATTGAAATATAACCCTTTCATTTGCTGTTTCTCAAACATGAATCCTGTAGGAGGCTTGTCTTTACCATTTCTATAAATTAACAACTGTGATTCTTGCATAAAATGCTCTGCAGATCCAAGCTGTAATACCAATTTCATTAGCAAGGTAATACGAATTAAATAATTCAGAAAAATGAAGAATCATTGGAAGAATTCCATCCTAAAAAGTAGTAGAAATCCAAAACTCAATTCCCTGAACTAGAAATATTTTGCTACGATCTCCAGGCCAGGGGATTTTGCTTTTATCTGTTGTTAGTATCAGTGTATATTAAGAATTTAACCTTGAAGTAGCAGTCCCTCTCAAATTGCATGCTAGCACAGTTGTACCAGAACAACTCTTTTCTTTTATATTATATTAGTGGGTTAATAGGAGTTGGATTAGGTGCATAATGACTTCTGTAAGAAACTAACTTATAGGGAGGAAACTCCCTGATTTCTTATTTAAGCAAACTAAAAATAACAAACATGAATCAGTTGTACCATGAAAAAGAAGCATTTTATGTTCAGTTCAAAAAGATACCTCTTCAGCAAAGACATCAAAAGGCCTCTGACCGTCTGATACCATCGTAGCACAGAGAAAAATTGCTTTGAGATCTTTTGAGGGTAATGCTCCAATGCATATGAAACACATGCACCTCCACTACTGTGACCTACCAAAATAACCTGCAGAAGATATAATATGCGCATCCATCTCAGTCTTTTTGATAAAAAACAGAATCATCATAATTTTTGTCATATACTCTAACCTTTTCATTATTGGAAAGGTTTTCAAGATAATCAAGCAACGGTTTTGAATATTCTGCTAGTGTAGAGACGCTGTTTGTATCTGTCAGTTCAATACCAGATCCCTTGAGATCTAAAGCAGTGGGGAGTAATCCTACTTCCTCCAATGTCGCAACAATTTTGTACCAACACATGCTCCAAAGCCTTCTCCATGTATTAAAAACAACTTTCTTACACGGGATATTCTCCAGAAAGTTTGGATCCTGTAGAGAAAATATAAATCAGTAAAATAATAGTATCGTGCTGTTGTTAAAGGCATTAACACACCTGCTAAAGGTGAGGCACACATCGCAAAAAATATATATAGGTATCCAATGAACTAAAATAAAGATAAATCATTGAAAATATATAAAAAAAACAATTACAATTATTCAAATACTGATAATACAAATTAATTTGTTTGTCGAAATTTAAAGGTCATCCCAAAACCTATCTTAATTTAATAAATAATTGTCATACAACTTGATTTAGGATTGGGTGGCTCAATTCGGGTCAGGGTTTCCTAAGACATTTTTATAAGACGTGCCTAGGCACACCTCAAAGGCACACGCCTGGCCTAGCTTGACCCTTTTTGAGGTGTGCGCAGTGGTCTGAGGCTGAACATGAGGCTCACCTAGGCATGCCTGAGGCACACCTTTGACAACTATGAATTTGTGTATATCAATTATGGCGTGTTATGCACTTCAAAATTTTTACAGATGACATACAATACAGAGTACATAAAACTCATTTTGCCAACCGTTTCTAACAAAAAATTGTACAAGAAGCTATGGGGTGACCAAAGTTCAGTTGGCCACTTTCATACTTCTGCAAACTTGGTCAGCCAATTTTCAAGTTAGCTCCACATTGATGGTCAAGGTTAGGCTGTGCATCATTCAAGATGACACACATTCAACAAAAGAAGTTAAATCAGAAGAAAAAGTGCATTCAAATTATTACAGATACTTAATGCATAGCCATGCAAAAACAGAGATCCATGCTCATCCTCTAGCTGAGCAATTATAGTTCTAATTTGTGATAACTACATATAGATAGACCCGCACTTTGCTGCAGCACTGACCAAAGCCGGTTCAGTCCGCCAAGTTAAGGCCACTATCATATTAAATGCAGTCATCTATCAAATTAAGAGTATGATATTCTAATTCTATCGTGTTGTTACACAACCTACAATTCAGAAGGTGTACTACAGAAGGGTGAGGGCGCACACAGTTGATAATGAGCTGACTAAGGAACATGAAGAAATGGTGAAGTAAGGAGCAGCTGGTCATAGCAGTGAATCTTAAAGGGGACAGGTGTCAACAAGAAAATGGGTTAGTTAAGGGGGGCGTGTGTGTTATGTACTGGGGAAATCATTGTATTAAAGGAGTGTGAGAGCAGTGAGAGAGGGGTGGAGGTTATTGTTGATTTTGGGGGAGTGAGAGCAACTCTAAATGCTCAGGGAGTGTGAGCTACTATAAAAGCTCAGGGTATTTTCTTCTTATTCAGTTTATCTCTCAAATTGTAACCACCTAAATACTACCATCTCATTATAAATCAGAGTATTATTCAGCTTATTTAAGCTTGTTTCATTGTTGATCAATTCTATATTCATATTATAGACCTAATGGTCTAACACGTGTATTTTCAATACATCTCAATACTCATTTATATAAGCATAGGATCATAATGAAATATATGGAATACAAAAAAACATACATGAATCTTGTAGAAATTATGGTACATTGTAGATATCGAGATGTATAGAAATTCAATATGTCATAAACATTAATTAAAGTGAATTGTATATATTGAAATGTATGGAAATTCAATGTCTCATAAATATTAATTTAAGCGAGGACTAAAATATCATTTTATCCTCTGATTTCTGTGGTGCCACGTGTCAACACTAGATGAAATAGAAGGCAAAAATATATGTAAAGTATGAAGTATGATAGGAACTAATACTTATTTGCTCTTTCGAAACTAGATTCTGTCCCGCTCTATAAGAAAATGAAACCTATTCACTACAAGCATCACAGTATCTTTCTTTCATAGACCACCTACAATCTCTATTGACAAGCTAAAACATAATTTAAGATTATGAATCTATGATACCCATTTGATTACATCTCTGTGGCACCATCTTCACTTTAATCTGCTTAGGTCCCTTTTTTCTTCCTAAAAAAGCTACAAATCCAATACTATAATTGTAATAATAATAATAATAATAACTTAAAGGCACAGCATTGCCTGCCTCCCCTTACCTTTTCAGATTCATTTTTATTTAGTCATCACCAAAAAGTAACTAAAGAAACATCAATATATTATTGTTAAAGCACTTCCACTTCACATTTTAAACAAACCTTAATCATCAAACACAAACAAACAAAGCACCAAAATACCAAAATTGGGGGGCAAAAACATCTTTGACCTGCTGCTTTCCATTAGAGAAAGGCTCAGAGGGAGTGTGTCTTCTAGAGCTGGTATTGCGTCCAATTCTTCGAGACATGGATCCATCAAATCTCTGAGACAATTGATGCGGCTGAAGCGCTATTGACAATGCTTGCCTGTGCAAAAATTCTTCTTCTGCTAACATTTTCCTCTGAGACCGACCCATTCTCTTACTCCTTGCTCCGTTCTCTTTAATCTCCTTCTTTTTCATGCAAATAAATAAATTACCCATTTCTCCTAATCAACTTTTTACACGATATCCACAAGTTATTTTCCCGAAAAGGAAGGGAAATCAGAAATTTTTTCTCGAAAAGTGAGGTGTTAGTGAACCCAACTGCCATTTTTGTTATTTGGGTTTTTTGTCAAAGATAATAAATTGATAATTTTGCTCTCAACAGACTGACAGGGAGATAAAGAGAGAGTCGGTGAGACTCGAGAGAAGTTTATTAAAATTAAATAAATAATAACAATAAAATGAAGAGTTTTAATGTGTGAACAAACAGGAAGTTTTGTTAAAAATCGTCAACTAAATTGAAAGGATATTTAATGTTTCTTTTATGAAAAATATTATGGGTGGATAAAAAATTGAAAAATCGAACCGGAAAAAATTGAATTAAAGTGATAATTTTTTTATTTTCAAAAATAACTATTTTATATTTTAATTAAAAAACCGAAGCAAACAGAATTAGAGTAATTTTTTAACTAAAAAACCAAACCAAATCAAACCGAATTAATTGAATAAAATTTAGTTTATTGAATTTTTTAAAATTTAATGATATTATATTATTATTTTATAATTATATTTGTTACATTGTTTAATTTCTTTTGTATTTAGTGATGATTAATTTCATAAAATATTTATAATTTTTTTATTTTGTTATTATTCTTTTTATTTTCCTATATTTTAAATAAGTTAAATGATAATTATATCTTATGAAAACTTTTACGAGTGTAGTTGTAGAGATTAGAAGAGGTACAGTATAAAAAAAAAAATAAGTGAATATTTGATTCAGTGAATATTATTAATTATTAATTTTTATTATTGAAAATTGAAAATTGAAAAATCGAATTGTACTGAACCAAATCGATAATTAGAAATAATTATAATTTTTTTATATAAAACTGTAGAGTTACTTTTTTAAAAAGAACGAAACAATTATAATTACAATTTTTTTATAATCATACTGAACATTACCCACCCCTAAAAAATACTGACACTAAACAGGAAAAATAAAAAATATCATTAAAATGATGTCGTTTTAATCATAAATAAAAATAATAAAAAATCAAAACAATCAAAACAATATATTTTTAATAATGATTTAGTCTCTGTTTAATCTGTGTTTAACCTTATAACACATTCATCTCTTATTCAGTCTCAGCTAATTGATTGCACCAACATTAGATTAAAAGGCAATCCCAAAACGTAGGGTCAATTTAATTAGTATTTTTAATATATTATCAAGAAATTTAAAATAATTTTAATTTAAAAGAAATTTTTTTTGAATATGATTTAAAACACTATAAAATGATTTTATTTGATGTTGCGATTAAAAACTTATGTAAACAAACAGTCATTTATGATGTTAGGAATGGTAAGTTTGTCCACAAGCTTGCAATTACCAACCCCGATGTTAGTAGGATTTGATAAGTATTTTAGCGGATTTGATAGTTTAAAATAAAACCCATTATTTGTTTTTGTAATAACTATAGGAAAATTTCTAAATAGGTGTTGTATATTTATAAAGAATAAAAGAATGTGTTCCCTAATGAGAAATGACATGAGCCTTTGGCTTGAAAGAGTCCATTGGAGGATTACGACCCTTAAAGAAATGTGTATTTCGACATAGGAGTATCTTTATAAAAGCAACCATTCATGTCTATAAAAAGAGGTTATTGAGTTCTCAATTTTCATTCATTCACATTCAATTCTTTTCTAAGTCTTAGGCATTTTAGAAAGTCCAAGGTCTTTATACTTGAGAGAATGTCCACCATTTTGTCCTAGTTCAATTTTTTGAAGAAATGAATGCCCATTTTACAAGAAGCAACCAAATATCCCGAGAAAATGTTAGCCACAAGAGATTTGTAGTGCACCGAGGTAGAGTTAATAAGTTTTTAAGGACAAAGGTTTTTTTTTTACTTTGTAGGTCATCATCTCCTACAATACTTATCAAGGTTTTTCTAACTATTTTTGTTTATATTTAATTCATGGTTTGCATGTTTGCTATTTAATGATTTTGATTGAATAATGCATATTAAAAGTGATAAATAACACATCTCGCCTAACAATCTTAAGAACTTATTATTTTATATGTGCTGTTAACTCTGATTTATGCATGTGTTATTCTTCTTTTCTTTGAAAAAAATACATTATGCGTATGAAATTTACGTAGGGATATTCGAACGCCTGACGAAAGTATAAGAAACACACAGTGTTTCGTATTTTTGTTCGAACACGGTGACGAATGTCACACGAACATAAGCTCTTTGGAAATATTCGTTCGAACGCGTTATCAAATATTACACGAACGTGAACTCTGTGGAAAGAATCATTTGAACGGTTGAATGAACGTGACACTAACACAAGGCATTCCTTGAATCTTTTTTGAATTAATTTTATAATAGTAACATATATTAATTCACACAACTAAATTAATTAATAACTTTGCAGATTTTAGATTAAATTTTAGAGAAATCTAGTATTTAGTTACTTGTCATATGTCAATTATAAGAATTTGGTAATATAGACATAAGTTGAATGTAATATTAACTTAGTAAAAATCATATACAGGAAAATTTGTAAACTTGATAGTATAGATTTGAGTTAATATTATGGCGTTCAATTATCACATGTGTACACCTAGTTGATTATATGATAAAGTTAGGAATATTTAATCTTGGTTATTGATTGTTTGTTGCATACTTGGTTGAGAATTAAAAGTGTATCACAAAGACTTTATTCGAGTTATACATAAGTAATTTCATCCAAACTTAACTAAACTTATTTACTTATATAGTTGTTATACTTAAATTTGAGAAATGAAGTGTAACACTAAGATTGAATGCCTAAAATCTTCTATTGAGAATGTGATTGAGGAAATTCTAACACCAAAACGATAAAAGCATAAGAGGGCAAGGATTTAAGTGGTTACACCGGACCTCCTCGTCCTTTAGGAATTTTCCTTTGTTCATCTATCATAAGAAATTTTAGTCACATATTCAAGGACTTGTATTATTTGGTACTATTATCGAAAATAATAACAAGTGGATTCTTGGTGTAACACATAAACAAGATCATAGAGTTGATCTTTATGTAATTTGTCTTGTGTAGACTTATTGGTAATTATTTAATTTACAGTTACACATTGCGACTGGAAACATCACAGTACAGGTTGCTCATGGATAAAAACAGGATAAGTTCTGTGGATCAAAGGTAGAACAAAATATTATTTTATCTAACTATATTTCAGTTGGCTAAGTTTTTTTTATGGAAACTCCTCTGGATCCTATGGAGGGAGAAACTGAAGCGGCTTGGCAACTGCGAATTGAGGCATGGTCGTAAAGCGACTTTTTATGCAATAACTACCTTTTGGGCGGTCTTGATAATACAATGTATAATGTGCACCAAGGTATGAATTATGCGAAGAAACTCTGGGATCCTTTGAGGAAAAAAATATAAAATAAAAGATGTCGGACAAAAGAAATTTGTCATTAGAAGGTTCATGAACTACAAAATGGTATATTTAAGGATGGTATTGTCTCAGTTTGGTGAACTATAATTGATCATTGACGAAATATTGGATGAGGGAATGAAAATCTGTGAGATGTTTTAAGTGAAGTTGCCTCCATCATGGAAGGACTGCAGGAGTTATATGAAAAACAAAAAGAAACTAATGAGTCTTGAAGATTTGGGAGTTCGATTGCGAATCGAAGAGGACAATAGGAAGTCCGAGAAAGCTAGCTACAAGACCATGTAGTCTAAAGCCAACATCTTGAGGGTGGAAAGAGTAGCAAAAAGAGAAAGAACAATGGAGTTAATTCTTCCCAAACTAGCAAGAAATTCAAGGGGAAGTGCTATATCTTTGGGAAAAATGGTCACATGGTAAAAGACTGCAGAAACAAGAAGTCTCAGTATAAGGACAAAAAAAAAAAGAAAAATGAGGCCACATCACTAAAAATGAGATGATTACTAATGAGATCTCAGAGTTGAACCTTTCAGCAGTTGTAACTGAAGCCAACTTGGTTGGTAACCTGAGAGAGTGTTGGGTAGACACAGGGTTACTCGTCATATTTGTGAGGACAATAAGATGTTTTACTCATATTAGAAGGTTGATGGTAGCAATCATCTGACCATAAGAAGCTCATATGCCTCCAAAGTGGTTGGACATGACACATTGGTTCTGAAGATGACTTATAGAAAAGAGCTAACATTGAGAAATGTACTGCATATGTTCTGTATTTTCAAGTTCGATGTTATGACTGTCAGTCGACTTAGCATTAGGGTTGGTGCTCTGAGCGCCAATTTTATTATATGTTTCCTTGTAAATACTAATGTAACATTTTATTATGAATAAAATGAACAGTTTCTATTATATAATATATTCTCTAATATGGTAAAGACGTAACAGACCTTAGAATGATTAGTTATAATACTGTTGCAAAAGTGTCGTAACTGATATTGAGTTGAATCATGACGTTGTCATTCTTAGACAATTTCTGGTCAAGGTTTACACTACTTGGTCAGTAAAGTAAACTCGTTGAGACTGGTACATGTCGTATATTGGAATCTTGGATTCCGATGGTTCTCAAAGAACCATGAGTCATGGAGACTCGTATAGACGGGTAGGTATTTATAGCGTGATTACGCCGAAATATGATTCGCGGTTATCGCAGTACAGTTGGGGTGTCGATTCCACAGAGAGATGGTTACATGAACTGATTTACTAAATCAAGAACTTTGAGCAATAATGATTTTAAGAAAAGATTAAATTGTAATAGAAAATTAAAGAATTCAAAGATTTGAAAGATTTTAATAATAATGAGAAAAATAGCAAAGCATCAGGGTCCCCTCTTGCACCTATTACCTATATTCCGTTATCGATTCATGTTATTACACAATTGAGGATTTCACGTCCCAAATCCAAATTGGAAGATATTCAATTCTACACCAGTTTAAGTTCTAAGGTAATTGTCATTCAATCTTCTCTACGTTTACAACTCACAAGGTTATCGTTACAACCTATCTAACGACGACAATATACCCTCGGGCAATACTGGAGCAGAAGATCAACTCGCAAAACAAC
This sequence comes from Zanthoxylum bungeanum, assembly GCA_019454045.1. Lineage (NCBI taxonomy): Eukaryota > Viridiplantae > Streptophyta > Magnoliopsida > Sapindales > Rutaceae > Zanthoxylum > Zanthoxylum bungeanum. The sequence continues at coordinate 114,795 of SKCR01000118.1, forward strand.
CTTAATCTATTCAAACCAATTTTACCAACAACACATAGAAAAAAGCATGACTGAATCTATATGTAAACTAATAAAATATAGTTCTCAAATAATCAATAGAATAAAGAGATGAATAGAATAACAATTTTATTAATCAATTAAAACCATTCATGAATCAAACAACAAGAATACAAGAATTGGGCACAAGAGTTCGCCCTTAGCTTTGCTTGGGAGATTAGTTCCGCATGCTAGATGAAGAAACAGCAGAGATAAGATGGGGAATCATCGGATTAATCATTGTTTTTATCCTGGGAATTTGCACGGCTCTGCTTTCTTGTTTGTATTATGTAACTAGCCTCTTTGTTGTTTTTGGACGAACTTTTGTATTTATAATAGTGTCAGTGTCATTAGGATTTCAGAAAACCCTAAAAACGAAACCTGGAACGTGTAGGAAACTCTCCCGCAGCGCCGTGGCTCCTTAAGTGGGCGTCGCGGCGCTAAACTCTCTGGAAAAATGGCCCGGACAAGTTGTATGATGAGGCACCAAGGCGCCTGGCTCTTCATTGGCGCCTTGGTGCCAATTTCTTCTTATATTAGGGCGCCATGGCGCCAATGATATTGATGAATGGCGCCATAGCGCCATGGGTGTGCTATGTATGGCGCCTAGGCGCCTTGTGTGTATGTTGGTGGCGCCATGGCGCCATATCCTCTGTGCTTTGTATGCAATTTTGGCACCATGGCGCCATGCTCCCTGCTCGTCCTGTGTGTTCCCAGAGGTTCCCAAAATACTTGTGAATATTCCCAGATCCATGTATTAATATCCTACAAATAAAAATCACTAAATTAGTGTAAATAATAAACATTTTTAAATTAATATAACAATAGAAATTATGTAATAAAATATGAAATATATAACTAAATACTTAACAATAAACCTAGATAAGTGATGTTCCTACGTACATTTTCATGGACTTATCACAACCCCAACCAGCTTATTGCTAGTCCCTAGCAATTCAAGCGTAAATAAAATGAAAATTAAATAAATAAAAACTATCTAAGCCACTTCGTAGGGATCACGATTGCATTTAGCGTATGCAACAAGCCTTTAAACCCCTAGGTGTCCCTAGTGGACGAGTTATAGTCTCGTGAGGGCTTACAGCGACGATACCACAAACGTCATCCAAAACATACAATCATGCAAAAATAAAAATTAAAAATTAAATAGTCCCAATAGTTTCACATAAGTTTGTCCTCAGAGAATGCATATTAATGAAACCATAGAACTTTCAAAGTACTCAACGCAACTCAAATCTAAATCTTTGAATAAATCATCTAAGCTAGACTCACAGTGTGTGTGCTAAGGTTCGTTCACAGCTTTATTCATAGGTAAGCCAACTCAATGGTTTCGCTTCAAAAATCGGGATCGATGGGTCAAACCAACCTAGATATCTCAATTAAGCTCAGTAATTGCTTTTCTGTGCTCAATATGGTATGATTTCTTTCTTTTTTTTTTTGGTCTCTCTTTTCATTTCCTTTATTTTTGCAATTCTCTCTTTTTTTTTGAAACACACCTACCATTTAAGGTAGCATTTCTCCCCATGGTGGTCCTAATACTCGCCCATGGGTAGCTTCACGCTTATCGGTTATAGGTGGTTTATTTTCTTTCTTCAGAGACTTTTCTTTTATTTTCAACCATACCATACGTCATAAAACAAGCAAATCAGGTTAGATATCTAAGCAAACGGTCATTCATCTACATACAATTTCTTCAACTAGTCACTTTGTTAACTACTCAGGCTTTCACTGCTAAAAACCCATAATTAAATGCTTACGAGTCTAACATAGATAAACTACTCAAGTCATCAGATAAAAGTACATTAAAGGACTTATCGTTTCTAAGATTTCTTCCTAACACAGATAATATCATCATAGGAACTATGTTTAACTATCAGGGACTAAAAACAAAATAAAATTTTTTTTTATATGTATTTATGACAGGTATTATCATGCACATGCATACCCCCCCACACTTAAAACTTACATTGTCCTCAATGTAAGAAAAATATAAAGAAAAAATATTAAGGAACAACACTACCAGACGCGGAGTTGTGTGGCTGTGTAGGTTGTTCTGACTCCTGTATAAACACTCATGCAAAATAAAAAATGAAACATGCAATTAGCACACAATAAAGTAGAACTAAAGAAAATAAAATAAATAAATTAAAATAAATACAAATGCAAGGGGTTCTCCCCGCTAGCGCTAAGTTTAACGTCTTCAGCCAGACGCAAACACTCAAGTTGTCATGGTGGTTTCCTTCGAGCGTACTGATAAAGGCATGGGGGGAATTTCTGTCTGGCTGCGGCAGTGTATCCACTGATCCTCCATGGTCTGGTGGCTGAAAATCTTGAGTGCACATATTAAAACGTTGATTTAACCCCCTTTTTAACTTTCCAGGTATCATCTTCAATTGAACACGAACTCTTCTTTTCCTCCTTTTACGATTCTTTAGGATCATTTTCACTTCAAGAGCATTTGATTCATGTTATAGAGAAGCTGTTTTTGGCAGGACTGCTTCGAGTATGTATGTACCTTGACACTCATCATCATCCCGTGGTTGTTTTTCAACATGAAAAATATTCACCTCTAGAGTCATATTTCCAAATGATAGCTTCATTAGACCGTTCCTGCAATTAATAAGGGCATTAGCTGTAGCAAGAAAAGGTCTACCTAAGTGTGGTGACACAGGAGAACCTGGGCGACACATGCTGTTCCGGGCTCGCGACCCAGTTGGGAGTACGGAGTAGCCACGAGGGACTAAACCGGAGAATGATGGAGTCGCCACCCGGTGTGAACCGGGAAAATGAGATTTAAGGCCGCACTCACCCCCCCTCGCAAGGGAAGACCTCAAACCGTTGGGTTCAGAATGGTCCCTTACTTATGTCACTTGTAATGAAAGGATTTGTGTAATAATTTAATCACCTAAATAACACTTATTTCCAAGAGTGCACCATAATCATAAGTTCACATGCATGAAGATAAAGTCTTTTTCAATAGCAAACACATGTTACATCATAAGCATTCAATATTCATGTAAACAAAAAACGCAAGACAACCATAGCAATATTGGCATGCAATATAAAGGAAATCAAAATAACGGCGAACATATCATGTTATAAGCGCATTATAAAAGCATATGAAATAAGATCAAGATAACCACATAATAAACGGAGTCAAAACAAGCGCATGACAATGAAGGGATAAAAGATGCAAATTCAAATACGCGAAAGAGGAACAATTAAAGATACATCTGTATATTAAAGATAAACGTGCCATGATGTAATGCCAAAGACAAGAGTAAACACAAAAATACTCGGCACGACGAAGCATCGTGTTAAATGATCTTATCCCCGTGAAACGGGGGGCCTTTAATCCGACTTACTAAGCCCATACGCAATGAACATATAATATGCATAAAATAAGGCATAATAACAAAGACAAGATATCGGACTTTATATATCCGATTGAACACATCTCACGTCCAATCGAACGTACGTCATCCGGCGCGACGAAGCATCGTGGTAAGGATCTTATCCCCGTGAAACGGAGGGCCTTTAATCCGACTTACTAAGCCCATGCGCAATAAACACATAATATGCATAAATAAAGACAAAAGTAAACACAAAAATACTTGGCGCGGCGAAGCATCGTGGTAAAGGATTTTAACCTCTTCAATTAGAGGACCTTTCATCGCAATTACTAAACCCATGCGCTTTTCTCATCATTACATAAATAAATAACGTGCAGAAAATTAAATGGCGGAATAATTAAACAACTCAAAATTAAATAAAAGAACATGTCGTTTACTCAAGTGGTACGTGGAGTTGTGGCCCGAGTGCAGATCATACTACCGTCCATTCGGAATCGGCTATAAAATTTACGTCCGGGTTTCCATCCTATATACCACGAGAGGAGACACATTTTTCATTTTAATCAAGGGCCACAATCATGCATCAATCCATAATAATCATGCAAATAATACTAAAAAAAATAAAATAAATAAAACAGAAAAATAAGTATGAAAAAGTACCCTCAGGTCTAACCGTTTAAGTCGTCTTCGGACTTGCGTTTCACGGAGGTCGGAAGGGGTAAAAGCTCCTTACTCTTCCGGTTCACTAGCTTAGCGTTTCAACTCGTCATTACACTGTTTTTCTCGTTGTTTAGGCTTCGTTTTGCCGCTGTTTTGGATGCGTTTTCTGCTCACTGTTTCAGGTCTATTAGGCTACTGTTTTGGGTGTTTTAGGTGCGGTTTTTGGGTGGTATTTTGCTGCAGTTTTCAGGGGTTGTTCTGGCCTGTTTTAAGGCTACAACTGGGCAGTTTTGTGTGTCTAATATACTACATTTCATGGTGCAAGATGCGGCAGTTCAGGGGTTTGTTCTCGATAAAAGGGTTTATTGGCTTGATGCTGCGTGAGGTGTCTTTCACGTGGCCAAAGTAAGGGTTTACTGCATGCGTTTATTTTGGGAAGTCATGGCGTGAGTGGGTCAGAAGGGTTTGTTGGCTTGATGCTTACGTTGAGGGCCAGTTACTTACGTGAAGGGCTGAGTGTGTGGCTATTATGAGTAGGGGAGTCGTGCAGCTACGTGTGATATGCGGCTTTGGTGAGGGCAGATGGCCTGAATGTTTGATGGCGTGAAGGAGTGTTCTGCGTGAGGTGTGTAGGTCAGTTGCGTGGCTAGGTTAGTTTTATAATGGCGTGAGTGGCTGCTTTGTGTGAGGCCGAGGGGTTCATGAGCAGGCAGGGGGAGCGTGTTTTCGTGAGTGTGAGGGCTGCATAGTTGATGAGTTTTTGTATGCGTGAAGGCTTTTGTTGTTGTTTTATTTTTTTGGTTGTTGCCGTGTGAGGTCAAGAGAGAGGGAGAGCCCCAGGGTTGATTTTGTGTGTTGTTTATATAGTTTATCAAATTGGGGTTTGCATGCATGGATTTTATTTTAGGAAAGAAATCAATTAATTAGGTGTATTGGTATTTGATTTTAATTATTTAGGCAAGGATATTGTATTTTTGGTGGGTAATTATCTTTAATTGGTGATTAAATTATTTAAATTAGGAATTATTTTATTTTGATTGATTTTAATTTGGAAGTGAATTATTTAATTTTGGTATTTGATTTTTGATTTTATTTGATTTTAATTTTAATTCAATTTGTGAAATGATTTTATTTAATGTTTTATTTTAATTGGGTATATAACTTAATTAATTTATTTAATTGGGTATATGACTTAATTAATTAATTAATTTTAATTTCAATTTAGTTATTTCATTTAATTTCAACTTGGTTATTTAATTTAATCTAATTGGTTTTAATTTAATTGGTTTCAATGGATTTTAGTTTAATTCAATTTAATTTAATTTGTGTTTAATTGGTTTAATTCAATTTAATTTGTATTTAATATAATTGGTTTTAATTTACTTTAATTTGTGTTCTATATTTTAAATGTTTTAATTATCTTTGGATGTGATTTAATGGGCTTGGGTATTTTGGGTTAAGTTTTAAAACGGAGATCCAACAGTGAACCTGAAGCTAAACACGTGAACTAAATCCAACAAAACACTCAATTCTTGACTCTTCCCTTCCGACGTCCGTTTTCCGCGATTTCCGCGACTTAAAAGATAATGCCTCCAAATGAGGCTCATCATCGGGTTTCACATGCAGAAATGCAATGCCTACAGTCGCCCCCACTTTGATGGGACTTGTGCAGTATGTGACAGTGACAATCCTATCAAAGTCTATGCAATGTATTTTTACTTACCTTGCTCACCAGCTGCCACTTGGTTTGCTTGTTGTGTTGAGTTGATTTTGTTGTGAGGTGGTCCATTCTCGAACCAAGGAGAGGTGGCCCATTCTCGAACCGTTATTGTGGTGTGGTCCATTCCCGAACCGTACTCCATTCTCGAAGTGTCTTTCTTGACTTGTTCATTCCCGAACCATTACTGTGATGCAGTCCATTCCCGAACCTTGCTCCATTCTCGGATTACCATTCTCGGTTTGTTCATTCTCGAACTCTATTCCATTCTCGGATTACCATTCTCGGTTTGTGTATTCTCGAACTCTGTTCCATTCTCGGATTACCATCCTCGTCTTATTCACTCTCGAACCTGCTCCATTGTCGGATTACCATTCTCGGCTTGTTCATTCTCGAATTGATTTTCCATTCTTGGAGTGCCATTCCCGACTTGTTCATTCCCGAATAGTGTTTCCAGTCTTGGAGTGCCATTCCCTGCTTGTTCATTCCCGAACAGTGTTTCCATTCTTGGAGTTCCATTCCCGGCTTGTTCATTCCTGAACTGTGTTTCCATTCTTGGAGTGCCATTCCCGGCTTGTTCATTCTCGAACTGATTTTCCATTCTTAAAGTGCCATTCTCGGCTTGTTCATTCCCGAACAGGGTTTCCATTCTTGGAGTGCCATTCCAGGCTTGTTCATTCCCGAACAGTGTTTCCATTCTTGGAGTGCCATTCCTGGCTCGTTCATTCCCGAACAGTGTTTCCATTCTTGAATGTCATTCCCGGCTTGTTCATTCTCGAACAGTGTTTCCATTATTGGAGTGCCATTCTCGGCTTGTTCATTCCCGAACAGTGTTTCCATTCTTGGTGTTCCATTCCCGGCTTGTTCATTCCCGAACTGTGTTTCCATTCTTGGAGTGCCATTCCCGGCTTGTTCATTCATAAACAGTATTTCCATTCTTGGAGTTCCATTCCCGGCTTGTTCATTCCCGAACTGTGTTTCCATTCTTGGAGTGCCATTCCCGGCTTGTTCATTCTCGAACTGATTTTCCATTCTTGGAGTGCCATTCCCGGCTAGTTCATTCCCGAACAGTGTTTCCATTCTTGGAGTGTCATTCCCGGCTTGTTCATTCTCGAACTGATTTTCCATTCTTGGAGTGCCATCCCTGGCAAGACCGATTCTGATGATGATGTGGGCGTCGCCCCCAGAGTGATGCTGATGTGGGCCTCGCCCCCAGAATGCCATACCCAAAACTCAAATGGGCCTCAACCTTGGGATTATTACCCGAATCTGATATTGTGCTTTTCACCGTTTCCAACGGGCTTGTCTTTGTCGCTTTCTCTTTTCTTCTTCAAAGCCTGTGAACACAAAACAAACAAACACAAAGAATGCAAAATATGTTACGTGTATGCATGCATAAATGTTCCTATCCCATTGGGTTAGGTCTTCTGCCAATTCTTTTGGTGACTGCTCAGTCTTCTTTTCCTTAGGCAAGCCACTGTTTCAATCTGTCTACGTTGATCGACTCGGTGAACTAATTCCTTTCCAAGCCTGATATTTTCACTGTCCCCATTTCCCAATTTCTGAATGGCTATCTTATCTTTTCTGCTTGCTGCTTTCGGGAATTCCCCATGCTCTGAATATCAGGGTTAAATGCTTTTGTCAAATATACTCATGTCATGCAGGTTGAAAGGAAAGAACCCAGGCAAGTAGGTGAAAAGAATATCTTTATTATTATTCAGGAAAAGGTTAAAACAAGTAGGCAGGATCAATGTCTTTATTAAAATTGTAGGATTAGATAAACTAGGAGGAGCAGCTTCATTATTCGCAGCATTGCCTTTTTCCTTGGCCTATGGTTCTCCACCGTTGTCATTCCCTATTCCCATGAATGAAGCTGAGTGGTTGAGAGTTTGGAGGACAAGGGTTTCGGGTAGGCCAGAGTTGATCATGTAGTTGGGTAGGGGATTTCTGTGTATGTTGGGTTGTTCTTTTTTCTGGATCGGGTATTTTATGGGAGTCTATCAGGTCTTGGATTTCATGGCGGAGTCGAGTGCAATTGTTGGTGTCATGGCCATGTAGCTGGTGGAAGTGACAATAAAGGTTCACATTTATGTGTGGCGGTGGGGGTTGTGGAAGTGGTTTGCCTTCTAAGGGTTTCAAGGGTCCTTGTCCCTGCAACTTTTCAAATACCTTTGACAAAGGTCTACCAAGGTTGGAGAATTGCCTATTTCTGATAGCAGTGACCTCGGCACTAGGGGGTTTGGCCTCAGAAGGCCCCCCAAAAGTTCTTCTATTCTGGCCATAAAATTTTCTGTTTTTAGCCTCCTCTTCTTCAATATCCATAACTGTCTCCCTCAATTGTCGGAAATCCGTAATCACCGAAGTCATCCTCCGCAGCTTACCATAAATGGAGGGCTTAGTACCCTTGATGATCATTTTGATCTGGTCGTTCTCTGAAGGCCGAGTCTGTATTTTCAAAAGTTGACCTCTCCAGCGGTCTACATACTCCTTGAAGTTCTCCTCTGGCTTCTGCTTAGTATTCTCTAAATCACGGAGTGACAAATCAATCTCCAAGTTTGTAACATACTGTTTTAGAAATGCATCTGCCAATTCCTTCCAATCTTCTTTGACCTTTTTCTCAAGGTTGTGATACCACACTACGGGTGCCCCCTCAAGTGACATTCCGAACATTTTCTGCACCTGACGCTTCGATAAGCCTACTGCACTCATAACTGCAACGTACTGGCGAAGATGGGCCCTCGGATCCCCATTCCCGTTGAACTTAGCCATATCTGGCATCTTGAACTGAGCTGGCAACTGTTCTTCGAAGGTCATTGCCTCATAATCTAACAACTCCTCATGTTTACCCTTCATTTTACGGGTAACTGTTTCAACCTGATCCCGAAGCTTCTGAAATTCTGCCTGAGACCCAATCATTCCGGCCTGTTGCATATTCTGCCCATGTCGTCATCAAAAGTGGGGATATCATCCCCCAACCCATTCGGAGGCTTCTCACGCCTCACATTCTCAGAATTCCCCCCAGCATGGGGCACAGTCATCTTTGCCATAGTAGTAGTCAAGGCTTGCATCTGTTCAGTAAATTGGCGAGACTGTTCTCAAACTGATCCATACGGGATACCTCATTCTCTGATGTACTCATGCCTTTTACCGTCTTTTAGTAAGTGTTTCTCTTCCCTCCCAACCCACGGGAATCTATGATGCCTTTATGAGACATAGAGGGTGTTAACATGATGTATGCATGTATGAGGTACATAAGATGCATATAACTTATAAGATATAATAAATTAATTAAAATTCTCAAACAAATCGGCCCATTATCATTTTAGAAGCTTTTGGGCTAAATGTCATATGAGTGAACTCGTCCCAGTTTAAATGGCCCAACGAGTTCACATCTCATGGTAAGGAGCCCAACCAAATCCAAATGGTAATGTTCCGAACACAAGCACAAAATGGCCCATCAACATTTAGAGGCCTTTGGCCCAATCGTCATAAGATACGTTCTTGTCCCAGTTTAAATGGCCCAACAAGCCCATACCCTATGACAAATGGTCCAAATAGATCCAAACGACGATGTTCCCAAACAAAAGCATAAAGATAATTCAAGCATAAACAGTAAATTCTACAAGGTGGCCCATCAATATTTCAGAAGCTTTGGGCCTAATGGTCATAAGATACGAACTCGCCCCAGTTTAAATGGCCCAGCAAGTTCGTATTTCTGACAAAAAGTCCAACTGCATCCAAATGAGGATGGTCCACAAGCACATGCTCAAGGAAATAATTGTTACTTTAGCCATACAACCCTGGTCTATGGGTGGGTTCATGAGAGTATAGACAAGAGTCTTGCTGGCGAAGGATTGCCCACAACTAGATCTCCCCACTCAAGGGTTCGAGCAACCAAGTGAGCGTACCTTTTTTATACCCTAAAAGTACGTGCCAACAAGTCATGGTGTGTGACTAACTGTCAAATGGATTTCTTGTTGCAGATTCCCCAGAGGGAGGGGGAGCGAACTCTCTTAAATACACAAGCCTCTTAGACTCTTATCGCTTGGTGACAGGAACAAGCAACAAGTCCTCCAAATTAGTCTGTCACAACAGGCCAAGGGTAGTGACTATTTAGGTACCTCCACAGCTTTTCCTCGAAAGGTAGTGAATGAAGGAAGACACCAAACCATTACCTAGCCTTAAAATGTCTTTGATCAAACCCTCATTTCATTCACTATAGACATGGTCAATAAAAAACAAATCCAAACATTACAAGACAATATTTCGGGGCTGATTCTCTATCCCCAGTGGAGTCGCCAGACTGTGGTGACACAGGAGAACCTGGGCGACGCATACTGTTCCGGGCTCGCGGCCCGGTTGGGAGTACGGAGTAGCCACGGGGGACTAACCGGAGAATGATGGAGTCGCCACCCTGTGTGAACCGGAAAATGAGATTTAAGCCGCACTCACCCCTCGCAAGGGAAGACCTCAAACCGTTGGGTTCGGAATGGTCCCTTACTTATGTCACTTGTAATGAAAGGATTTGTGTAATAATTTAATCAAGCCTAAATAACACTTATTTCCAAAGTACACACCATAATCATAAGTTCACATGCATGAAGATAAAGTCTTTTTCAATAGCAAACATGTTACATCATAAGCATTCAATATTCATATAAACAAAAAACGCAAGACAACCATAGCAATATTGGCATGCAATATAAAGGAAATCAAAATAACGGCGAACATATCATGTTATAAGCGCATTATAAAAGCATATGAAATAAGATCAAGATAACCACATAATAAACGGAGTCAAAACAAGCGCATGACAATGAAGGGATAAAAGATGCAAATTCAAATACACGAAAGAGGAACAATTAAAGATACATCTGTATATTAAAGATAAACGTGTCATGATGTAATGCCAAAGACAAGAGTAAACATAAAAATACTCGGCGCGGCGAAGCATCGTGGTAAAGGATCTTATCCTCATGAAACGGAGGGCCTTTAATCCGACTTACTAAGCCCATGCGCAATGAACATATAATATGCAAAAAATAAAGGCATAATAACAAAGACAAGATATCGGACTTTGTATATCTGATTGAACACATCTCACGTCCAATCGAACGTACGTCATCCGGCGCGGTGAAGCATCGTGATAAAGATCTTATCCCCGTGAAACGGAGGGCCTTTAATCCGACTTACTAAGCCCATGCGCAATAAACACATAATATGCATAAATAAGACAAAAGTAACACAAAAATACTCGGCGCGGCGAAGCATCGTGGTAAAGGATTTTAACCTCTTCAATTAGAGGACCTTTCATCGCACTTACTTGCCCATGCGCTTTTCTCATCATTGCATAAATAAATAACGTGCAGAAATTTAAATGGCGGAATATTAAAAAACTCAAATTAAACAAAAGAACATGCCATTTACTCAAGTGGTACGTGGAGTTGTGGCCCGAGTGCAGATCATACTACCGTCCATTCGGAATCGGCTATAAAATTTACGTCCGGGTTTCCATCCTATATACCACGAGAGGAGACACATTTTTCATTTTAATCAAGGGCCACAATCATGCATCAATCCATAATAATCATGCATCAATCCATTCGGAATCGGCTATAAAAGTTACTTACGTGAAGGGCTGAGTGTGTTGCTATTATGAGTAGTGGAGTCGTGCAGCTACGTGTGATATGCGGCTTTGGTGAGGGCAGATGGCCTGAATGCTTGATGGCGTGAAGGAGTGTTATGCGTGAGGTGTGTAGGTCAGTTGCGTGGCTAGGTTAGTTTTATAATGGCGTGAGTGGCTGCTTTGTGTGAGGCCGATGGGTTCATGAGCAGGCAGGGGGAGCATGTTTTCGTGAGTGTGAGGGCTGCATGGTTGATGAGTTTTTGTATGCGTGAAGGCTTTTGTTGTTGTTTTATTTTTTTGGTTGTTGCCGTGTGAGGTCAAGAGAGAGGGAGAGCCCCAGGGTTGATTTTGTGTGTTGTTTATATAGTTTATCAAATTAGGGTTTGCATGCATGGATTTTATTTTAGGTAAGAAATCAATTAATTCGGTGTATTGGTATTTGATTTTAATTATTTAGGCAAGGATATTGTATTTTTGGTGGGTAATTATCTTTAATTGGTGATTAAATTATTTAAATTAAGAATTATTTTATTTTGATTGATTTTAATTTGGAAGTGAATTATTTAATTTTGGTATTTGATTTTTGATTTTATTTGATTTTAATTTTAATTCAATTTGTGAAATGATTTTATTTAATGTTTTATTTTAATTGGGTATATAACTTAATTAATTTATTTAATTGGGTATATGACTTAATTAATTAATTAATTTTAATTTCAATTTAGTTATTTCATTTAATTTCAACTTGGTTATTTAATTTAATCTAATTGGTTTTAATTTAATTGGTTTCAATGGATTTTAGTTTAATTCAATTTAATTTAATTGTGTTTAATTGGTTTTAATTCAATTTAATTTGTATTTAATATAATTGGTTTTAATTTACTTTAATTTGTGTTATATATTTTAAATGTTTTAATTATCTTTGGATGTGATTTAATGGGCTTGGGTATTTTGGGTTAAGTTTTAAAACGGAGATCCAACAGCGAACCCGAAGCTAAACACGTGAACTAAATCCAACAAAACATTCAATTCTTGACTCTTCCCTTCCGACGTCCGTTTTCCGCGACTTAAAAGATAGTGCCTCCAAATAAGGCTCATCATCGGGTTTCACATGCAGAAATGCAATGCCTACACTAAGATAAGCAGAATTTTGGACTCAACATTAACCACAGACTGGGTATCTAAAATTAGGAAGTCAACGGGGTAGTAGAATTTATCAATTTGAACTAAGACATCCTCGACTACTCCCCGTGGTGTTCTAATGGATCGGTCAGCTAGCTGTAAAGCTACTGATGTAGGTTTAATCTCGCCAAGCCCTAACTACATATAAATCGAATATGGCATGAGATTAACACTAGCACCTAAATCTAATAGTGCTTGACCAAACTCATGGGTGCCAATGTGGCTGGTAATGGTGGGACATCCCGGATCTTTATACTTTGGCAGAGTCCTCTGTTCAATTAATGTACTTGCCTGCTCTGTCAAGAATGCAGTCTTTTTCACGTGATGCTTTTTCTTCATAGTACATAGATCCTTTAAAATCTTAGCGTATGTGGGAACCTGTTTGATTACATGTAACAACGGAAGGTTGATCTTTACTTGCTTAAGATGTTCTAGGATCTCACCGTTTGGGTCTGCAGCTCTGATAGTGGGCCTAAGGGCTTGAGGAAATGGTACTCTAACCTGGTAAGGTGGCTCTCGATCTTCATGTGGGGTGGTGGTATCAATATCTTTAGGGTCTCCTACAGTTTTGGGAATATCATGTGTCCCTACCTCTTTACCACTTCTAGTGAATATAGTATTAACACCTTTCACATTAGTTGTTTCGTGATTAGCATGTGCCACGTGTTGACCTTGTGGATTTGGTTGAGCCTGAGATGGGAATTTTTCTTGTTCACGCACACTCAAGACATTAGTTAACCTAGAGATTTGACTCTTAATCTCCCTATTATCTTCAACTACTTGAGTTATCAATGACTCAAACCTTTGGTTTGTTTTATTCTGGGTTTCCATGATCACCTTCTGGGCTTCCACAAATGCTTACACTGTATCCTCTAGAGAATTTCTAGAAACCATAGGTGTATGATACTGCGGGGTACTGTATCCTCTAGGTGGTGATTTTTGACTCGGCTGATGGGACTCCTGCTTCCAACTAAGGTTGGGATGGTTCCTCCAGCTAGGATTATGGGTGTCTGGGTATGAGGTATAAGACTTCTGGTACATCCCTACGTTATGGCATAGTTCCTCACATGGTCCCCTAATCTCATCATACCCAGGGCTCTCTTGGGATTCTAGCTGGGCTACTGAATATATAGTCCTGCTATCTCTGGCTTTTAAGGCTTCTATTTGTTTGGTCAATAGCTCAATTTGTGCCTTAAGACCATCCTCTTCCCTAAAGTGTTGTAAGCTTCTGCTGGGAGGAGTGATGTGTGTCCTATCAGTGCTATCCATGGAATTAGGTCCAGTCCAGGTATGAGATTTCTTAGCTAGGTCATCTAGGTACTTGAGGACCTCATCAGGATCCTTTCGGATAAACTCACCATTACACATCATCTCAACGAATTGGCGCTCCCTAGGTGTCAACCCATCATAGAAGTAACTAACTAAACGCCAACTCTCAAATCCATGGTGAGGGCAACTAGCTAACAACTCCTTATACCTCTCTCATGTTTGAGAAATGGTCTCACTGTCTTTCTGGGAAAAGGTGGAGATCTGTTTTTTTAGGGCATCCGTCTTGTGGTGTGGGAAGTATTTATCAAAGAATGCCTGGGTCATCTCGCCCCACGATCCTATTGACCTGGGTCTTAAAGAATACAACCAGCTCTTAGCTCTATCCTTAAGGGCAAAGGGAAAGAAATTAAGTCTAATTGTGTCAGTGGTTCCAAACCGGTCATGGAAGGTTGCTACTACTTCTTCAAATTCCCTAATGTGCACGTAAGGGTTCTCGCTCTCTAAACCGTGAAAAGTTGGAAGATACTGTATCATTCCAGGCCTAAAGTCTATGTGTGGTGCATTAGGGGGAACATGATGCACGAAGGTGTAGCTGTGCGAGTTGGGTGGCGGTACTCTTCAAGAGTCCTCCTAGGTTGTCTCTCGTATTCACTCATGTTATGTGCGCTAGACGCGGATGGTGTAGAAAAAGGATTTTCAAATATGTTCTCAGAGTCTGAGCTTTCTTCCTCAGTCCTAACAAATCTACCAAATCTATCCCTACGTCTAGACATGTAAGTTAAGTTCAAAAACACGAGGAATAATATAAAAATAAACAAATAAATAAATAAAAATAAAAAATAAACTAAAAATTAAGATTTAACTAAAACTTAGACAAAAATAAAATTGCTAAAATAAATACAAAAAATAAAAAGACTAGAAAAAAAAGAATTAATTAAAAATAAAAATAAAATAGAATGCTGATAATAATAATAAAAAAAGAACGAAGTTACCGCTTCGTTATTGACTAAGCAAACCTGGTCCTTTTTCTTGTAAACCGTCTCCCCGGCAACGACGCCAAATTTTGATTACGCCCAAATATGACTCGCGGTTATCGCAGTACAGTTGGGGTGTCGATTCCACAGAGAGATGGTTACAGGAACTGATTTACTAAATCAAGAACTTTGAGCAATAACTGATTTTAAGAAAAGATTAAATTGCAATAGAAAATTAAAGAATTCAAAGATTTGAAAGATTTTAATAATAAAGAGAAAAATAGCAAAGCATCAGGGTCCCCTCTTGCACCTATTACCTATATTCCGTTATCGATTCATGTTATTACACAATTGAGGATTTCACGTCCCAAATCCAAAATTGGAAGATATTCAATTCTACACCAGTTTAAGTTCTAAGGTAATTGTCATTCAATCTTCTCTACGTTTACAACTCACAAGGTTATCGTTACAACCTATCTAACGACGACAATATACCCTCGGGCAATACTGGAGTAGAAGATCAACTCGCAAAACAATCTTAATCTATCAAACCAATTTTACCAATAACACATAGAAAAAGCAAGATTGAATCTATATGTAAACTAATAAAATATAGTTCTCAAATAATCAATAGAATAAAGAGATGAATAGAATAACAATTTTATTAATCAATTAAAACCATTCATGAATCAAACAACAAGAATACAAGAATTGGGTACAAGAGTTCACCCTTAGCTTTGCTTGGGAGATTAGTTCCGCATGCTAGATGAAGAAACAGCAGAGATAGGATGGGGAATCATCGGATTAATCATTGTTTCTGATCCCGGGAATTTACAAGGCTCTGCTTTCTTGTTTGTATTGTGTAACTAGCCTCTTTTGTTGTTTTTGGACGAACAGTTGTATTTATAATAGTGTCAGTGTGTCATTAGGATTTCAGAAAACCCTAAAACGAAACCTGGAACGTGTAGGAAACTCTCCAGCAGTTCCGTGCCTCCTTAAGTGGGCGCCGCGGTGCTAAACTCTCTGGAAAAATGGCCCGGACAAGTTGTATGATGAGGCGCCAAGGCGCCTGGCTCTTCATTGGCGCCTTGGCGCCAATTTCTTCTTATATTAGGGCGCCATGGCGCCAATGATATTGATGAATGGCGCCATGGGTGTGATATTAATGGATGATACACCAACGTCAATAAGAATCTTCTCAGATTGAGTAAGCATAATGATTCTTTGACTTGAGATACCATTGTGGATATATGAGTTATCCTTCATACTTAGATAGTAGTCACGTCACTGATCTATTTAGATCAGATATCCGCCTGTTTGTTGGATGTGGACTGATGCTCAGGATATCATGTGTGTATCAAGAAAGGATATGTCAGCTCTGTGTACAGAGCATATGTATTCAATATGGAATTATCAATTTGTTAAATTCATGGGCCCGTGGTACACTGTAAAATTCAGTTCTAAGGGTTATTAAAAGATTACTAGAAATATCGACGTGATTATATCTATAGAGATTTGATGTTTGTATCTATATCTCTGAAATAATCTGGATACCTATGACGGATGGATTATACGTATGCAGTGTCCTCGACATGTATGATTCAAAGAATTTATCTGTGTTCGTCATAATTTATGGTTTGGTGAATTATGGACACGAAATTTGATTTCGTGACGGATATGCATGAATCTAGAGATTCTCACTAATGAAATATACTCGTAGAGCATTAGGGCAACTGTTATGAATAATAATGATTATTTATAACTTTTTTAACAGTTAAATGAAAAATACATGTAATTGAGACCTAACGATCATTTTTGAATTAATGTGTATTTGTATTTAATATTTGATATTATTAAATACATATTAATTAAATATCAAATTGTGATATTTAACATATATCATTAATATATGTATTTGAGATATTTAATGTAAATATAATACATATATTTAAGATAATTATATTTAATTATTTAATTATTTAATTGTTAACTTTACTTTAATAAAGTTAACACTTATCTTTAATAAAGCAAAATTTAAATACTTGTTGTTTATTTTTTTCTTTGACTATTCAGCCAAGGTGGATGAATTAACAAAATGGTTTTATTTTCATTTTCAACACTTACACAAGTTTTCAAAATTTTACAAAAGTATTGAGAGAAAAAAGGTTGAAGGAACAAAGAAATTAAACAAAGCAAAATTATGAATTTTAGTAAGTAATTTTCTATACCCTTCCATGAGGAAATTGTTTCTATCATTCTTAACTTCAAATTGTATTGCTAAGATGATTTCTATACTCTTTGAATTTGTAATTAAATGTGTTTGAAGATTGTTGGATGTGTTTTGCATATTAGATTAATTTATAAGCTTATTAGGAGTAATTAAGCTTATTAAATTAATTTTGTCATTCTAGAGTTGCTTAGACATTCATAATTAACCTAAAATTTTTCTTGAGTTGTTTAATTATGGTGAGACTTTATTGGTGTGGCATTGGAATGATTAAAATGTTGAATTATATCAACTTAGTGTAAATTGTTCAATTGGTGTAATTTATGAAATTAGGGTTCTAAACCTAATCCAATTTTGGGGATTTTCATATATGTAATGTAATTTGATGTATATATTATGTATATTAAATTTGGAATTGATTGGATTTGATCTTGATGTGTTTTGAACAAAAAATGACCAAATTGTAAATCCTGGAAAATATTGGGGTAGTTTGGCAATTCTTGAAAAATTTTGGATTTGTGTTGCAATTTATATTTTCATGAATTAGACATGTATAAATTATTTTGGGATTGATTTGGAATTAATTAAATATGTATTTGATTATTTAAGGACCAAAATGATTAAATTGCAAAACTTTTTAAGTTTATTTAATTAATACAAGAGAAAATTTTGAAATCAGAAAAATCTATTCTTCGCGTTCCACTGCGCTAACCCTATAATTCCGTATAAAACCTCAACATACAATGCTAGTAATAATAAAACTACATCTTTTACTTATATTTTTGAGTCATAAAATGTATGACATAGTAGGTTGGGGCATGTAAATTATGTTACAATGCATAAATTGATTAACGTAGACCTTATACTTAAGTTTACAATTGATAACGAACATAAATGTGAAACATATGTTGAAGTTAAAATGAATAGAACATCATTACAAATATGATAATTGAGTCAAGGAATACAACATTCTTTAAAGAGATTTTCTTGTAAGGATAAACAAAAAACTGAGTCTCTTAGAATAATTACTACAAGCAATAATCAAGTTAACCAAGAATCAGATGAACCTAAAAGGGTTGAGCAAAATAAACCTAGACGAAGCAAGAGTTTTAGGGCGGCTGTGGAATCCTTAGGGCTGGATTGGTGTCTCACGCAGTGAAAGTGGGTTCAACCCCCGGTAAATGAGCATAGATGTATTTTTAAATAATTAATGGAATACTATATCTCATTACGAGTTTATAGAGAAAAAACGGGGATGAATCGACGTATGAAAAAACCAGAACAGAAGAAGATCAGATCCTAAGCGTGGTGCGTGCCTAGGGCGCGTCGCCCGGGCCAAGCGCATGCATGCGTGCAAGAAGAGAAGATTGAAGAACTTGAAGATTGAAGATTGACAACCTTTATGATTTTTTTATTTATCATTTCTTTGTTAACTATTTGTTGATTGTTATAACAAATACCATGTTGAATTTGTTTATCTTTTTCATCATAAACCAAATCTTGTTTTAGGATTGTAATGAAACCCAATATGAACTTTTATTAATAGAATCTTTTTATCATTGATTTATGACATTCTATTTGGATTATTTATCATTCTTTTATACTTTATTTATTACATTGTTTGATAACTAATAAGATAGGTGTGGTAAATCCTAAGGAACTGGGAAAATAGAATTTTGGTTTAGTCTTAGGACTTGATAATGCATGATCTCATTATGTTGAATAGATTTCTATGTAGGATAGGAATATACATGCAGGGCATGTGTAGCTATAGTTAGTACTTTAGCTTAATGAATATAGGTAATTGAATATCATAGGAATATAGGTAATTGAATATACATGTCTGGACATGTCGATCCTTAATACGTCAGCGTATGATAATAACCGAACCAACATATAATATATTACATTAATAAATTAATCATTTTTTATTACATTAATAAATTAATCATCTTATATATATATATATTATATATATATATATATATATATATATATATATATATATATATATATATATATATATATAACACATTGTACACGACGTCCAAGGTCGCCTATCAAAAGGCGGCAAGGCCTCAGCGGCTACCATACTGAAAATCACGTCCTAGAAACGAAGACAAGTGACCGTGAAGTCACTACTCACTAGTATGGTGGATGTCGTTGGCACTCTGACGCTCAAGTCAGTGACGATAACGAGCAAAAAGAAAGGGAAGAGCAAGGCTATGAGTTACCTTGACCTTCGTGAGTTGCAGTTAGGCTGGTGTTTAGGGAGTTATGTATATTTTAAGAACCCGAGTGAGAGAATCAAAGCTTGAATGAATCAATCATTTGGACTCCCTTACCTTTATAGGTTGTGAAGTAGCCTTTTAGTCGGCTTAGGATTCATTGGAAGTGTCGTATCTCATCCTATTTAGGAAAGAGTAATAAAGTAAGGTTCAGATTAGGAGTGCCTAGATATATGAGAGTATGTGTAATCTCAATTATACTTGAATTATACCACCATGTTCGAGGTGATTTGTCTATATCAAAATACTTAGTTTCAATGTCTACTAGAGCATTGTATATATGGAACATTATCGGTTGGGACACGGCCCAAGTGATGTCGTATAGAATCATCAGGTAACATGGTATCTTGGGTCTAGTTCACTCTATCCATTGGGGGATATATGATGGGCTCAGAGGCCCATAATCAAGCCTTGTGTGTTGGCCTGATTGGCCAGTGACTGGAACTCTCTTTGATTGGATCTGGGCAATGGTCCACGATGTCATTCTGGGCCAAGGAAGGTCATAAGTCATGCTCTGATGCAAGTCTAATGGGTGGGCCTGAAACACAATGTCATTTGGATCATTGGCCCAAATTTAGCCCGTACATGAATTTGGAATTTGTGGCTTACAACATTATATTAAATTTGCTAGTAATTAGCAGAGAATTATTGACATAATTTTTAGTGACATTAATCTTAATTAGTGACATAATTTTTAGAATTATTGACATAAATTTATATTCGTGTGATTTTAATTAGTGACATAATTTTTAAAATTATTGACATAAATTTCTATTCGTGTGATTTTTGTGTGGAATTACAGACACTTCAAGTTGTATCCATAAGAAAGTTCCACATCAATATATTTACTTACCTTATGCTAAATAATAAAGATGATCGCCAATAATGGGCAAGATACATGATCTGACAAGGGAGAAAATCTTCTATGCAACAGTGGTACCACATCATTCATACAACAAGTCAATCATTCACTGACACGAGTGTTAAAAAACTAAAAAAAAACTAAAAAATAGGTAAAAAAACTCTACATTTCAGTGGATGATTGGCTTGTGGTATCACGTCACTCATACCATTGTTGCACCAAAGAATCTCTCGGATCCATTCAATATGATTCAATCTACCAATATTTTGAACGAATATTTGATATAATAATGGGATACTCATTTAACAAGAGGAGTATTAAAACACACAACATTATAAGAAGTCTTAGGTTCAAATACTGCCCGCTCACATCAGATTCGAGCAGGTCTTTCAATCTTTCTCATCAATTCGAGTATGAAATCATAAACATAAAAAGAGCCATCTTCATCCCTCCTGAAAACCATATCTCCAATGATTCTTAAATAGGGGTGGCAATGGGCCGGGCCGGGCCGGGCTTTTTGAAGCCCGGTCCGAGCCCGGCCAAAAAAAATTAGGCCCGGGCCCGAAAAAAGCCCGGCCCGGGAGTTTCCGGGCCGGGCCGGCCGGCCCGACTCGGGCTCGGGCTCGGGCCCAGGCCTAAGACCGACCAATTTTTTTTTTTTTTTTTTTTTTTTACTTTGAAAAGAAATTTATATATATTATATAATATATATATATATAATACATTAACATTAAATACGAAATTTGCTAAACAATTTACGAAAACATCAAAATTTTCAAAGTAATATCCATGAACCATGAACTAAAGATCCAAAAATTACAACTAAATACCTCAAAAGTTAAAAGTTTTAATATTTCATCCATAAACTAACTGATCATCCATCCAAATGGCACAAACAAATACATCAAAAGTTCAAATGTTTCATCTATAAACTAACAATCCAAATACCACAAACAACGAAACAAATACATTAAAAGCTTCAATGTTTCATCCAAATGCTACAAAGTAATGCATCAAACTAATCTAACTCTTGTGGCTCGAAGTCTCCTTCAACTTCATCCATCAGTTCCTCTCCAGAAATTATAAGTTGTTCAGGAATAAGACCTAATGAAAAAAAATGTTAAAACATGTAAATCAAAGAAAATAAATAATTAAGAAATAATCCTTATTGTATTTTACCTCGCTCAGAAGCCCATAACCAATTTTGAGTGCACATTATTGCTTCCAATGTGTCAGGATGTAATTTGGCACGATGTGGACTCAAATGCCTCCCCCCAGTGCTAAAAGCAGACTCTGATGCCACAGTCGTAATAGGAATAGCTAGTATATCTTTAGCTATCTCAGCCAAAATAGGATATTTTCCTTTATTTGTCTTCCACCAAATCAAAATATCGAAGTCTGGAGTTCTAGTAACTAAAGGCTCCTCTAAGTACCTTTCAAGATCGGACTTTGATCTTGTCATACGATTGCTTTGAGTGGCAAAAGAATCAAAGTCAGACAAATCTAAAAAAGAAGACGAATCAGTGGTCACAATTCTCTGAGAATGAACATTTAAAGTAGAAGATTCACCACCAACATCAGACTTAGCTTCATAATAAGCAACTATCTCCTCAGAAAGCCGACGTGCTCTTATAATTTGCTCTTGAACACACACACCATAAATCTTCGGAAAATAATAATCAATTAACAACATCTTAAATCTTGGGTCAAGAATGACAGCCATAACCAACACCCCATGAATCTCTTGCCAATATTTCTCAAACTTAGTAATCATAATAGAGGCCATTTGTTTAACTTGAGGAATAAGGGACATTTGCCACTCCATCAAAGACATCTTCATTTTACAAGCCAGTGGAAAAAACATATTGGCTGTAGGGTACTTCGTACCTGAGAACATCTCTGTCAACAAATATTCTACCATTTTTTCAGCCATCTCTCATTCTGCATCAGAAGGCAAACATTTATAATGGGGCTCAATTTGTTGCACTCTATGAAAAACTTTTCTGTACTTAATTGCAATATCAAGCATGAGAAATGTAGAATTCCATCTAGTCGGACAATCAAGGACCAACTTTCTTTCACTATTCATCAATGATTGACGTGCGGACATCAAAAAAGTTTCATTCCTTTTCGGTGTGCTACTCCAATAAGCAACACTCTCCCTAATCTTTGCAATACCCACTTCAATCACGGTCAAACCGTCCTTCACAATTAGGTTCAAAATATGAGCTGCACACCTCATATGAAACAATCTACCACCCACTAGCAAAGATTCAGTTGAAAGCATTCCCTTCAATCTTTCTACCATTGCATCATTAGTTGAACAATTATCCAAAGTAACTGTTGACAGCTTTCGATCCACATTGCAGTCCATCATACATTTAATTAGAACTTGAGATAGACACTCAGCAGTATGTGGGGCTGGTACATATATGAACCTACATATACATAATGTATGTAATCAAATGTTAGCATATTCAATAAATAAGTTAGACATAATATTATAAGTACACAAAATTAAATTACCTTAAAACTCGACTTTGTAAATGCCATGAGTTGTCAATGAAATGTCCTGTAACGACCATATACCCTCTCTTTTGGTTACCAGCAGTCCACATGTCAGTAGTAATAGCAACCATGCCGTCATTAATATTCAACAAATTCATTATTTTCATCTTTTCTGATTTATATAATTTGAAAATCTCAGTCTTTAAAGTGTTTCTGGACATCTTCTTCACCAAAGGGTTGCAATAATTCATCAAGTCATTAAAAGCATCAAACTCAACAAACTTCAGTGGCAGCTCATGCTTTATAACCAATGACGTAATTTTTTGACGGACAATATTTACATCAAATGATCTAAGCTCCATTGAAGTCGTTCCATCTTCTTGCTTTATAACATTGAGAGTTTTTTGAACTCTATCTTCAAACTTAGGCTGTTTTTTAGTATAACAATTCTTCATGTGTCTATTTAAGTGACTGGTACCTTTTGCAGCCAAACCACTCAATAACTTGGCACAGTGATTACATCTTGCCTTCATTTGCCCACCAACATTAATCTTGGTAAAATGATCCCAACATTTTGCTGTCGCTCGTCTCTTATTATCCATATTTTCTAATGCTACCCCCTTTCTTTTGTTACCATCTTCATCTATATTTCCATCTTCAATATCAAGGATCTCATTTTCCTCATCACTATGCTCGCGTACATCTTCAAGGCCGTTAAGAAAAACAGGAGAATTTGGCCGAATAGGCGTAGATTCTTCCAAGTTAGACATAACAAAATCTGGGGAAAAAAATCACATCAACAATATGAGAGATACATAACAAACCACATCCAAGTAAAGCATCCAGATTCTTCCAAGTTAGACATAACAATAGCAAACACAAGCAGCCGTAACAAGTGACAAGACAACAAAACAACCAGTTTGATCACAAAAGTCAACAAAACAAGTGACAAGACAACAAAACACAAGCATGTATTGTATGCATGCTTAATCCTCATAAATTTCTCCTTCGCATTTGCCTGTATTTCAAAATTTTGAAAGAAAAAAGTTACCTACAATAAACTTAATCCCCACTGATCTAAATTAGGGAAATTAAGCCCTTAATTCTGTTTGTACACTAATATTTACTTCATAAATTACAAAAGTCTCTGAATCCACAACCTTAATGCTTTTTGCAAAACTTGAACAAACAAAATCTAAAATTCAAACTCAATAAAGTCTCTGAATCCACAAAAGAATATAATTTGATTAATTTCTAATGAGTAAACCTTCCTCACAATCCAAAATTCAATCTTCAAAAGTCAGTATAAGTAAGCAATAAAGACCCAAATTTTCACCCAACATCAAGCACTAAATATTCACTAATTTAGAGCAAAACGCCAAAACCCACCTAAAATTTACCAAACTAAGCATCAAAACACATACAGAAAATGTGTTTCACTCACTGATTTGTGAATGGCGAAGTGCCCGAGCTGTGCTGTGACTGCCGAAGTGCCAAGCTGTGCTGTGACTGCCGAAGTGCCGATGCCGAGAGAGTGAGAGACAGAGACTGCTGCCGAGTGCCGCCTGCCAGATTTGTGATTTGTGAATTTGTGATTCACTCACTGATTTGAATTTTGAAGAAGACGAACTGACGAGTGAGTGAGTGACTGAATTAGGGCAAAAGGCAAAAGCCAAAAATAAGTGAAAACCCTTATTTTTTTATTTTTTTTTATATTTAAGCCCGGGCCGGGCCGGGCCCGGGCTTAAATCTTTGAGCCCGGCTCGGGCCCGAGCCCGAGTCGGGCCCTGTCTGATAGGCCCGGTTTGGTCATTTAGCCCGTCGGGCCGGTCCAAAGCCCGTCGGGCCGGGCCGGGCTTGACGGGCCGGGCCGGGCCGTGGGCTTTTCTGCCACCCTTATTCTTAAACAGAAATGAGGAACCATATCAATTATGCAACCTCGATGCTTTGTCCAGACCTCACCGCACAAGCCCCTTTAGCATCCAAATATCTATGTCCAATTCTTCATGTGCAACAAAACAGAGGAAACCACCCTTTTCTACAATTCCATCATGAGTTCTACAAGACTTTGGGAGAGATATTGTTCGGAACTTTTCGCCATTCACATCCATGGACACTATGTAATCACTATGATCAATCTGAGGAATCCAATGTGAAGCTCCGATAGCTGAAACAGGTCTGTATCCAAACCAACCAAAGATTCCAAATGCAGGTCCATTCACCTCCCTCCACACTCGCGTCCTCATATTTAGAGTCTCGCTAGTCACAACCAACATCTCTCAACTCATCTTGAAACAAATGCACCACTTTATATTCACCAGTAACTTCATTTAGTGCAAAGCCAAAAGATTGGACATATAGTACCTAAAGGAAGTGCAATTAACTTCCTTGTCACAGGATTCATAAATACAACTCCTCCTTTCTTCAGAGGAAGACGAAAAAGAATTTTTTTGAGATGCAATCTTTAGGGAGATAAGGGACTAGCTGTTCCTTGTGTTCTTCCCTTCCACCTTCTTCGACAATGCTCTCTCTTCTACCAATTGATCTGGCCATTCTGTTCTTCTAATCCCCTACCGATGAAAATAATGATATTAGAATTTCTGGATGAGATTTTTATTTTTGAAAAACAAATTTAACATTTAACTCTAAAATTATGAAAACTTGCTTTACATTTTCATTTCAATGGTAACTTTAAGTGAAGTCACTGTCAAATTTGCATTTTAAAGATTTCAGATGTCCACATATCAGAATTGACAATTGTTATTCCTCCAAATCTTTTAATTCCTCTCCAGATATTTGTTTCAATTTCACGATGCACAGTTAGACTACTATGGAATGGAATCACTTGCTTCCAACTATAATAGTGCAAGCTGGAAGGGATGGCAGAATTCATCTAATCACATTAATGAGGATATGTATTTAGAAAAATTGATTCATTTAATAAATGGATTAATTCAATTTGTTTATTAAATATATCGAATAAGAATTCGAGCTCACTGATTCATTTATTTTATTTTATTTTTTTTACTAGTCATTGTTATTTTTCAATAAGGTTCAAGAAATTGATATCATTTAACATAGAAAAATAATATTATCTATATTTTGATGGGTTATTTTTAATAAATCTATTGATGGCACGTTTTTCATACATATACGTTTATGAAGAATTAATGTAATAAATTATAGTAATTTATTTTATTGAATCCTAGTATGACTAAATAAATATGTATTTATTAAACGAATACGAATCACAAATCTTGATTCGTTTAAACAAATCGAATACGAATTCATCACATTTTGATTTGATTCATTTAAAATTCAACACAAATTCGATTCGTCAATTTGTTTTTCCACCTTCACAAGCAGGTAGGAAGTTTTAGCTACCAAGTAACAGCTAGGTTTACCGAATATTTTAACAACAATTACAAATATACCTTTAATCCAGTGTTCTAAAAAAAACCAAGGCAACCTCCTAGAAGCCGCCTAGGCGTTAGACTATTCCTGATCTTACCGATTTCTGGAAAAACGGTGGTTTTAGACAACGATTCTCAAAAAACATATTTATGATAAATGATTGCTCCAATTGGTGTGTGGGTGGTGTCTGCAATTACATATAAGTTCTGATCATGAACCACCAATGCGTGTGTCAATTGGCCGTCAGAGACGGTCAAAAGTGTCAGGAGTCGTCGGCAACGGTGGCCTGAAACCCACTAACCACCCCAATTTTCAAACCCTAAACCTAATTGACCATAATTTTCAAATTTTAAAGCTAATTGACTTCATAATTAACCCTAATTGAACTCAATACTCTAGCCCTAAAGCTAATGGAACCCAAATTTTCACACAAATCAAAATCTTCTATTAAAAAATAAAATATACTAATGCCACCAAATCTGTCCATCTAAACGCCGCCTAGAAGGCATAGGCACTAGGCACCCTCCACTATAAGCCTAGCACTAAGTGTTTTTTAAAACATTGCCTTGCGCAAATAACGAATACAAATTATATCAATAATCTAAATGAAGCACACCTCGTGGATTTAAGCTTGTTCAATTGCTAAAATCTTTTAGGCTGAAACACTAACCGGGGGAGTTGATCTCTCTCTTTATATACTGTAGAATTTCAAATTACAAAAAAACAAGAGCTCAATGAACCCAGAAAACACAGTTAATAAATTTTACTCAACTCATATTTTTCAAGTTTATCACTACAGATATAATTATTCAGCTTCTATTGACGCCAACAAACCCAGCACAAAAGCAAAAATAAAATTTTAAAAAACAAATCTAAATATTTTTTAAGTAACATGAGAAAAACCAAGTGGAAAAATAAGAATACTGAAAATAATATTACCTGATTACACCAGCTTTCAGATTGCTTTGAGATAGCTGAAAGCACCGTGGTGTTCAAGGCGATCATTTGCATTTTATTTTGAAAAACTTTTGATTGGATAGGGTGGCAATTTGGGTCAGGATTCGTTTATTCGTTCGATTTTATTCGCTTTAAAGTGAATATGGGTTTGAAAAAATGAATTCGTTTAATAAATGGGTCAATTCGATTCGATCGCTTATTGAACGAATCGAATACGAATTTAAGCTCATTGATTCGTTTATTATTTTTATTTACTAGTTCTTGTTAATTTTCAATTAAGATTCGAGAAAGTATTGCTAATTATCATAGAAAATGTAATATTTTCGATATTTGGTGAGGTATTCTTAGTAAATATATTAATTACATATTTCATATGTATAACTTTATGAAAAATTAATGTAAATCAAGTGTGGTAAATTATTTTATTAAATAATATCATTGACTAAACGAATATACGAATCATGATATTAGGATTCGTAGAATAAACGAATCGAATACGAATCCATCACATTTTGATTCGATTCGTTTAAGATTCGATACGAATTCGATTCGTTGATTCCTTTTGCCACCCCTAGGGCCCAAGGACGTATTTGAATTCGTAATAGAGAGCCCATGCACTTCCAAATATTTTCATTTTGACCTCCCGGTTTCATCATATTATTGTTTAGATTAGAGTTCTGAGTAAGGGTGATAAAACGAATCAACGAATCAAATTAAAATGTAATAGATTTGTATTCGATTCGTTTATTAAATGAATCTTAATATCGTGATTCGTATGTGATTCATTTATTAAACGAATCGAATATGAATATTAATTTAGTCATGATATTATTTAATAACATAATTTATCATAATTTATTTACATTAATTTTTCATAAATATATACATATGAAATATGTAATTAATATATTTACTAAAAAATAGCTTACCAAATATCGAAAATATTATTTTTCTATGGTAATTAGTCATAATTTCTCGAATCTTAATTGAAAAATAACAATAACTAGTAAAAGAAAATAATAAAACGAATCCTAAACGAGTAAACAAATTAATAAGCTTAAATTCGTATTCGATTCGTTTGATAAGTAAATTGAATCGAATTGATCTGGTTATTAAAAAAATCTATTTTATCAAATCCGTATTCGTTTTAAAGTAAATCTAATCGAGCGAATAAATGAATCATAACCCAAATTGTCTTCCCTAATTTCGAGCTTATGAAATGTTTGAGAAAATGTTAGGCTATTTTAACTTAAAGTTTTGATCAAATAGAATTTAATGGTAGATGAATTTAGGTTAAAATTTTATGTCCGAATGAAAAACTTGTATAGACATGTAGAATAAACTGAGCTAGCATGACTCCACTTTTTTTAAGTCTAAATAGATTATCATCTTAAGATATCCAAACATAAAAATATAAAAATAAAAATAATAACAAAAACACTGATCACCAGCTCAATGGGTACAACACTTCGAGAAATATATGAGAAATAAAAAGAAAATTAAGAAGATAATATAATTAATTATGCTCCCAACGGGTATGGCTTGGTGGCATTAGGATTAGGATTTAGTTTCTCAAGTCCTAAGTTCGAATACATGAGATGCACTTCTTGTAAGAGCCTGCGGTAGCCAGGTTACCTGTTCCGCTTAAGCTCAAATATGGTGGTTTGGCGGCGGGGTTTCCAACGTTTAAAAAAAATAGATTTTAAGTAAAAATTATTTTCAAAACATAAATGATTTTTACAGATGATTTTTTTTTTCCAAATACAAATAAACGTTATAGATATTGTTGACGGTTGTTTTTCATTTAAGGAGTAATTTAGGAAATCTACTCATCGAACGACCTCCCTTGAGCAATGAATTTGTCGGTTAGTTGGGAACCGAAGAAAACTTGGCAAGCAAAATAGAAAAGATCATAGAGAAAACAGAGGTTTAACGTGGTTCAACGGAGAGTGGCTCTAACCTACTTCCACGGGAGCAAAGAAAATAAATTTTATTACGAGCTGGATTAACACCAAACAGCTTTCTCTCTCTATCACTTAGCTTAAAATGCTCTTTTTTACAAGTTGTGAAATATCAAAATTGCTAACCAACAAGCCAACCCCTAAATCTCATTCTTCAATCCCTTATGTAGGCTTGTAAACCTACTGTTACACCAACCCGTACGTTAGCTCATGTCATCATGTCATTGTCGCTTATGCTCCTCTTCCCAACTACTCTGTAAATAGTAGTTATGGCCGTCTGACCCAACCACCCTCTGCCATCTGAAAAACCACCATTCTCACATTTATTTTATGTTACACGTTCTGCCCATGTGACAGTCTGTATTTCAACCACTCCCACACTATTTCGTGTATTAGGAGATAATCCTTTGTCATACCCATCATATTAGCCTTCCAGAGGCTCAAACTCTAATGTAGGGCTTACATCATTCATATATAAGTACAAGATACCGTGGATCCCATCTCGGTCCTCGAGTCTGCATGTCGAGGTGATTGATGCTAGATCATCTTCCTCTCTCTTCTTTACCAGGTCGAGTCGAGAGAGATTTATTCACTTCCCTCACTTTCTCTTTGCAATTCCTGAATATTTTTTATGAGTTTTTGAAGGCTCATGAGCTTCCTATATGGATACCTTTTAATGTCCAATTCTCTACATCTTTTCTTCAAAAGGGTCAAGCCAATATTAAGCTCATTGACCGCTTTAATTATGGGCATGTAGAAATATCGAGAATAGTTTCCATGGATAAAAGTTTGAACTGTTATGATTTTCTTCTAGCTTGTATCTTCTAATGATCACCTTCCTATGTTTCTTTATTTCTAGTAAAGTTTGTTCGGGTGTATGTGACTATGTCTCAGTTGGCTTAGTCTAAATCTCATTCCTATTGTTACAAGCACAAAACATATCACATGACGACCTCAGATCGGTCTTCAGATGTGCAAATATTGTCGAATCTAATGTCTTCTTATCAGGTCAGGTGCCTTTGCGTCTCAGCCTCGGACCTTTAGCCTGACCTTTCATCCTCACAAAAGTCTTGGACCATCTGTTAAGTGCAAACTCTATTATACCTATCTTCGAGCTTCAGAGTTCATTGGGGCTGAAAATCTCCATCAATAGATATTTTTGAAGGAAATGAAGAATATGCCCAAGGATGAGACATGAAACTTTTTCGAAGAAATGGAGTTGAAATATAGCAAGTAAAATACAATTTTATTATTCTTTACCAACAAATATAACTTTTAGAAGGTGTAATAAAATTGTAAGGGATTTAAATGATAATATATCATATTATAAGGATGTTGATGTAAATCGATTTGACAAGATGAACAAAGAGAATGCTTAATCGATTTGACAAGATGATCAAGATA
This sequence comes from Zanthoxylum bungeanum, assembly GCA_019454045.1. Classification (NCBI taxonomy): domain Eukaryota; kingdom Viridiplantae; phylum Streptophyta; class Magnoliopsida; order Sapindales; family Rutaceae; genus Zanthoxylum; species Zanthoxylum bungeanum. The sequence goes on from SKCR01000118.1 coordinate 145,251, forward strand.
ATGCTTTGTCGTTTTTTTTTACTGTAAATATGTGGAGGGCCACTCCCCCCAACTGCCAACCCCCCATGTCCCATATCCTAACATATATACTTATTTTATTTTATTAATTAATTTTTTTTTTTTTAAAATTTATATTTTTTTTTGCTCTTTATATATCTATTCTTTTTTATTTATTTAATAAATATTACAAATTTCATATTTATTATTATTTATTTTGTATTCATTTATTCATTTAATTTTTATGATTCTTTTTAAAACTATTTAACACTATTTATGTATTATAAAATATTCTCATGTATATTAGAAAAATATATATTTAAATAAGAGTACAAATATCAACTTACAAATATACACTTAAAAATATAAAAACACAAATTCTAATCTATGTTGCCTCCAAAGTCTCATCTTAGTGCACTTGATGATATACCCAATACTTCGTACCATAATTGATTACGAATCCTATAACGAGTGGCTCATTCTTTAAATTTGTACGATGAATGTTCCCACCACCACATTGGGAAAGGTGATACACAGTAATGAGGGTGTAAGAAAACTTACACAAAGTGTCTGCCAACATGAGCAATAGCTATTTCTTGATGCTCATGCTCTGGAACTGCAGGGGAATTTAATGGCAAGTGAGTAAAATAACTTCAAACATTCTCAGCAAATGTATGCTATATAAGATTATACCTCGATGAGATGACAATTCCTAAACTCATTGAGTCCATCCAATGTACCTCTAGTGTCGGCGACTAGAAGAATGCAGTAAGTGTAATAGATTATTTACTCATCCGTTTGATGGATAAATTTGATCATATAAATCCTTATTTGTTGAATCTCTTTAATAAGATTGCGTCACACTTGACCCCAATCTTCTTCGCCATACCCGATTAGTGCAGTTATTGCTCTAAATCCACAATGACCATCATCTTGAACATCAATAGTGCGGGAAATATAACGTTGATATGCCACAGGTAATTTCTTAATATAGGTATCACAAATCGGTGGAATTTGACCCTAATCATGGGTTGATCGCCTCCCAAGACCCCATCTCCCTAGAGTCGTTATAGTTGGTTGAGTGACCCTAGATCTGAAGTGGATGTATATCCAAAAGAAGGTATGAGATGGGTCGACCTCTATGTTCAGTGTTGTACGAAGGGACTCGAATTGTGCTTTGAGATGGATCCGTTATATCAAGAAATTTTTCTATCATATGCTCTCGCATACATGGATTTATCTCATATAATATTTCAACGATGTTTGATATCTTGTTAGGTCGTGTTGCATCGTAATTGAACTCATGTACGTGCATAAATAACCTTCTCCAATGTGTGGTAACACTTTGTATCAGAATTGAAATGGAAAGATAAAGGTAATATGCAATATTGTGAATGCATGCTAATCCGTACATTATTTTGAATGAACATTTGTACATATCGACTAGTTGGTGAGGTGCTTCCTCAACACATTTTAGCTGATCATAAATGTACTACATCGCCTCTAATGAAATCTAACACCTTATTTGATTAAAAATCTCCTCATGTAAATGTGTATGGCGTGGAATGTTCAAAGATTTCTCGAATGACTTTTGAATTTCCCCGAACTGAATTCTCAACATCTTTTGTATGTTTCAAAAAAATTTTATAGGGATGACATGGTATTTCCCAAATATAACTTCAATCTCGAATGTGCAGACTCCACCATGTAATTAAAAAATATTGTATTTCATGAACTCTTTAATTGGTAAAGGCCTTGCTTTATTCCTCTTCATAGCGAATAGGAATAACGACCTTAGAAGATGGAGAAGAAGCTAAATCAAAATAGGGTTTTATTCATGTATACAGCTAGCAACACAATAATGACCAAAATTAAATTAGAAAGGCAATAAAATAACTATACCTTTGACTTGAATTGCTCCTAGGTGCATGCATGTATCAATCCATGCTGAAAAAAATCGGTCTCTATAAGGGTGTAATCATGTCTCCCAAAGGTAATTTAGAGCACCATTGAATTGTCCGAACTCCTCACGCATCACCTCTCAATTCTGATGGTAAGACCAATGTGTTGATGAATTAATAAGGAAGTGTCATGATGAATAAACATGTTTCCACTGCATACTAAGTATAGGACTGCATTTCTTCATTACACACTCATTTATGTGCCAAATACAAAGAATATGACGAGTCATGTGAAAACATGTTTCAATGTCTTTAATGAGCCCCAAATACTAACCCGAAATAAATATTGATGGCAACAAGACCCATTTTTCAACCATCCATTTCTTCAAGATTGATAATGCTCATGTCAGTTGCTCTACCGTCTCATTACTAAGATATGTGAATATAAGCGAGTAAGTTCGCATTGTGGATATGATACCAACAACCTCCAGTAGTGGTATCTGATACTCGTTGATCTTGTATGTGGCATCAATGATCAACATACACGGAAAGTTAACAAATAGCTATAGGTTTTTAGGATGATCTCAAAGAATATCTGTAATTTCATTGGTGTCTGGATTTGTAAGATTGCATTTTTTTTCTTAATCAACTTATTCAAAACATATTGAATAGAAGTTAGACCACCTCATTTAGTTTCTTTGTTTTTGGAAATAAAATTGTAAATATTTATAATTCCCGTAGTATTTGACGAGTCTCTTTCTTTTAAAATACTAAGAATTTCATGGGGTGTGGTGTTATTGGTCATGTCGAGCATAAATATTTCTCTAATGATTTTAGCCTAGACGGATACTCATGACCATCAAGATATTCTACTACTTGATGGTTATAGAAACCACATGTAACCTTTAATCCCCACATAACACCGTCTGGAGATATTAGATTTCATGGGGTGTGGTGTTGTTAGCCATGTCGAGCACAAATTATTTCTCTAATGATTTTAGCCTAGACGGATACTCATGACCATCAAGATATTCTACTACTTGATGGTTATGGAAACCACATGTAACCTTTAATCCCCACATAACACCGTCTGGAGATATTAGATTACCTCGCAGCTCAAATAGGCATTCACATTTTCTTATCTCACTATTCCTTACGATGGATTGATCTTCAACAAGATACCGTGGCGATTTGTACTTTCCTCCTCTGTCACACATAAGATGACACTTTGGCAGCTTGTCGCCTTTTATATTAGCAGAATTTTTAATCACTACCACAATATTATTTTCTAGACCAACTTTTTTCACCCAATTTATCATATCTTTAGTACTCTCAAAGATCTATATAAAAAGATAACGAAGATATATAAATATAAATATACATAATTTCTCTACTTTAAAATTAAATAACGAATATACATAATATAACGATAATAACTAATCCGGTCCGTAGTAAATTCAGTTGTATAATCGCGACTATTGTTGAAGATGATTTCCCCTCTTAGAACATCATTCTCACATGACCAATTATTTGAAAATGAGCCCAAGTTATATTTATCCATAATATTTTACTAAGATGATAACTCTATTATAAGAAGAGAGAATGATATGCTGAAGGGGAAATAGAAAATGAGATGAGAGACGCTCAAATGATATTACCTTCAAACTTACAAACTAACTTTTTATATAAGAAGTAAACACAAATAAAACAAATACTTTAATAAAATAAAAGTAGATATGAATACTGATTTACGAAATTAAATAAGACAAAAAACTTTTAATAAAGAAAATATAAAATCAAAATCAAAATCAACACTAATTTTAATAAAGTAATTTTTTTAATAAAGTAAAATTAGATATGGATACTGATTTATGAAAGTAAATAAGACAAATAACTTTTAATAAAGTAAAAAAAAGAATCAGAATCAGAATCAACATGATTTTAAATAAATTAAATTTCTCTACTTTCAAAATAAATAAAAAAATATGTATAAAAATATATTAGATTTATTAAACAAACAACTATCAAAAAATTTATTTTATAAATTAAATATTTTTGGTAAAATTATATTTTTTTATAAATAAGTAGTGTTAATTTAATTAAAAAATAATCAAAAAAAGTAAATGAATAGATACGAAATTTGTAATATTTATTAAACAAAAGAAAATATTATATATATAAAGAAAAAAAAATTAAATTTAACAAAAATAAAAATTATAAAATAAAAAAATTAATTAATTAAATGAAATAAGTATATATATTATTTGAGAGAAATTTTGTTAAAAGGGGGCTTATATTGGGGAGGCAATTTGAGGGATTTTTCTACGATCCATTTTAATTATTAAAACTAATTCACTATTTATTTTCTAAGATTTTGAAGAAATTTAATTTTCACTATAGAATATGGTCTTTTGATCGTTTTATAGAATGGTGGATGTTAGGCAGTAGTGGAGCTACCAAGGGCGGGCGACGGTAATTATTCCCATTCAATCCGAAAATTTATTAAATACGTCTAATAAGTTAGTGAAAAGTCTAATTTGTTAATGAGATATTTTTGATTTGCCTCATTAAAATAAAAAGTATCCACTATTTTTTGTGAAAAAATAAATTATTCTCATCGAATCAAATATTTTAACTACGTCAATGACATTAGGTTATGTTAGAGCTCACGAATCGAATTCGAATCGAATCTTAAACGAATCGGACCAAATTTATATGGATTCAAATTTGATTCATTTATTATTCAAATAATAATATCATAATTCAATCGATTCGTTTATTAACCACATATTTGATTTGATTCGTTTAATCCGTATAATATATGGAGTTAATCGAATATGAATTCGTTTATAATTCATTTATTAAAAGAATATTCGATTCGATTCGTAAAACAAATTTAATATTGATTTGATTTGATTCGTTTCGTTTACTATTAGTTTATAATTATAATTTATAAATAAAAATCAATTAAATAAATAATAAAAAACATCATCATTTTTTTAATTACATAATATATTAAAAAACAAAAGGTTTTTTTTTTTTATAGAATTCTTAAAAATGCAGTCTCTTAACATTTAGCAACTATTATCTTTTATCGTGCACAACAACTCTTTTTTCATATCAATTACCACATAAAATATCCTCCAAAACAAAACACAAATTTTCATAGTAACAATATTACAAAATCCATTAGCAAAAGTGTTGTCTAATAAGTGTTATTAAATCAAATTTAACATGTAAATTTATCTAAATCATTCATTAACATGCCAAAATCAGAACATAACTAAGAAACTTAGAAAAACCTAGAAAAGGTTGAAGATGTTTAAAACTTAGTTCAAGTCGAGTTGCCTATGTCTTTAAGAACTTATTAGTCTCGCCTCGGTGCTCTACGGATGTATTGTAGCTAATGTTCTCCCAAGATTACTTGGATTCTTCTTGTAAAATGGGCACTGCTTTCACAAGAACTTGAACAAGTAAAATGGAGGAAACTCTCTCTTTTACATTACTCTCTAGACAATGGAAAACTTATATGATTTTCTGGATTTTTTAAAATGAATCCAAGACCCTCTTTTATATAGGCATGGAATGGTGCATTTGAGGGCACCCATTGGCTTAGGGTGTAACTCTCTTAAGGTTTATACCATTCCTAAAACCTAAGAAGGTCTAAAGATGCATCCTTCTAATTTAGAGGACATATCCATTCATCCTTATGTCTTTCCCATAAGCCACTACTAAAGGGACATGTCTCTTCTCCTCTAATACTATATATTAGAGAATTTACAAAAAACTCCCACAATTCTGTAATATTAATGCAGACACTTAAGAGAGTTTTCGTGAAATAAAACTGCATCGGAATAGGTAAATTTTGCCTTGAACCTTTCATAGTTAATGAAAATCGGATCTACTCGGCGAACCTATGACCCATAATCATGAACTATTCCGTTGTTGGTGTAAACCAAGACAATTGACAACATACAGCTTCACTTTGACCATTTCTCATTATACGATTGTGTTCAGTTCAACCATGAATATCGGTTCTGGATTCATCAAGTACTTTAGAGAATTCGGCCTTCAAAAATTCTCATAGAAGCGACCTCACTTCTTACTTGAAATAAGTTATCTACTATAAGAGGTAATCTGCCTTCATCCTCATTAAAACTATTCTCCAAATATAGTGATAATTAAAAGCCTTAGCTTTATCCTAACCTTGACAAACAGCACTCTGCGTCATCATAGGAATGAGAAAAAGTATGCAACTCTACAGTGTTTGTTTTGAATTATACAAAGTTTTCAATTGTCTTTTCTGATCCTAGATCTTGGGATCTACAGTCAGCTAGGTTGGGCCTCCACAATGACAATTTTAATTTTATAGGGTTCAAGCCCATTTTCCCTTGATGACTTTCTAACTTGCTCTCTAGGTAAACATTTAGTAAGTGGATCCGCTAGGTTTTCCTTCGATTTGACATAATCTATTGAAATTATGTCACTTAAGAGCAGTTGTCTTATGGTATTATATCTTCAACGTATATGTCGGGACTTACCATTATACATTATATTTTGGGCTCTCCCAATAGTCGATTGACTATCACAATGTATGCTTATAGTTGGCACTGCTTTTGGCTAATTTGGCATATTCTCTAGGATATTTCGAAGTCATTTCGCTTCTTCTGTTGTTTTATCTAATGCTATGAACTCAGATTCCATAGTAGATCGAACAATACACGTTTGCCTCGAGGATTTTTATGACACGGCTGCACCACCGAGTGTAAAAATAAATCCACTCGTGAATTTAGAATCTACTCTATTAGATATACAGTTAGCATCATTGTATCCCTTTACAACATCAAGATATCTCATATAATGCAGACCATAATTCGAAATTTCTCTCAAATATCTCAAAACTCGTACAATGGCTTTTCAGTGGTTATGTCCTGGATTGATCATATATCTATTAAGCCTGTTAACAGCTTGAGTGATATCTGATCATGTGTAATTTGTGAGATATATTAGACTTCCGATAATTCTCGAATACTCTAGTTGCGATACGTTTGAACCAGTATTCTTTAATAGATGAAGAGTTAGGTCCACCGGAGTTCTTGCCACATTCAGATCTCCTTTATTAAATTTCTCAAGTATCTTCTCAACATAATGAGTTGAGATAATACATACCCTTTTGATAGTTTAGAAATCTTAATTCCTAAGATCATATCAGCTACTCATAAATCTTGTATATCAAATTTGATGGTCAATACTTTATTGGTAGACTGAATTATCTCATGATACTACCAATTATCAGCATATCATCTACGTAGATACACACAATGCCATCTTCTTTTTTGAGCTGATTTAGTGCATACACACTTATCACACTAATTGATTTTGAACCCACTTGACAACATCTTTTTGTTAAATTTTTCATGCCATTGTTTAGGTGCTTGTTTTAATCCGTATAAGGATTTTATAAGTTTGCACACCTTTTGTTCTTGTCCAGGAACATTGAAACCTTCTAGTTGTTCCATATAAATCTATTTATCTAATTCACCATTTAAGAATGTCGTTTTCACATCCATTTGATGTATGTCAAGACCAAAAATAGCTGTTATGGCTATAAGCATTCTTATTGACGTGATACGAATCAGTGGTAAATAGGTATCAAAGTAATCAATGCCTTCTTTCTATCTATAAAATTTTATGACAGATTTTGTCTTGTACTTATATATTGATCCATCCGGCTTCATCTTCCGTTTGAAAATCCATTTGTAGCCCAACGACTTACAACCTGGATGAAGATCAACCAAATCCAAGGTATGGTTTTGAAGGATAGAATCAATCTCGTTATTGATAGCCTCTTTTCACAAAGGCGCCTCTGAAGAAGACATTGATTCTTTATAGCTTTGATGCTCATTTTCTAACAAGTATGTCTGAAAATCAGGTCCAAATTGACTTAGATGTTCTAGCTCTTTTGCTATGTCTAGGTTCATTTTCCTCAATATTTTCATGTTGATATGATTCTTGATCAACTTGATCACTGTTTGTAGCAGTGTCAATAGTTCTTTTGAGAGACTATGTTCTTTATTTTTCCTTACAATGAAACCTGTCTTCAAATAATATTGCATTCATTGACTCAATTACCATATTTGGATTGATATCAGTAATTTCAGACTTATATACCAAGAATCGATACACATTAATATTGTGAGCATATCTAATGAATATACAATCAAAAATTTTGGGTCTTATTCTAACCTTCTTAGGTTTAGGAACTATTACTTTGGCGAGACACCTCTATATTTTTAGATATTTGTAGGAAGGTACGTGATATTTCTACAGTTCATAAGGTGTCTTGTCCAATCTTATGTGAAATAGCTTATTCAGAACATAGTTGGCGAAAAGCAAGGCTTCCCCACATAAGTTCTAGGGTAAACCAAAGCTTGTCAACATGACATTCATCATTTCCTTCAAACGTTCGGTTTTTGCGTTCCACAATTCCATTTTATTGAGGCGAATAAGGATCAGCAGTTTCGTGAATAATTCCATGATTAGAACAATATTCACCGAATGGTGACATATATTCACCTCATTTATCACTCATGATTCTTTTGATTTTCTTGCCAAGTTGATTTTCAACTTCGTTCTTATAGTGTATAAAGCTCTCAATAGCTTCATCTTTGCTCATCAGCAAATACATATAAAAAAATTATTGTGCTATCATCGATGAAAGTGACAAAGTACTTTTTACCGCCTCTTGTTTGCACAATATTCATATCACGCACATCGGTGTGTATAAGTTCTCAAAACTTCGTTCTATGAATTGAAATGATGTTATATTCATTTTAGCTTCAACACAGGCTTCACATTTATGTTGGTTATCAATTGTAAATTTAGGTACAAGGTCCATATTAATTAGTTTATGCATTGTATCATAATAAACATGCCCTAACCTCTTATGCCATATATTTTGTGACTCAATAGTATAAACAGAAGATGTAGCTTTTTATTAGCACTGTGTCGATTGACAGTCATTACAATGAACTGGAAAAAGCCCTCAATGAGGTATCATTTTCCTGTATAGATATCATTTTTTGTCAGTACAAACTTATCAAAAATAAATACAAGCTTAAAATCATTTTTGCTAAAGAGTGAACCTGAAATCAAGTTCTTCATAATATTAGGAACATGCAAAATATTCTTCAATGTCAGCTGATGAACACTAAAAAATGTACAATTATTAAAATATAAATTAATCATTTTACACTTGTAATTTCATTAATCCCTTTTAATTTAGCACATTCGTGAAATAACAATTAAATTTATATTTTTATATTTTTATTGTGTATTTTATTTATTGTGTAGGTAAAATATTGATTCGGAAGCTTAACGGGAAAATTAGATATGAGATCTAAATTCCATGACCCAGAACACTAAAAAAGAACGTGACAGATAGATTCAAATCGGATTTAGAATATATTCATCGTGTTTAGATTGACAAAAAAAATGAGCTTATGATGTATTTAGCTACACATGTATTGTATTATTATTATTATTATTATTATTATTATTATTATTATTATTATTATTATTATTATTATTATTATTATTATATATATATATATATATATATATTATATTTAATAGGTCTCACCGAGATTTTATAAATATAATATTTTACTAAAGTAATGGTTCCTAAACTTAAGAATGTTAGAATAAGACTCAAAACTGTTGATTATATATTCATTGGATATGCTCGCAACAGTAGTGCGTATCGATTCTTGGTACATGAGTTGATATTCCCGACATCAATACAAATATGATAATTGAGTCAAAGAATGTAATATTTTTTGGAGAGACATTTCATAGACAAAGAACTTAGTCTCCCAAAAGAACTATTAATACTGTCAAAGACAGTGATTAAGTTGATCAAGAGTCAGATCAACGTGAAAATATTGAGACAATTGAACCTAGACGTAGCAAAAGAGCTAGAACATCCAAGTTATTTGGTCCCGATTTTCTGATATACTTGTTAGAAAATGAGCCTCAAAGCTACAAAGAAGCAATATCTTCGTTGGATGCACTTTTTTGGAAAGAGGCTATCAATAGTGAGATTGATTCCATCCTACAAAACCATACTTGGGAGTTGGTTGATCTTCCTTCAGGTTGTAAGCCATTGGGCTACAAATGGATATTCAAATGGAAGATGAAATCAGATGGATTAATAGATAAGTACAATGCAAGGCTTGTCATAAAAGATTATAGACAAAAAGAAGTCATTGATTACTTTGACACATATTCATCAGTGACTTAAATCACGTCAATAAGAATGCTCATAGCCATAACAGCTATATTTGGTCTTGAAATACATCAAAGGGATGTAAAGAATACATTCTTAAATGGCAAACTGGATGAAGAGATTTACATGGAACAACCAGAATATTTCAATGTTCCTGGACAAGAACATAAGGTGTGCAAACGTGTAAAATCCTTGTACAGATTAAAATAAGCACCTAAGCAATAGTATGAAAATTTTGACAAAGAGATGTTGTCAAGTGAATTCAAAACCAATAAGTGTGATAAGTGTGTGTACACCAAATAAACTAAAAAATGATATGTCATTGTGTGTCTCTACATAGAAGATATGCTGATAATTGGTAGTAATCATAAGATGATTCAGTCTACCAAGAAAGTACTGACCAGTAAATTTGATATAAAAGATTTAAGAGTAGCTGATGTGATCTAAGAAATTGAGATATCCAGAACATCAGAATGACATATATTATCTCAGACTCATTATGTTGAGAAGATTGAGAAATATAACACATGAGATCTAAATGTGGCTAGAACTCCGGTAGACCTAACTCTTCATTTATCAAAGAATACTGGCTCAAGTGTATCACAACTAGAGTATGCGAGAATCATCGGAAGTCTGATGTATCTCACCAATTACACACAACCTGATATCGCTCAAGTTGTAAATAAGCTTAGAAGATATACGAGTAATCCATGACATAATCATTGGAAAGTTATAATAAGAGTTTTGAGGTATTTGAGAGAAACATCAAAATATGGACTACATTATACGAGATATTCTGCTATTCTAGAGGGATACGGTGATGCTAACTGGATAACTGATACAGTAGATTCCAAATCTACGAGTGGATTTATTTTCAAATTTAATAGTGCAGTCGTATGATGGAAATCCTCAAGGCAAACATGTATTGGCCGGTCTACTATGAAATCAGAATTCATAGCATTAGACAAAACTGTGGAAGAAACGGAATGGCTTCAAAATTTCCTGGAGGATATTCCAAATTGGCCTAAAACAGTGCTAGCGATAAGTATACATTGTGATAGTCAATCGGCTATTGAGAGATCCCAAAATAGAATATATAATGGTAAGTCTCGACACATACGTTGCAGATATAATGCCATACGACAACTGCTCTCAAGTGGCATAATATCGATCGATTATTTGAAATCAAAGGAAAACCTAGCGAATCCACTTACTAAAAGTTTAACTAGAGAGCAAGTTGAGAAGTCATCGGGGGAATGGGCTTGAAGTCTATAAATTAAGAATTGTCACTGTGGAAACCCAATCTAACTGACTGGAGATCCCAAGATCTAGATTCAAATAGGATAAATGAAACTTTATGTAATTCAAAACAAACACTGTAGAGTTTTATACTCTTCCTATTCCTATAATGATGCAGAATGCTGTCTGTCAAGGTTAGGGTAAGCTAAGGATTTTAATGATCACTATTAGGAGAAGAGTACTAAGGGAGGTAAAGGCAGATTACCTCTTCATAGTAGATCATTTATTTCAAGTAAGAAGTGAGGCCGATTCCATGGGATTTTTACAGGCTGAATTCCCTAAAGTGTTTGATGAATCTAGGACCAATGTTCATGGCCTTAATGAACATAACTGTAGAACGGGAAATGGTCGAAGTAAAGCGGTGTGTTGGAAATTGTCTTGGTTTACACCAACGGAGGAATAGTTCAAGACTATGGGTCACTGATTTACCAAGTAAATCCGATTGTCACTCACTATGAAAGGTTCAAGGGGAAAGCTACTTATTTCGATGCAGCTTTAGTTGACGAAAACTCTCTCAAGTTTCTGCATGAATTTTTAGATAATTATGGGGGATTGCTGTAAATTCTCTAAATATAAAATTTGGATGAAAGAGGATCATGTCCCTTGGGTGGTGTCGTATAAGAATGGTATAAACATGTAGAGACATGTCCTCTAAAATAGAATAACACACTTATAGGATCCAAATAGGGTTACACCCTAACCAAAAGGTGCCATTAAGGCATCATTTCATGCTTATATATAGGAGCCTTCATATTCGTTCTAGATATCCAGAAAATTATAAGTGTTTATGGTCTTAGAAAGTCATTTTTTCAAGTCAAGAGAGAGTCTCCATCATTCGTCATTGTTCAAGATCTTAAGAAATGAGTGCCTCTCGATTAAGAAGTATCCAAGGAATCCTGGGAGAACATTAGTCACATAGCATCCGTAGAGCACCGATTCGTGGGCTAATAAGTTCTTAAGGATAGAGGCATATAGACTTGGATTTCATTTCTATTATCTTCAATATTTTTCTAGATTTTTCTTATTTCTCTAAGGTTTACGGTTTAAGGTTGAATATTAGATCATAGTAGATCTGTTTGATGCATGTTAAATTTCGTTTGATATGACTTAATTTACAACAAGGATAAAATTTTCAAACCCTCTGTCAAATATCTCGGCCTCACCACAACCTTTTATTCTTCGGATGTTAAACCTTCATGTGTCTCTCAGGCTCTCAAGAAGCCAAAATGGAATCAGGCCATGTCTGTTGAATTTGATGCTCTACTACAGAACATGACATAAGATTTTGTATCCTCATACTGTTGGATAATATGACCCATAGCGTCACTATTTGCACAGATCATTGTGTTGTTGTAGCAAATTAACTATGTAATAAGGAAATTGCACTCTCATCATTTGTGATTAGATCACCATAGATATATAAATGAAGAGAGGTCCCTATGATTAGTTCCTGGATTGAGATGATATGAGACAGTATCAGTCCACGAAGGATCAATCATTAAATATCTCTAGCCGTAGTATTATCGAGACTGGACATCGATAATGCGGAATAGGCTAGTATTGCACTTGTGTACGTTGTGAGGGCACAACGACATAGTTCTCATATATATAAGTGTTGGAGACTTATGCAAGTGCGATAGGAGGTCGTGTTTCACCGTGTTGGTTTCTATTATTTGTCCCAAGGAAAGATTAAGCACTTAAAATACAACAATGAATATATACAAAAGATGAAGTATGGCGGAATCATACTTACAATGCTTTGGTGATGAAGCAAATCAAATCAAAAGTGGAAGCTCCAAGGTTGAAGATGATTTTCGGCCAAGGTGAAAGGATGGTGGAAAGCTCCAAGCTTTTAGTATTCCATGCCCTTGGAAGGTTTCCCTATCACCTCTTTAGATCAAAAGTGTGCTAGCAAATGAAGAAGAAAGAAAGAAAAATCCTTCCTTTTGCCTTGAGAAATTTCGGCTATTTGGAGAGAGGGAGGAGAGAATTTTGTTTTTCAATTTTTGTTTCTAAAACCAATAATAAAAAACTAATACCAAAAGTTTGGTATATCTTTGCAAAAGTCAAAGACTATTTTTCCCTCCAAAATGGCATTTAATGCCTCCACCACACACCTTTCATGAATAGTGACTAGAGGTCACTTTAATAAAGTGATGTGACTTCTATCACCTAGTCATGTCAAGTGATGTGACTTCGCGATGTGACTTGCGGGTCCCACTCGTTTTAAAATACGAATGTGTCCGCAAACACTTTCGGGCTCGGTTTCGCTAATTCCGAATTAACGAATTTCCGTCGCGACGTAAAATAATTATGCCCAGCGAAATCACTATTCACGTCGCTAACGAATTAATTCTAAATTGATTCGTTTGCCCGAATTAAAATCCGATTTCAATTCCGCGACGAAATCTAATTTCGTTTAATATATCGAATATATTATTTTACCGATTAATTCTAAATTAATCGTTCTCTCTCTAAATAAGGCACTTTATCCAAGATAAAGTTTCTCCGCAATTAATCCAAGATTAATTGAGTACGAATCTAATCATAGGTGAATCTTCAGGAAGCGACCCAAGAGATCTCCGGATATGTTGGCAGTAAATACGGTCGTCGGATAATCCGAACACGTACGTACCCAGTACTACGTTTTTACCGACTTACAAGACAAGGTTGGCTTCTAGCAAAGCGCGATGCCTACCCAATTCTCCAGAAATATTCTTATAGGAATATAAGATCTATATCAAGCGTAGTATATCGTAGTATTGCGTACATCGATCCAGTGTCGTTTGATCACATGTTAGGCCTGGGGCTGGAAATGTGTCTGCCCCGTACGAAACATATATCGGACATCAAGCAACTAGTCTCTTTAAATCGGACAATCCTGACCTAGTCATATTGCCCTGACGGTTGCAACCTTTTATAGAGTACTAGTTCTGTGTCCTGCGCGATCATCAACTCCATATGTCTGAAGTGACACTTCCATCTTGACATCACACCCAGTACACTACGATTCCTGATAAACCCAGAAGTGGTGAACACAGAACTGGTTAAAGCCCCCAACCACAAAACCAAAGTTTATCGATTGTCGTAAGTACTAGCGATGCAAGTCTCAGGTTGAGACCATATACACCTACCCTGATGCGGCCTCCCATAGACACGCAGACATACTACCAATGGGATTCCGCGGGGTCTATCCAGAGCGAAGCTGTTTTCCGTACCATCGGTAAAACACAACCTCCTATCGCACTCGCATAAGTATCCAATACTTAAATATATGAGAACTATGCTGTTGTGCCCTCACAACGTGCACAAGTGCAATACTAGTCTATTCCGCATTATCGATGTCCTATCTCGATAATACTCCGACTAGGGATATTTAATGATTAATCCTTTTATATATTGATACTGTCTCATATCATCTCAACAAGGAACTAATCATATGGACTTTCGCCATTTATATATCAAAGTAAATAAATTACAAAATGGCAAAAGGCAATTTCATTATCACACAGTTAATTTTGTACAATAATACAATATCATTTACAAAATAGTGACGCTATGGGTCATAATGTCTAACAATCTCCCACTTGGCCTATAGCCAGTCACTCAAGCATCTAATACCTGAACTATGTATGTGTCGCTCAAACACATGCGTATAAACAGCCTTCGTCAGCGGATCTGCAATGTTGTTATCTGATGCGACCTTCTCGACCTTTACATCGCCACGATGTATAATCTCCCGAATCAGATGGTAACGCCGAAGAACATGCTTGGATCGTTGATGAGACCTTGGTTCCTTAGCTTGTGCTATAGCCCCGTTATTGTCACAATACAATGGAACGGGCTCAGCAGCTAACGGAACTACTCCTAATCCGATTAGGAATTTTCGGATCCAAACTGCCTCCTTTGCTGCTTCCGACACAGCGATGTACTCCGCTTCTGTTGTTGAATCGGCAACAGTATCTTGCTTGGAAGATTTCCAGCTCACTGCTCCGTTATTCAAAAAATTACAAGATTGCGACTTGAAGTCGTCCTTGTCGGTTTGGAAACTTGCATCAGCATACCCAGATACCGCAAGTTCTCCTTCTCCGTAAATTAAGAAAGCATCCTTAGTTTGTCTAAGATACTTAAGGATATTCTTAACTGCCATCCAGTGACCTTCACCTGGATCGGCCTGATAGCGACTGCACATGCTCAAAGCATATGACACATCAGGTCGTGTACATATCATGGCATACATGATCGATCCGACTGCCGAGGCGAACGGTATCCGATTCATGTTATCTCTCTCTTCTTGAGTCTTAGGACACATGTCCTTAGACAGAGAGATACCACGTAACATTGGCATCAATCCTTTCTTGGATTGATCCATGCTGAATCGCTTCAACACTTTGTCAATATATGTACTCTGGGAGAGTCCAAGCAGCTTTCTAGATCTATCCCGGTAGATCTTTATTCCCAGAATGAAGGCTGCTTCTCCCAGATCTTTCATGGAGAATTTTAGTGAAAGCCAAGCTTTTACCGACGTTAGCATGGGAATGTCATTGCCTATAAGCAATACATCGTCGACATAAAGGACAATAAATCAGTGCTCTCCTCACTCCCACTAGTCTTCTTGTATACACAATTGTCATCTTCATTTTGCACGAAATCATATTCTTTTATGATCTCATCAAAACGCTGATTCCATGACCGTGATGCTTGCTTCAATCCATAAATGGATCGATTTAACTTACAAACCTTGTTTGCAAGTCTAGGTACGATAAAACCGTCAGGCTGTTGCATATAAACATCCTCCAAAAGGTTTCCGTTAAGGAAGGCGGTTTTAACGTCCATCTGCCATATCTCGTAATCGAAATATGCAGCTATTGCAAGCATTATCCGAATGGATTTAATCATGGCAACGGGTGAGAAAGTTTCGTCATAATCAACACCATATTGTTGACGATACCCCTTTGCTACAAGCCTAGCTTTGTATGTTTGCATGTTGCCATCCATGTCGGTCTTCTTCTTGAAGATCCATCTGCATCCAATAGGCTTCACGCCTTCTGGTGCATCAACCAGTGTCCAAACTTGGTTGGCATACATGGAATCCATCTCGGACTTCATGGCTTCTTGCCATAAAGCGGAATCAATATCCTGTATTGCTTCCTCATACGTAGTCGGTTCATTATCCTCAATAAGATTAATATCTACATGAGGCGAGATCAGGTACCCATACCTCTCAGATTGTCCTGACTCTCTCCGACCTACGCGGTCCTTGTGTATATGAAGATTGTGGTACAGACTCATCCCGGATGGTCTGTTCATGTTCCGTCGTTGATTCATTGCCAGGAACAGTATCACTACGATTTTCATCGAGTTCTACTTTCCTCCCACTTACCACTGCATCTAGAAATTCCTTCTCAAGGAAAAATGCATGCAGAGCAACAAATACTTTGTTCTCCTGTGGGTGATAGAAGTAATATCCTTTGGTTTCCCTAGGATATCCCACGAAAAGGCATTTATCTGATTTGGGTTCTAGTTTGGTACCTTCCAAACGTTTAACATATGCCCAGCATCCCCAAATCTTCAGGAAAGAGAAACCTGGTTTCCTTCCTGTCCATATCTCGTATGGAGTCTGTTCAACAGACTTCGACGGAACCTTATTCAAAATAAGTACTGCACTGTATAATGCGTATCCCCAGAAGGATATTGGTAGCTCAGTGCGACTCATCATAGACCTTACCATGTCTAGCAAGGTACGGTTTCTCCGTTCAGACACACCGTTTAATTGCGGTGTTCCAGGAGGAGTCCACTGTGAAAGAATACCATATTCTTTCAAGTAATCTTGAAACTCATAACTTAAGTATTCGCCACCACGGTCTGACCGCAATGTCTTAATACTCTTGCCTGTTTGTTTTTCTACTTCGTGTCGAAACTCTTTGAATTTCTCAAAAGTTTCCGACTTGTGTTTCATTAGATACACATAACCATAACGAGATGCATCATCCGTAAAGGTTACGAATTAATGATATCCACCTCTAGCCTGGCTAGACATGGGCCCACATACGTCACTATGAACGAGGGCTAACAGTTCTGTGGCACGTTCACCTTTACCGCTAAAAGGTGATTTAGGCATTTTGCCTAAAAGACAAGATTCGCAGACATCATATGAATTAGGATCAAATCCGTCCAAGTATCCACTCTTCGAAAATGTGGATATGCGAGTCTTGTTGATGTGTCCTATACGACAATGCCACATGTAAGCTTCATCTTTTAGATTACTCATTTTGAGCCTTTTGTTTGTCATTTTACGTTTAGGAGATTCATTTATATTTAAAATATAAAGACCATTATTTGCAACGGCAGTGCATATTTCTGCATCATTTTTATATAAATAACACCCAGTGTTTCTAAATACAAAAGTGTACCCCTGCTGGGTTAACAAAGATACAGATATAATATTCCTAGTTAAACTAGGTATATAATAACAGTTCAAAAGTTAAGTACATGCCCCGAGGGCAGTTCTAAAACAAAAGTCCCTACAGCCAAAACAGCAACTGATGTTCCGTTTCCGACTCGTAGGTCAACCTCCCCTGAAGCCAGCATCCTGCTATTCTGCAGATCCTGCAAATCAGTACAAATATGAGCAGCACAACCAGAATCAAAAATCCAATTTTTAAGACTGAAGTAGTCATATTATTTCAATAACAAACATACCAGAGGCTGGTGCCTTGCCTGCCTTGATATCCTCCCTCTGTCCTTTGCCCACTCGGCAGTCACGTTTCCAGTGACCCTTTTTGCCGCATTTGAGGCAGACATCTTGAGATTTGTCCCTTGGCTTCCCAGAAGCCTTTGTCATCTTGCTTTTGCCCTTGTTCTTATATTTTTTCTTCCTTACCCCTCCAGTTGCTTTAGGCCCAGCCTTTGGCCCCTGAGAGGTCGATGCATAGTGCGCCTCGCGCTTGCCCCCTTTTAGGAGTTCCTTTTCAGACTCCTTTAGCATGGATAACAGCTCTCCAAGAGTGTCATCCGTATCCATCAACTTATAGTTGATTATGATTTGTTTCCAAGAATCGGGAAGTGATTGTAAGATCAAATCTATAGTCAGTTCTCAGCCTCCAAGACTATTCCCATATTGGCCAACTCATCAATATCGGCAATCATTTGAGTCCCGTGGACCTCAACTGATGTGCCTTCAGTCATTCGGGTGCGCGGAAGAGTTTCTTCACTAACTCATACCTCTCCATCCGCTTGTTGGTGCGGTGGAGATCTTGCAGTCTAGCCATCATGTTATAAGGATCCAAGTCCCTATTCTGGCGACGAAAGTGTTGAGTCATTGAAGCTAACATAACAGCCTGAGCTGTCCCACAATCGTCGCTGTGAGTTTTCCATAACTCCAGCCCAAGTGGGTCAGTGGGCTTAGGCGGGAGAGGTATCTGTATAGTGTACAGTAGCCTCTCAGCCCCAAGTACTATCTTGAGGTTCATTTCCCAATCAGCGAAGTTTGTGCCTTTAAAGACATTATCACCCATGATGATGTCACGCACATTTCCCTTGCTAGTCATCTCAACCACATAGTCCAACTATCTAGTTGACGATAAATGGGTACAGTCAAACTGTTACAAGAAAAATAACAATGTATTAGTCCAACTAATTTCAATAAATAGACGAAAATTTTGAAATACGCGTAAGGCAAAGTATCTGAACGAAATTGCAAATTCACATACTAGCCTCCCACTATTTTCATCAAGTCTCTAACCCTCTGTTGAGAACTCGGGAAATCCTATTTCCTAGTGGGCTAGGATCCCGTTAAATAACACACAACCTTGACTTTGGCCAACAAGCTGTATGCTACTTAACTAGGTAGATCTCTCAGATCAATTGGATCCAATCCAATTCCTAGATCCGGTCAGGTGGACATCCAAGTCCTAAACATATGTACAATACTTATGTCAATGCATCTAATACATTTTCCTAACCTTATCCTCCGAATCATCTAGGCCTTGGCTTTGGCACAACAAACCTAATGATTCCAGTTAAGCGGGACCCATTGACAAGGAAGTTTCGTAATCAATGTCTTTGGACAAGAAGTGATCTTGACTTTGGCCAACAAATCACAACTTGGACTAGACACCGATATGGAACAAAACTCTCATGATTCAAGTACATCCTAATTGACAAGGTCTTGACTTTGGCCAACAAACCAATGCCAATTGGATCTTGAACAAGAATCATTCAACGGAAGGATAATCGCTTAATATGGATTGAGGGATTTTTGCGTAATTGGCAACCAATTTATTATCTTTGTTAGGTCTCATCAACATACACCCTTAAGCATGCTTCTAAAACATCATAAAGCGCGTAAAGTAAATTAATAGTGATATACGGATGGATATATAAACAACTTGTTCCTAGAACAAATCACTCTCTTTTCCCTCTCCCCGCTAGCACTATTCTACTTCTACCCAATTACATAATACAATAAGAGAAACCTCATTTACATTGAGGGGAATTAGGTGAGAAGAGAATACAAAGAGATAAAAGAGATAAGGCTGGACACGCAGGTCCAATTTATAAATACTGAATTTACAATAATTTCTAAAATTACCCTTTCCCTTCTAATATCCATCCGATATACACTATTCATTCATCACATACATATATATATTCAATCAAGACATGCTTCTACAACCAATCTAATCCAATTAATTAGTCTTTGTTAAAGTGATCATCCAATGTTCAAACAACGGTTTTGATTTTGCGCGAGTCCAACTCGTTTGAGAATAAGTACATAAGATACGAATTCGCGAATTATATCGAACTACTTATTAAATCTAATTTAATTCGTATTCAATACTAATTCAATTAATTTTAATTCCAAATTAAATGTTTACACTTTTAATGTGCTTTAAAGACTTAGATTCTAAATCTAATCTAATTGGGTCTCAAAGCCCAAGTAACATCCAATGTTTGTTTAATTAAAGTCCGATGGGCTTTCAATTGATTTATTAAGGCTTGGGCTTTGGTCAATGTGGGTCAAACCCAATTGCCAAACCCAAATAAGGAATCACCCTTAAATGCCATAAAATCAATTTCAAGCCCATAAGGCCCAATTAAACATAAAAGCCCATTTTACCATATTTGGACTTAATGGAGTGATTTAGGCCCAATTGGATCCAATCCTTTTGGCCCAAATCTACTTGGCCCCACCAAGCCCATTATGCCCAAATATAATAATTCAAGCCCAATTTTACAATTAAGCCCATTAATTAAATTTAAATATTCCAAACTTTAAAATCCAATTAATTAAAGTGTAAATCCATGATTAATACATTAAACCAAATATTTCCAAAACACCAATTTAATTTATTAATCATAACTTGTTCAAAACACATGTCCAACATTTATTTGAACAAAAAATCAAGTCCTTATTCATGTCCATAACATTCGGCCAAGGTGAATTTTTTGTGTCGATTTGTTTTTCAATCCGATTGAATCACTAATCTACGTCCCGTATACGTTTTAAGTCATCCAATGATCTTACAACCAAAAAATTCCAATCCACTCCAAGTAGTAATGTATTCGGCCAAGGCATTAATTTGGGGGAAAAATCATCCAATGCATTTTTCTTCAAATTGATTACATATTATGTCATTATACATACATATAAGCATACTCATTCATCAAATTTCACAAGAACATGCTTCAATCAATTTTACCCAAATTTTAACCTAAAGTATTTCATGCTTAACCATGGCTCTGATACCATTGTTGGTTTCTATTATTTGTCCCAAGGAAAGATTAAGCACTTAAAATACAACAATGAATATACAAAAGATGAAGTATGGCAGAATCATACTTACAATGCTTTGGTGATGAAGAAAATCAAATCAAAAGTGAAGCTCCAAGGTTGAAGATGATTTTCGGCCAAGGTGAAAGGATGGTGGAAAGCTCCAAGCTTTTAGTATTCCATGCCCTTGAAGGTTTCCCTATCACCTCTTTAGATCAAAAGTGTGCTAGCAAATGAAGAAGAAAGAAAGAAAAATCCTTCCTTTTCCTTGAGAAGTTTCGGCTATTTGGAGAGAGGGAGGAGAGAATTTTGTTTTTCAATTTTTGTTTCTAAAACCAATAATAAAAAACTAATACCAAAAAGTTTGGTATATCTTTGCAAAAGTCAAAGACTATTTTTCCCTCCAAAATGGCATTTAATGCCTCCACCAACACCTTTCATGAATAGTGACTAGAGGTCACTTTAATAAAGTGATGTGACTTCTATCACCTAGTCATGTCAAGTGATGTGACTTCGCGATGTGACTTGCGGGTCCCACTCGTTTTAAAATACGAATGTGTCCGCAAACACTTTCGGGCTCGGTTTCGCTAATTCCGAATTAACGAATTTCCGTCGCGACGTAAAATAATTATGCCCAGCGAAATCACTATTCACGTCGCTAACGAATTAATTCTAAATTGATTCGTTTGCCCGAATTAAAATCCGATTTCAATTCCGCGACGAAATCTAATTTCGTTTAATATATCGAATATATTATTTTACCGATTAATTCTAAATTAATCGTTCTCTCTCTAAATAAGGCACTTTATCCAAGATAAAGTTTCTCCGCAATTAATCCAAGATTAATTGAGTACGAATCTAATATCATAGGTGAATCTTCAGGAAGCGACCCAAAGATCTCCGGATATGTTGGCAGTAAATACGGTCGTCGGATAATCCGAACACGTACGTACCCAGTACTACGTTTTTACCGACTTACAAGACAAGGTTGGCTTCTAGCAAAGCGCGATGCCTACCCAATTCTCCAGAAATATTCTTATAGGAATATAAGATCTATATCAAGCGTAGTATACCGTAGTATTGCGTACATCGATCCAGTGACGTTTGATCACATGTTAGGCCTGGGGCTGGAAATGTGTCTGCCCCGTACGAAACATATATCGGACATCAAGCAACTAGTCTCTTTAAATCGGACAATCCTGACTTAGTCATATTGCCCCGACGGTTGCAACCTTTTATAGAGTACTAGTTCTGTGTCCTGCGCGATCATCAACTCCATATGTCTGAAGTGACACTTCCATCTTGACATCACACCCAGTACACTACGATTCCTGATAAACCCAGAAGTGGTGAACACAGAACTGGTTAAAGCCCCCAACCACCAAAACCAAAGTTTACCGATTGTCGTAAGTACTAGCGATGCAAGTCTCAGGTTGAGACCATATACACCTACCCTGATGCGGCCTCCATAGACACGCAGACATACTACCAATGGGATTCCGCGGGGTCTATCCAGAGCGAAGCTGTTTTCCGTACCATCGGTAAAACACAACCTC
The DNA here is from genome assembly GCA_019454045.1 of Zanthoxylum bungeanum. NCBI lineage: Eukaryota > Viridiplantae > Streptophyta > Magnoliopsida > Sapindales > Rutaceae > Zanthoxylum > Zanthoxylum bungeanum. The sequence goes on from SKCR01000118.1 coordinate 168,066, forward strand.
CTATCGCACTCGCATAAGTATCCAATACTTAAATATATGAGAACTATGCTGTGTGCCCTCACAACGTGCACAAGTGCAATACTAGTCTATTCCGCATTATCGATGTCCTATCTCGATAATACTCCGACTAGGGATATTTAATGATTAATCCTTTTATATATTGATACTGTCTCATATCATCTCAACAAGGAACTAATCATATGGACTTTCGCCATTTATATATCAAAGTAAATAAATTACAAAATGGCAAAAGGCAATTTCATATCACACAGTTAATTTTGTACAATAATACAATATCATTTACAAAATAGTGACGCTATGGGTCATAATGTCTAACACACCGATGGTACGGGAACAGCTTCGCTCTGGATAGACCCTTCGGAATCCCATTGGTATTATGACTAGGTGTCTATGGGAGGCCGAAATCAAGGTAGGTGTGTATAGTCTTAATCTGAGACTTGCATCACTAATACTTACGATAATCGATAAACTTTGGTTTTGGTGGTTGGGGGCTTTGACCGGTTCTGTGTACACCACTTCTGGGTTTATCAGAGAGTCGTAGAGTATTGGGTGTGATGTCGAGACGGAAGTATCACTCCAGTCATAGTGGAGATGATGTCACGCAGGATACGATATTAGTGCTCTTAAGTGATGCGCATCCAATCGTGATATTATGACCAGGTCATGAATATCCGATTATAGAGACTAGTTACCAGACATCCGATATGTGCTTCGGACGGGGCAGACACTTATCCAGCCCCAGCCCTAGCACGTGACTATCCGATACTGGGCCGATACGCATAATACATGAGTATACTACGCTTGATATAGATCTTAAATATTCTTGAAAGGATATGTCCGGAGAATTGGGATGACTTGGTGCTTTGCTAGGAGTTGACCTTGTCTCGTAAATCGGTAGAACGTAGTACTTGGTACGTACGTGATTCGGATACTCCGACGACCGTATTTACTGCCAACTTATCCGGAGATCTCATGGGTCACTTCCCGATAATCCACCGATGACGCACAACTCGCACTCTTGAATAATCTGGGATTATATAGAAGAGAGAGAAAATTAATCTAGGATTAATTACGGAGATATTTTATCTAGGATAAAATATCGTCTAGAGAGAGATAACGATTAATTTGGAATTAATCGGTAAATTAATATATTCGATATATTAAACGAAATTAGATTTCGACGCGGAATTAAAATTAGATTTTAATTCGGGCGAACGAATTAATTTAGAATTAATTCGTTAGCGACGTGAATAGTGAATTCGCTAGGCGTAATCATTTAATTTCGACGCGACGGAAAAATCGTTAATTTAGAATTAGCGAACCCGAGCCCGAGTGTGATTGCGAGCGCATTCGTATTTCGAATTCGAGTGCGGCGACGTAAGTCACATCAAGCGTCAAATCAATTGTCACATCAAGCGTCAAATCAAATGTCACTTTGAGTGATGTGATTGATTGATGTGATTGATTGATTGAAAGACATGACACATGACTTAAAGTTGATGTGAATAGTGATGTGTGATTAATGTGCATAGTGTTTACCTTTTTGACTTTTTGAAATTCAAATTAAGGTAAATGAAAGTGAAATTCATTTGAATTTCACTCAAAGTATATAAGATATACTAAATGCATTTCATTTAACATCTAACACACATTTCTTCTCTCTCTTTTTCTCTCCTCTCCTCACGCCCAAACACTGAAATTTGGACTGGTTTTTGAAGCCAATTGTCGTGAGCCAAGGGAAGCCAAGAGTGGATTTTCATGGTGAAAATTCAAGTGCTAGCACCTTACGAGTCTTGCGAAGGTGGTAGGGAGGTTCACCCATGAGCCGGGATCCATTTCATGAAGCTTGGAGCTCCATTTCTCAACTCAAATTTCGGTTATTGGAGGCAGTGGACTGCTTGGCAGTGGCGTGAAAGGCAGTGAGCTTTTGGGCTTGATTCGTCTCCAAATCGACTCAACCGATCGATGTGAGTATTCCGCTACCTCCGTTGATGTGTTCACACATAATTTCATGTCTTGATTTGATCTTGGGACCTTAGAAAAACTCAACACATACACCTCTCAAATATTGTTGGATGCAAATGAGTATTTCATATTAAAATATTGTTGAATGTAAATAGGTGGTAGTAATTACAGTGAAACCTTTAGTCTGGTCGTTAAAACTACAACAGTCAGAACTATCCTTATTATTAATATGAATTTCGGTTGGCCATTACGGTAACTCGACGTCAATAATACGTTTCTACAACATAATCTCACTGATGAGATCTATATGATACAACCTCCAGGCTTTGTTGATTCCCAACATCCAACTCCCGTCTGTAAACTCCGTAAGGCGATATATTATCTCACATAAGCCCACGTGTTTGGTACCAAGAATTTCATAAATTCCTCCTATCCACCGATTTCTAAAACTCTGTTGCAGATGCATCATTATTTATTTATGATCATGATGGATTTATTGTCTATTTATTAGTGTATTTGGATGATATTATAGTTATAGGCAATAGCAATTAAAATTTGGAAATGGTTATTCAAGCCTTGTCTGATCAGTTCTATATCAAATACCCGGGTTCATTGTTATATTTCTTAGGTATTGAGGTGTTTCGGTACCCCACTGGCATGATTCTCACTCAACGCATGTATATTACTGACTTGCTTGTCAAAATAAAGATAGAGGATGCCAACCCAATCTCTTCTCCAATATCTTCAACAAAGGTTACAACAATTGCCGAAGGCATGACTTTAACAGATCTGACAAAGTACAACTCTATTATTGGAAGCCTGCAATACCTCTCACTTACAAGATCGGATGTCACATTTATTGTTGGAATATTAAGTTAGTTTATTCATCAGCCAACAAACTGGTTAGCTGTTAAACAAATTCTCTGCTATCTTAAATAAATTGCTCACTATGGCTTATTTATCAACGATAATAGTCCATTACGACTACATGCTTACATAGATTCAGACTGGGCCAGAGATCATGCTGACCGGAGATCACACTAGGCTTATATAGGAGATTTTCATATTGAGGTGTCCAATGATGGGATGATTACTGATCTGTATGATTTACACCTCTCATTGTGCATTTTGGAACATTATGTGGCATTACATCTGTAAGTATGTATGCTTAATTAATCTATCATGCTAAGGTAAATGGATTACTATTAGAGTTCACTAATATCAGACAGATTTATACATGATATCATGGAAATCTCGGGCAGAGAGAGATATATGACATTATGCTTTTTGGAGTATTATGAGTTACTATGGAGCATTATAGAGTATTCCAGTTTAAATCTGGAGTACTTCTAGTATGCTTTTAGGATTTTCAGTGTGAAGCTATTTCGGAGTTGGTTCAGTCCGGCCTAGATTTAGTTTGAAGTCAAGTCACTTCAGAAGTTTTTGGACTTCCGGGTTAGTTTATTCTGGAATCATCCTTCGAAATCACTTAAGTTTCGGGGATGATCTCTAACTTCTCATATCTCTTAGTCAGGGCCGCCCCTTGGACAGAGCCACAAGGGCTGCTGTCCAAGGCCCAAGGCCAAAGAGCTTGAAAAAGGGCACCAAGCAAGGGATGTTTATATTTTTTTCTTAATTGTTTAATTGTCCAGAAATTTCATCGCCACAAATCTCATCTCCTCCACAAACCCCTTAGCCAAAAAAGGGCACCAGCCACCAAGGGATATTTTTTCTTAATTTTTTAATTGTCCAGACTGTCCATCTTTAATGTTTGTGAAATTTAAAAGACTGAGCCAATAAATTGGAATTGAAAAGATTATGTCTAGCTTTAATGTTGGTGTTTATCAACTGGGGTTTCGTTAATTGAAGCAGTCAAGCAGAGTATAATCAGCGCAAAGAAAGTTTTTTCAAGGAGCTTGAAATTGCTTTCGCAGACGTGGTATGATTCTTTATTTCTTTTCATTCATTATCATATTTTATTGATTTTCAGGTTAAATGTTTGCTTTTATTGCAGATTTATATTTTTTGTTTATATTTATTTTTTTGAAAATGGGTTTATGCCTTGGCCGATAGTATATAATATATGTTGGAATGATAATTTTGATTAGAAATTTTTATTATATCACGTATAGGTAATTTTTGCAAACAAATTATCGAAGTCATGTCTTTTAGGAAACAACTCTCTCGTAATATGAAAAGGAAAAAAAAAAAGAGCAAAGGATAATGAAATGCTGAAAAATTAAGAGGATCTCTTAATAAATTTTTCTCTACAAAGAATGAGTCGACTGAAAATTTGAGAGAAAATGATGTTGGTGAAGAGTCACAAAATGTTGTTGGGGAGTCTCATGATCATGAAATTGGTGGTTATAATGGTGGTGATTTAGAAAAAAATGGTGGTGATATAGATTTAAATATCTCTGATGATCATCTTGGTGTAGAGGAAAATATTGAATCTCCCGAACCTACATTCCATTTAAACATTTATGATCCAAGAAATTGGGATGGTCTTAATGCAGAAATGAGAGCCTTACTTGTAGAAAATGGACCAATTCGAGAAACTAATCTCACTTACCCTAAAGACAAACTCTCTAGAAAATTTTCCTCACACTACTATGATAGGAAATTACCAACGGGTGAAATTTATGATAGGAAATGGCTTGTGTACTCAAAAAAGTTGGATAAAATCTTTTGCTTTTGTTGTAAATTGTTTAAAACAATTGCCTCAAAAAGTGAGTTAGCAAAAGATGGAATTAGTGATTGGAGACATCTCGGTGTGAAACTTGATCAACATGAAAAGAGTAAAGAGCATCTCACTAATTCGAGAACTTGGGTTGAGTTGAATAGTAGATTGACAAAAAATCAGACAATTGACAAAGAATTTCAAATGCGAATCAAGAAAGAGACAAATCAATCTTATTAGCAATCTTATGCATTGAAAAGGATGAGATTGAAGACTTGGAGTATGATGATATAATTGATGATTTTGCTCAAAAAATGCTAGAAGACAATTTCTTAAAGGTTGAAATTTCAAGGAGCTTTGATAGGAATGGTTGTATATGATTGTATTTTTTATTGTCGGGGTTTAGGTACTATGTCCCCCCTTTGTATATTTTCTTAAGCAATATAATTTGGGCGTGAGGGCCGAGCCTCCCAGCTTTGACTGGGTTTCAGCCCTCGTTAAATATTATTTCTTAAATATGTTTTTATAATAAAAAAGGGCACATTTTGAACCTTCACACCGAGCACCCTAAAACTCAGGACCGGCCATGCTCCTAGTGGATAGTACAATGACATGTGTCATCTTTATGGTGAATCTCTGACTGTTTACAACCGTTCCACTAAAAAAACATTTTGTGGAAGATTCTTTTTTCATCGTCATGTGTCCCTAGTAGTAGATCTACTTCTAAGCACCTACCATTAATAATTTTAACTGAAACCGTCAACAGATAATCGATAGAGAACTTTTAGGTAATTTCTTAAAATATAAGAATTAGATGAATAATTAGTTCAAATTATTGGAACCAAAAGATCGCTTATTAGTGTATATAAAGCAAACGTGGAGGGCAGTTTATAATATTTACTCTTCTTCTAATAAAAACCTCCGTTCATTGCCGGTACTGAGAACTTCAAAGCTTACCAAATTTTTATTCAATCAAAATAGAATAAGCTTCCATGTTCACCAATAATCAGAGACAAGAAGAGCGAACAGGTCGCTATGGAACCCCAAGATTGCAATACCTCCAGGTAGTCTTTCATTATTTTACATTTTTGTTTTTGAATTGAAATTGAAGACTTCAAATTCATCTTCTTCTTTTTTTTTTTAATTTTATTTTCAATTTTAATAAGATGGGTATTTAGTTTTCTTTATTTGCATTTGCCTGTCTTCCTATTATGTTGAAGGAATTGGTGAGCCAGTTTCAGAATGCTACTGATGAAGGTAATGCTACATAAAATTTTTATATTCAAAATTTATTTTTTTTTTCTTGATTGTATGATACTTATTCTCTAACTATGCATGCTATTATTAATTTCATGTTATATGTGGTCAAATCAATTGAGGTTGTATCGAATTGAATGATTGAAATATGATTGTTACTATTCACATCAAGGATGTTTGCTAAAAATTCATGACGGGCAATTCATCGTGTGAGTTTTAGTGATTTTTTTTCATCTATTCATCTTTCGCTGGAGCTATTTTGTATTGTTCTTTCAAGTCAACACATGTTTGCACCTTTTTTTTTGTTTGGAATCGTTGGAAACCCCGCTGCCAAACCACCCCTTCCTTCCGGGCTTAAGCAGAGCGGGTAAAACCTCCGACTGTCTCAGGCTCTTATAAGAAACGCACTCCATGAATTCTAACCTAGTACCTCAATGTGAGATCCTGTCATCCTTTTTTGCTATATCACTAACCCAAGCCCCTCGGGGACATGTTTGCACTTATTAAGCCTCGGTGAGAATTTTGTTGGATAAAGCTATATTCCACGGATCTCTCCACTCCACTTGTACTGTTAAGTTGTTGAGCATTGAAATTTCCATTTTGATTCTTCACGACAAACTTCGTTTTACGTTGTTGCCCTTGATAGTTTAGCATTGTTCGTAAATCCATCAATATATAGACAAATATCGTGATGAAATGTTCGTCATGATATAAGCAATCAAATGCAGCTAATTTCTCTCTCTCTCTCTGCCTCTGCAGAGACAAAAGAGAAGATTGTTGCAAATTTGGCAAACTTTGCATATGATCCATACAATTATACATTCTTACGCCAGGTTCAAAACCTATACTTGTACATTTGATTAATTTGGCTACAAAGATGAAATAAATGTTTTATAAATTGTTTCTGCCACATAAACATAGAGTGCATATAATTTTTTTACAGCTCAATGTTTTGGAACTCTTCTTAGATTGCATAACAGAACCAAATGAAAAGCTTGTGGAATTTGGTGTTGGTGGCATCTGTAACGCATGCGTGGGTAAGTCCAGCTATCTAATACCTGATGTTGTCTATATAGTAATCCTAAATGCAGTTTTATCTTTTATCTTTTATTTTATTTTTTTCAATTTCCTTTTCCTCCAGAAGCTGCCAAGCTTCTTCGAATTATAATTACTAATTGGCATTTCTATTTGTTTCAATTTACTTTTTCCCCCTGCAGATCCTGCAAATGCTGCTATCATCACCCATAGTGGTGGAATCCCGCTGCTTGTTCAATGTTTGTCAAGCCCTGTTAAAAACACTGTAAGTGGAAAAAGCTGAATCTTGGGTATTTAATTTTTGTTTTGTTATAATTATTGAATTTTGAGATTTCATTTGGACCTTAATGTTAGACAAATGGCAGTTTGCTCACAGGCCAATCAACACACACCATTTATAGTATCCCTACTGTGCTCATTCATCATGCTGAGTGCATATTTTAATTGTTTAACATATATTTTCCTTCCAACTGGTAGCCGATTCTTGATGGATTTCCCTTCTAGAGATCATATGATTCTTCTGTAAGCAGGAAATAAGGAAAAGAGAAAAGGGAGAGAATAAAGTTAGGGAAGAATTTAGAGAGAGATTGGGGAAATTATTCACATATTATTTTTTTTTTCCATCTATTTCAAAAAAAAAAAAAAAAAAAGAAGCCTTTTTATAGTCAACAAAGCATATAAGCAAATAGGATTTAGAGATCCACTTGAATTAAGGAAGCTAAATTCTATCTGAGTTCTGGCTCTCCGTCAGGTGAACTTATCGGTTTCTACCGAATTCTGGGTAAAAGTAGATGTGATATCATCACTGATTGATCATGCGGACAGTGAGTCTAGGTCATTAGGTAGTCATCTTGTTTTTATAGGGATTTAACTCTTTGAAACTCATCAAAATGATGTTAACCTTGAGCCAACGTATTCAAATAGACAGTTCTTTTAGTTTTTATTAGTGGATAAATGTGCATCTACACAATCTAATTTTGATTGTTAGGTGAATCATGCTCTTGGGGCGCTTTACTATCTGTGTTGTATATCAACCAAGGAAGAAATTCTGAAGCGAGAAGTGGTTGATGTTATCAGGAGGTATGCTGCAGCTGAAAGCGTAAGTGTAAGCTTCAGTAATCTGGCCAAGGCATTTTTAGACAAGCACGTCTTGGAAACCAAGTGAGACAAATCCTACTCGCTGGTAATGAAGCACAAAGCAATTACTGATGGATATTGTTTTCTGCCTGCCCAATATCTTGTAAACTGTGTGTTTTGGACTGTCCTCCCAATTCAGTAGTTTCAAGTTTACTTTGTACTTGTACAGATAATTAGGTGATAGTTGGAGACTAATAAGAGTTCTGATAGCAAATTTTACAATCGGCAAATAAATTGAAACAACCTCTTTGGATTCGATTTTGAGATGGGCTTCTAGAGAAATTGAGTTTTGTTTTTGTGCAAACAAATATTTTGCGATTCTGGTAGAGAAATGTGCTGTTATAAATTATAATTGGGCCACAAGATCAGTCTCAAATTATAAACCTCAGGAGATCATTCAAGAAATCCAACCTACAGTCAAAAAGTTGCTCCATAAAAAAGATACCCGGTTCATTTACTAATCCTCCGTTTGTGTCAGATGTCATGAAGCCTCTTCTTATGGAACAACTGCTGGATCAAAAAGTTAATGAGCTCTCAAGTAGACCCGGCCGGCGGTTCGGTTCCGGTTCGGAACCGAACCGAACCGGCCGGTTTCCGGTTCCACAAGTGTGGAACGGAACCGAACCGGTTAAATCCGGTTCGGTTCCGGTTCCACACTTAAGTGGAACCGGAACCTAAAACCGAACCGGAACCGAACGGTTCGGTTCCGGTTCGGTTCGGTTCCTATTTGTTTTTTTTTTTTTTGATTAAAATAAAAAAAAATGAGAGGAATCAAAACTTAAATAAAAAAATTTATTAATTAAAAAAATATGAGATTAAATTTATAAATAAAAAAATTCATTACATTGAAGAGCTTGAGCTTAAATTTTTAAAAATTTAAGTTGCTTACGTATCCTCAAGGGTGAGAGGAATCAAAGCTCACGTAGTTCCATTACAAGTTTAAGACATATCCCCTTTGTAAATCATAATTTTACAATTATCAATCTTCATTATCAGTTGATCCTTCGGCTCCGGTTCCGCTTGCACTTGTTGCAGAAGCATTATCGAACAAATCTTCAAAATCATCGGGGGCATCTTCTTGTTGTCTCAGATCAGCTCGGTTCCAATCATCCACACAAGCTGTTGCTTCTAGAGTGCTTGGATGTAATGAAGATCGCCTAGCTTCCAATATATTACCTCCCAAGCTGAAGGCTTGCTCAACCGCAACAGTGGAAATAGGTGCTGCCAAGATCTCTTTAGCAATAATAGATAAAACAGGATATATATTTTGATGCCGGTTCCACCATTCAAGGATTTTAAAATTTTTACTACATAAACTTTCATTAGAAAACTCAAAATTTGTAGATAAATAATTATCTAATTCAGGGTTATTAGTTGTCGTATCCCTAGATTTTTTATTTCGTTGCAATAACCAACGATCCCCTGCACTAAGTCTTGTTTGAATTATCGGTTCGCTACTACTAGATTGACCTAATGTTCCTAAGTTATATCTTACAGTATAATCATTAAATAAAATAATTAAATCACTTCTTAATTTCGTCATTATGCTCGTAATGTCAACTTCATCTAATATTCCTAAATAACCATAGTAAGCTTGTAAACCACCATTCAAACCTTCTAATTTAAATCTAGGATCAAAAACAGCAGCAATAAGATAAAGTAAAGGAATTTCTCTAAAATAATTCAACCATTTTACCTTCATAACAGTAATGGCTTCGAGCAAAACAATATCATTAGGGTCGCCACTGTCAACATGCTCATCGAGAGTGCCAACAATATTCAAACTCTCAAGTAGAAATAAATGAGCTGTTGGATAATAAACACCGCTAAAAACTAAAGTAGCATCATTAAAAACTCTTAAAATATCTAAAATTTTTTCACAAATATCCCATTGACTAGGATAAAGTGTGATATTTTGAACATGTTGAGAAAAAAAACTACATAATGCATCTTTGTATTGAAATGCTTGACATAAAAGAAAATAAGTAGAATTCCAACGTGTCGGAACATCTCTTGAAAATTTAATCGGTTTATACCATTTATTTTACAAAACTTGGTCCATTCTCTCCTAACTTGAGTATATGACCAAATACAGTTAAGTGCCGTTTTAATTGGATCAAGGAAAGGAGATAATAATTTTAGACAGTCTTGCACACATAATTTAGGACATGACATGTACAACGAATATGAAAAAATCGACCCCCTAAATTTGGTTCACATAAGGATTTTAAATCATTAATAGATGCAGTATTTGCAGATGCATTATCAAATCCAATTGTTAAAATTTTTTCTACTAAAGCATATTCATCAAAAATTACCTTCATCATTCTATAAATATTATGTGCAGTATGTGGGTCATCAAAAACTCTAAATGCAATAAGTCTTTTTTGCATGGTAAATGATGCATCAATCCAATGACAAGTCACACCCATGTATGAGTGTGTTTGCCAATGGTCACTCCATATATCAGAACATATAGAAATACGACCTTTCATCTCTTTAAATATTTCATTTAAAATAATTTTACCATCTTTATATAATTTGAAAATATGACGTTTTGTTGTGTTTCGAGTCATTCTACATGCAGCAGGGTTTAAAGCATTATGCACGTAATTAGTAAAATGAAGTTTTTCACCAAAGCTTAAAGAAAGATGTGCCATACAAGTTAATTTCGCAAATTCTTCTCTATTTTTTGCATCAGAATATTTAAATAAATCTACACTACTCGTACCTCTACTAGATGATGCGTACCTGCCCATTTGAGTTTGCGTCGTATCAATGCCAAATTCAACCGGATGATGTTTTTCCATGTGCTTGATCATATTGCCATATCCACCAGAAAATTTGTAGATAACCCCACAATAGTTGCAAGTTGCTCGTTGTGAATCATCTGCTATATATTCCAAAGTAAAATGAATTTTGAAAATATCGGAGGACCGAGCCTTAACTTCTCTTCTCCGTGATTGTGCACTGACACTAGGGCCGCTCTCTTGGGTTGGCATATTTGACATTATGTTCTCCGAGGAGCTTGCCATTTTATTTTTAGAAATTAGGAAGAAAAATAAGAAATTAACAACTAAATAAATTGAGATTGAGATTTGCGAATAGTAATATACTAATATAAGAATATAAGAAAATTGTATTGAAGTAAGATTGAGAATAAGGGAATTATAGAAAATGAGAGAGTTGAGAATTTGGTGTGATGAAATTATGAAAAATGAATCCTATTTATAGAATTTTAGAATTTTTTTCATACCAAAAATGCCCCTAAATATAACCGTTTTATTACCGTTATTAGGGGTACATTAGTAATTCTTATTTTTTTAATTTATATAATTTTTTTTTAATACGGCAGGGAGCCGTTTGGCAGAGAGCCAAACGGCTCCCTGCGTTCCCCCAACGGCTACTAGCCGTTGGGGCCCCAACGGCTAGTAGCCGTTGGGGACCGTAGGGTTCCTGTTGGAACCCTACGGTTCCAACAGGAACCCGACGGTTCCAACCGGTACCGTCCGGTTCCGGTTGGAACCGTACGAACCGGTGGAACCGTCCGGTTCCACCGGTTCGGTCGGTTCGCGTTGGGGTGGAACCCCAACCGAACCGGTCCCGTTCCGGTTCGGTTCCGGAACCGGAACCGGAACCGGTTGGAACCGGAACCTTCCGGTTCCAACCGGTTCGGTTCCGGTTCGGTTCGGTTCCGAACCGGAACCGTGGCCGGGTCTACTCTCAAGGGTTTCATTATGCCTGTGCCTTGGCAAGATAAATTTTTCTAATATTTTAAAATTATTATTAATTTTTATGTAAAACCAAAAAAAAAAAAAAAAAAAAAATCCTAATTGATTAATTAATTGAAATATAAAATTATAATATTTTAGTCAATATTCATCTTGATTTTTCTTATTTTCAAACAAATAATTTTTTAAAAAAATATTTCTTCACTAATTTTTTCCTGCCCGTGAATAAATGAAATAGATATAATTTAGTTTTTATCTTATTTTCACTTGAAATGTGAATATAAACTCTACTCTCACACACCAAGGGTTCATTCGGGATTGAGATATTTGATAACGCTCCATAATTTTCACATCTTTGTTCTTTGGTTTCCAAAGTCTAAAATCTTTATATTTCCTCAAATTAGTCCCCAACAAAATCAAAAAAAAGTACAATGTGTTTTGCTTATAATATAATAATAATAAGAACACAGGGTTCTTCACTTCTCTTTTTGCTT